>CM076574.1:160339490-160761031 GCA_034641835.2 Pinus albicaulis
TTTTCTCTTCCACCCGACGCTAATTATACTACTTCAAATTAATTGCACCTAGATATGCTCAACGAAATATCTGATCTACTCACAGGAACTGTTTCCCAGCTATACCACTACCTATTTGAATCGCTACTGAGCTTTTTCAACCTTTTCCTACACATGCACCTAGAAATCGAACCCCTACCTAATAATTCGAACTATCTGGTTGGCCCTTTGCGCAGATCTAGAAATTGTGTTGCACATTGAGCAAAAAAAATTTCTTGCCACTAAGCCTATGATATATCTTCAACACTGCTCTGATATCATGTGAAATTTTCCTTTAAATGAAACAATTGGAAATTATTCTTCTAACTGATTAATATTAAGTGTATTTTATTTCCTACGACAAAAAACAAATAAAACCACAACTGCAATTTTCACCATAAAAACACCGTGGAAAATAAAATAATGGAACTGAGAAATATAGAGAACACATGCAATAAAATTGACACAATTATTTTTGGACAATGTCCCCAAAAAAAACCAAGGTGGGAAAATTGATATAGCATATGAGGGTTTCATTATTATTATGCAACGATGAAATTTATGAGTACAAATATAGATTCCAAACTGGATATCCTCAGCAAAGAATCTAGAAAAAATTATTAGAGATATTTTTCTCTCTCTCACAAGAAATCCCAACACAACCTGCTTTAGAAAAATGGCCCCCCAAGAACCCTTGCATAGGCCTCTGCAAAAACCCTCACACACGTAACCTAAATCTACCTTTGAACAAGTCGTTCTTCCTGTTGCTTCCTCTGGAAGTGAGCCTTTGTCCCTCTAGAAAAATTTCACGACCTCTGGGAATTGAATCGATTTCCTGCTCAGCCAAATCAAACTACCCTTTGAAGCTTCCTACACAGTCCCTGCGTAACCTTTAGTGGAATAAATAAACCTCTTTCTTGCTGCCTCTCTAGAACTGGAACCTCCTCCAGAATTCACTTATGTTGCTCCCTCTCTTTCTCTGTATCCCTTTTGGCTAAGAAATTTCTTCCCTGATCGATATCTGTAACTGGGTAGCACAGTTTTCTAAGGAAATCAAACTCTCAAGTTTGTCTTCCATCTACCCGTCAAGTTTCTCTTATAATATATCATTACTGAACCAACAACTGTGATTAGATCCCCATCAACGACTAAGATAATCTCAAACTTGATCCGTGTGAGTTTCTAGATAATTCTCACCTTTCTCAATTAATTATTATTAATTAATCACTTTTCCTATGTTAGACTTAGGAAATATTTAATTATTGATCAATTAACTTAATTGAGACATCTCTAGGTGTTTTCTCCCGAAACCTATTTCTGGGTTTTAGAGATCTTGTGTTTCTTAGCCTATCTAACCAAATTCAAGACTAGAACACCTGTCAGATGCTACAAAAAATAACACCGATCAGCCCCATAAAGGATGTATTTATCTCTTCCACGTTTCTACTAGGAATATGCCTAAGGAATTCCTCAAATCCATCTCGTTTTCCTCCTTCTATTTCCTTGGAAAGGTCCCCAAAATGATTGAAAGCAACTACTTTTATTTCCTCCAAGGATGTGATATGTGATTCCTCAAAATTTACTGAGGTCACTTTATTCCTCCACTCACTCATTTTGGTTTGTCGATGAAATTTTTTTGAGTTCCTTTCCCTTGCCTTTAACCAAATACTTTTGGATTTTATCTTCAAGTTTTCCTCCTCCTCCATGAGATATTTGTGAATACTTCCAAAGGAATATTTCTCCTTTTTTAGAAGATATGTTGAAATATTTTCCTTTCCATCCTTTGGCACATTTGTTCCAAAGTTCTCCTATGCATTTCCACCCACTTTTTCTTTTCCTCCTGTTTTTTTTTTAACCCGTTATTTTATATTTGCCTTGAGTTCTTTGATATTTATTTCCCATTGAAAGTCGGGGAGCGCTCAATCCATGTGGATGAAACCTTGGACACCCTCTCCATGAACTAGTGATCTAACATCCATAATGGCTTAAATCTGAAGGGGATGACACCCAAGTATTCCAAGGGAACGATCTAAATTTTAATGGGTGTATGATCTGATCCACCCGATACCAAATGTGAAGAAGATATGGTGATTCATTGCTCTAGAAAATTGTATTTTACTAGGAATGTGTCCAATTTGGCTATTATGTGTATCAACTTTGTTATTTTATTGCTCCAAGTATACTTTGTGTTGGAAAAATTGATATACATGAGTTTCCAATGAGAAAAGGAATCTTCCATGTGTTCTTGAAACAAATCCCTGACAACAAATCCTCCTTAATTTTCCCATGGGTACATTTTGTTGTTGTAGTCACCACCAATGGTGCATTAAAGGATTTCTTTGACGTTCATCAATGAACCCCAACATCAAAACTTATCTAGATATGATATTAGCATGTAAACATTGATCACATTGTAGAATTTTTTTGGATGGAAGATGGAGAAGGCTCAAGACTAACCATTTGTTTGATTTTCCCTCATTTATTAGATTGGAGACTGATAACTTCCATAAAATACATAATTCTTTGGATTCTCCCTTTGATCCAATGGTAGAGGCACTGCTACCTCTCCACACCATTCCAATTTTTTTGAGGGCTTCTTGTTCCCCTGACTTGGTCTCCTAGAGTAGGAGAATTTGGTGATTTATGCATTAATTGAAATTTTGATTTCAGACTCCCTTTTGTCACTTCCCAACCCTCTGTAATTATAGAGGACAAAAATAATTATTTACTATCAAATTTTTAGCCCCCACCTAATGAAGGGCTACAAATACTTGTTTCCTTAGGCCTCTTTCATTTTTCAAATCCAGGGATCCAATGATAGTTTGGGTTGCTCTTTCTTTGTCCCTTTCTTCATTTCTATCCTTACTTCGTGATTAGTCCTTTTTCCTACACTCCTATCGGATAAGAATGCTAAAATTATTTTTCCATCTCATTTTCAGATCGATTTCAGTTGAAACAAAAATTTCAAGATTGGCTCTACTTGCAGTGGGAGATAAGAAATACTCCTTATCTTCTAATTGTTTCCCTTCTCCCTAGTTTAATTGAACTGGAACATCTTCTATCTCTAGAATTTATTCATGAAATTTTCTAGGAGAGTACTTCTCTTCAACATGCATATCATGCTCAACGAGATCGTCATATTCCCCTTATTTGAATGAGCCTTCATTATTTAGGGGAGAAAATTGGTTTCAAGATTGGGGGTGATTTTCAGCTCCAAGTAGGCCCAAGGTCCTGAATTGGGCTTTAGGAGGGAAATGAGGGGGCAAGGGGCCTCATATTCTTAGGCACTTCACATGTGTTATTGTCCCTATCTATTCAACCATATTCTTCTTTTCAAGGATTTCCATTGGTCTCCCTCTTCTTAATGTTTTTCACGGTCCACTTATTTTTGGATTTTCTCGCAAAATGGTCATAATAATAACAATGCTTGCAAGGTAGTTGGCCATATTCCATATACTAGATAAAGGTATAGTTTTCAAGGTTTAATTGCACTACTTTTAGAAAACCCTTCTCCAAATCAAATTCCTTGCAAATTCGAGTGCAGTCATACATGGATCCCTTTAGTTCAATTATATCTATTTATTTTTTGAGTGTGTTCCGAATGTTTTTGAATGTTTCTTTTTCTAGTAATGGAGGTGAAGGTGAGGAAAATTCACCAAGATATGAATCGATGTTGGGACATCATTTTATGGATTAAAACCATGATTCCATCTATCTATATACAACCCTTGGGCACCTATGAATGTGGGCCACTTCTAAACACTAAATATTGGTATTATTTCTTTTCAAACATGAACGAGAATAATCCTATTCCATAGAAATAGGTTGAGATACACCCTTTGATGAGCGGTCATAAATTTTTCTCCACCCATTGGTTCAACATTCTTGGGGAAGGCCATATCCCTATGAACTAACTAATTAATCCCTTTTAAACCAAGTATAACACGTTACTTTGGGATTGGTTTGGGCAGTCTTGGATCTTTGGAATAAAGTCCAACTTCTTCACAAATATGTATCTTACCATTATTACAAGATGGCCATCCATCCATTTTTATAATATGACATAAGTTAATTTAATATATGATATTTCATTAAATTCAATTGGTATATATGAACAACTAATCCATTTTCATGGAAATATTTTTTTTCTTAACATCTCAATTTGTACATGAAAAATATCATCACATACAATTTAGTTGAAATGATCATTTAAATAGTTTTCAATTCTCCAATTCCTAAAGTGAACTAATGTAATTTAGCATAGAAGTTGTTTCTGTTCAGTATGTGTTATATTCTTTCCACAACTAGTCACAGGGGGGTGATAGCCCCCCCTGTATGTTGCGTTAGGTGCAGTAGCCCCCCCTATCGGGGTCTGGGGCAGCGCCCCGAGAATTTTTTTTTGGGCCTTATTTTCTGGTGGGCGGACCTACCTATGGTTTTGTGCATGGGTTTGCACATGGTTTTGGGGCATGATGGTTTTCGGCCCCTAGTATTTTGTAGATCCGGTCAAGGGAACTACGATTATGTTCTAATCCAGGGTTAATGGATTGGGGTTTATGTATGCTTCAGCATGTATATATATGTGTTGTAACACTAAAAGGAATATAATGAAAAATCAAGCTGGTCATCCCGATTTGGGATCTAGGGGAAAATCTTTGTGTTTATCTATTTTATGTTTTATGCTCTCGCTATTGTTTATTTTCTGTTTTTAAGATTCGTTTGTAGATAATTTCTATACAGGGTTAAACCTACATTTAGTATCAGAGAAGTTTTGGCTTCAAGGGGACGCCTTTGCTATTGAGGGGTTTTCTGCTCGAGCCTGACGTAGACCCTGTTCAGTGGGAGATCTGTGGGATCGATTCTTGCAGTGAAAGAAGATGGCAAGCGACGAGAAGATAGAGATCAAGAAATTTAATGGTCAGACATTTGAATTGTGGAAGCTCAAGATGGAGGATCTGTTGGTGGATAAGGATCAGTGGATTGCGGTAGATCTGGGTACTAAACCAACGGAAATGTCAGATGAAGACTGGAAGAAGCTAGTTCGAAAGGAAAAGAGAACAATACAGTTGTGTGTCTCAAATTCAGTATTGTTGAATGTATCTGGAGAAGCTACGGTGAAGACCTTGTGGGACAAGTTAGGGACTCTGTACCAATCTAAGTCTAGTGAATAAATTGTTCTTGTGGAAAAAGCTCTATAACCAGAGGATGAAGGATGGAGACTCGGTGACAGAGCATTTGAATGCCTTCAATACTATGGTAAGCTAGCTATCATCTGTTGATATTAAAATCTCAGATGAGGATAAGTGCATCAGTTTGTTGTGTTCTCTACCAGATTCGTGGGATAGTCTGGCTATTGCAATAGGTAGCAATACAACTACCTTGAATTTTGATGATATTGTCTTAGCCTTGCTGTCGGGGAAAATGAGACGGAGAAATATGGAGGGCTAGAATGGAGATGCCTTATCTATATGAGGAAGGTATCAAAACAAAAACAATAATAAGGTTTCGAGTGGGAGATCTAAATCTCCTGGAAAGTTTATAAAGGTGTGTTGGAAATGTAGAAAGGAAGGGCACTAAAAAAAGGAGAGTAGATCTAAAGCTCTTGAGAAAGGAAAGGGATATGATGATGCTCCTTCTGTAGAGGCAAAATCCACCTCGAACGAAGGTGGGGATGTGTATTTGGCTTCTTCTTCAAATACACATGTAGATCATGAGTCATGGTTGATTGACTCGAGTGCATCCTTTCACTTCACTCCCCATAGGGAGTGGTTCTGTGAGCATGAGAAATATGATGGTGGTGATGTCTTCTTAGGGGATGATAGGAAGGCTAGAATCATCTAACGTGGAAAATTTAAACTGAAGTTGCAAGGTGGAAGGATTAGAACACTACCTGGAGTTCTACACATTCTTGCATTGGCCAGAAATCTGATTTCTGTAAGCAAGATGGATGATGCATGTGTACAAATAATGTTTGAGAAACATACCTGTAAGATGGTTCGGGAGCACTGGTATTAATGCGGGTAGTTCAGATTGGAACTCTATACAAGCTTCAGGGAAACACTATTATTGATGGGTGCAATATTTTTATGGTTCCTGAAAGTGGAGCGAAAAGCCTAGTGGTCTCTAGAGAAAAGACCATGCTATGGCATCAAAGGCTTGGACATATTGGAGAGAAGGGCCTTCGGATACTACATGTAAATGGTATGGTAGAAGGTATGTCTAATACTTCTCTGGATTTTGATTTATGTGAGCATTGTGTATATGGGAATCAGAATTGGGTGAGTTTTCCTTCTGGTGCTAAGAGGGCGAACAAGATATTAGAGCTTGTGCACAATGATGTGTTTGGACATGTGTCGGTTCCATCACTGGGTAAGTCTGTGTACTATGTTTCATTCATAGATGACTTCTCAAGGAATACATGGATATATTTCTTGAGGAAGAAATCTAAAGTCTTCAAAAAATTTCAATAATTTAAGGCTTTGGTGGAAAACTAGATAGAGAAGAAGATAAAGGTGTTGAGGACAGATAATGGTGGGGAGTTCTGCAAAAAGGAATTTGAAGAGTTCTGTAATAAGTGTGGTATAGCATGAAAGAAGACTACTCCATACACACCTCAGCAAAATAGAGTTGCAGAAAGAATGAATAGAGTGTTGATGGAAAAGAAAAGAAGCATGCTCAGTGGTACCGAGTTAGGACAAGAATTCTGGGTAGAGGCAGTGGAGACTGCATGTTACTTGGTTAACAGATCACCTTCATCAACATTGGAGGATAAGACTCCACATGAGGTATGGACTGGTAATAAACCCTCTCTTTCACATATAAGGGTATTTGGATTTGATGCATATGTACATGTTCCAAAGGAGAAAAGGACCAAGTTGGAAAATACATTTGAAAGGTGCATCTTTATTGGGTATAAGGATGGTTTAAAGGTTTACAAGCTTTGGAACCTGGAAACAAGGAAGGTTGTGTACAACTGAGATGTGGTGTTTAAAGAGGTGAAATATGTTGTTAAACATGAATTCCTACCAAAGTAACCTGAGAATATATAGTTTGAGCTAAAGGATGATGAATCAAACTCTACAACAGAAGAAGACTCAGAAGAGGAAGAGCCACAAACTCCAACTGTGAGAAGATCAGTTCGGGAAAGAAGACAACCAGAAAGGTATAGTCCATTTGATTTCTATTCAAATTTTGCTTTAAATATAACTGATGATGATCCCAGAATCGTCAGGGAGGCAGTAAATTCAGAGGATGGAAAACTCTAGAAGGAGGCCATGGTTGATGAAATGGCATCCTTGCATAAAAGTGAGGCATGGGATCTAGTGGAGTTGCCGGCTGGAAGGAAGCCCATTGGGAGAAAATGGGTGTTTAAGAAGAAGATGAATGTAGAAGGCAAGGTGGAGAAATAAGAAGCTTGGTTGGTAGTGGAAAAGGTTATTCTAGTGCCTGGAATTGGATTTTGTGATATTTTTTTCCCATACAAAGTTACTTCTATTAGATTACTTTTATCTGCTGCTGCTGCATTTGATTTTGAGATAGAACAGATGGATGTGAAGACAACTTTTCTTCACGGGGATCTAGAAGAGGAGATCTACATGAAGCAACCTGAAGGCTTTATGGTGAAGGGTAAGAAAGAACTGGTATGCAGGATGAAGAAGTCTCTGTATGGGTTAAAACAGTCACCAAGGATGTGGTATCGGAAATTTGATACCTATATACGGGGACTTGGCTTCACCAGAAGCAAGGAGGATCACTGTGTTTATTTTAAATTAATTGGTGACCGTGTTATTTATTTGGTCTTGTATGTGGATGATATGTTGTTGATTGGAAATGACAAAGAAATTATCTAAGATTTGAAGACCCAACTGTTCTCCAAATTCGACAGGAAGGATCTTGGTGTTGCAAACTATATTTTGGACATGGAAATTAAGAGAGATAGAGCAAAGAGGAAGCTCTGGTTAAAATAGAGGAAGTATTTCGAGACTATATTGTAGAGGTTCAATATGTAGGAAAGTAAATCGTTGAATGTTCCGATTCCTGTAGGTACAAATTTGTCTATTGAACAGTGTCCCAAGACACAAGAAGAAGAGGAGGATATGTCTCGTATTCCATATGCAAGTGAAGTGGGTAACCTGATGTATGAAATGGTCTATACTAGAACAGACATTACACATTCAGTGGGAGTATTGAGCAGGTTTATGTCAAACCTAGGGAAGGAGCATTGGACAACAGTGAAGCGGGTTTTTAGATATTTGTGTGGCACTAGTGATTATGGCTTGTGCTACCAGGGAAGACCAAGATTGGAAAGAGTGTTGGACATTTGTGGTTTTGTTGATGCAGACTGGGCTGGAGATCTGGACCAAAGAAGATATACAAGTGGGTATGTGTTTAGCCTATTTGGAGGTGCAGTCAGTTGGATGAGTAAAAGACAATCTGAAGTGTCTCTTTCAACTACAGAGGCAGAATACATGGCAGGCACTCATGCAAGCAAGGAAGCAGTTTGGTTGCAGAGATTGTGTTCAAGTATGGGGTTGGTGCATCAAGCTATAAGGATAGACTGTGATAGCCAAAGTGAAATTTTCTTGGCTAAGAACCTTGCTTATCATTCAAAGACAAAGCACATTGATGTTCAATATCACTTTGTGATATATATGGTTGAGGCTAAAAGGGTGTTGCTGGTAAAGGTGGACACTTTGAAGAATGTTGTAGATGCATTGAAAAAGTATGTGAGCACTCATAAGTTCTCTTCATGTAGAGAAAAAATGGGTGTTGCAAAGCTGGGCTAATGGCTCATCTCTCCTGTGGCCCCTTGTGGAAAGAAAACAACAAGTGGGAGAATGTTGGGTATGTGTTATATTCTTTCCACGATTAGTCACGCGCAGGGGGGGGGGGAATAGACCCCCTTGTATGTTGTGTTGGGTGCAGCAGGGGGATCACACAGGGGGTGGAAGCCCCCCCTGTCGGGGTCTAGGGCAACGCCCCGAGAAATTTTTTTTGGGCCTTATTTTCTGGTGGGCGAACCCACCCATGGTTTTGTGCATGGGTTTGCACATGGTTTTGGGGCATGATGGTTTTCGACCTCTGGTATTTTGTAGATCCGTTCAAGGGAAATACGGTTATGTTCTAATCCAAGGTTAAAGGATTGGGGTTTATGTATGCTTCGGCATGTATATATATGTGTTGTAACACTAAAAGGAATATAATGAAAAATCAAGCTGGTCGTCCCGATTTGGGATCCAGGGGAAAATATCTGTGTTTTATGTTTTATGCTCTCACTATTGTTTATTTTCTGTTTTTAAGATTCATTTGCAGATAATTTCTGTACAGGGTTTAAACCTACAGTTTGGCTCAACTATATTTACAAACCAAATTTTAATTTTGATCAATGGTACATTCTTTTCATGAAAAAAGTTGAAGAAATAGAATTGGCTTGAACTATTGGAAAAAAATTAAAGACATTTCCACTTAGATTCGGAAAAATATAAATTCAGAAGAAAAAAAATAGTTTTTTTTTAAATATAGAAAGATTGAAATATGAAAGTCATATATAAATATAAAAAAACATCATATTTATTAAATCAATGAATTGTATCATTTTAAAACCTTCTTACTACACTCCACAGCAAATTATACAATATGTTCTCTATCAATTTATATTGAATACTTTTGGGTAGGTTAATATGAGGTAGTCCACCTCTATGTTCCTTCCTAGAAAAGTATCTATTTAAAAAAATAGAGCTTATATTTTTGAATAGGTTGATGGAAGAATGCAGATGTTGAAGGGTTAATTGACTCTTCCAATAACATCAATTCCTTAAGGATTTTGACTCACAAGTGTTGGTTGAATCATTCGTGATAAAACATATATGTAAGATGTAACAACCCTGGGTTGAATTTCATGTAATAAAGGTTAATAAAGGAAAAATAATACCAAGGTCATGGGACACATATTCCAAGTTGAATTTTAGGCAAAGCAATATAGTGGGAATCTGTTTATGTTTATTAATGGCTAACGAAATTGGCAAAGGAAAGAGGTAATAATTGACATTTTATTTACGAAATAAAAGAAAATTGGAGAAAAGGAAGGCAAAGAGATACAAATTTGCATGAGAGGGAAATTGAATGAAAAATGAAGGAAAATGAAGAAAATAGAGGCCTTGTTGATAAAAATGATTATGAGGATCAATTCATATCTTTTTGTCAATTTTGCTTTTGAATTGGTTTCAGAGAAATAAGAGCACCAAGAGGAGAAAGCAAGCAAACTATAAAAGGAAGGAAAATGACAAGAAAGAGAAAGAAAAATGAAAAATAAAGGAAGCAAGGATAATATTGGATCAACAACTTCAACATGAAGAGTTTGCAGGTAACATGTTACATGTGTGTTTTCCTAGCTGAGGAGTGAATGCATGGTAGATGAATTTGTTTATTTGGTTCATTTTTTGTCACTGGAATGGGTTTTTCTAGGTTTGATAGTGGTTTCAGCCTTATCTTTCCATTTCATGGTTAAGCATGTTGTGATAGGATTCATTTCTTGGTTCAACTTTGTATTGTCGAAATATTTTGGAGTCGGGTGAGGTGGTTGTTGGTCTAATTTAAGGGTATACATTAGATCATCAATTATTTTATCAATCCAGTCTTCATAAGCTTAGAAGCGCTCCAACGTATATGGTTTAGAGGTAATTTCTAAAAGTTTAACATCTAGCTAGTTCGAAATCTTCAGTATTATTGTCAAGTAAACTTCAATCTCCCTTACAGGAGATGGATTAAAAAATTTTCCAATGACAAGATTAACACCTTCAGATCATCAATTTCTTCAATTAAGTAATGAATTAACTAATATTGTATCAAATCAATCACACATAAACAAAGTGAGCAATCTTGACAAGTCTATCTTATTGAAGGTGAAAGAAATACCAAGCTCTCTTACAAGAGGTCAATTCATAATATCTCTTTATCAAGCATATCAATATGTCAAAAAGTAAATATACTGAAATAAAGTACAAAAAACTCAATGAAAGTATAACAACTTGAATGAAAGTACAATAAACTGAAAACTATACCAAAGTGACGAGAAACTAGTGCACATGCTTGACAATGGAGGCCCTCCATGCTTTTGATGCACACTTTAGGTGAATACCAACTTAGAAGAACTTGGAAAATAGATCAAAAATCATAAATCACACATATTAGAGGCAAAAGAAACTCTGAACCAACTCCTTTCACTAAATTTCAAAAGTCTTCAAATTCACACAGTTAAAAAAAAAAAATGTCTTCCACCTTCAAATGTCACATTTTTATACAATTGTTTGGAAAATAATTGACTAAAAACACTCAAAAAAATTTATGATAACCTTATATAATTCCTACAATTCGAAATCAGTACTCCTATATCTAAAATTTGGGGAAAATCCCTTAAAATCATATTATGCCCATATTTCATGCTCAAAACAAGGGATATTTTTGAACAATTGGTCTAGTTTGACCAACGTTCACTGACCCTAATCTAGGTGATTTGATGCGAACCAACAGGTTTTGATCCATCCTTGGTTCCCATAGTTTCCAGATATGCATTTGGTTTGAGCCCAGGTGTCCTGCAACCATTACTTCAAACAAGCAATTACAAGCTTTTCTAGTTCTGTCCAAATTTAACTTTAATGCTAAATTTTGATAAAAACACTAAAATAATTAAAAGACATAGTTTGAATATCTTGATGTGCATAAAGAGGAAAAATAAGATGAATATGATAATAAACTGGTGAGAAAATATGGTAAATCAATAAATATGTAAGGTAAAAATAAGCCAAAATCGGAGACCAACAGTGGTATCAGGAAAATTTCCAAGGGTTGGATGCGGAGATGGTTTTCTACAGGAAGCCCTTGATAGGTGGGTGGAGACAATAAAATTCCTCAAGGTATGGTGAGTGAGTTCTGAGGCATCCAAGCTTGTTTTGAATTTGTGATATCTTGACCGTTTTTTACGAGATCACGGTATTTTGACGATGGAGGTGGTTAACCTATGGATTCCCTTGGTTGTTTATGTCTTGGTTTATCCCACGAGATCCCACATTCATGCTTGGAATATGGCACATGGGTGATTGGTTGAAATAAATATTTGGTTAAGCTTAATCTATGGTCGGGTGGTACGTGGAAGTGCCTGACTTAGTTGGATTTTTCATATGTTAATAAGAGCTATTTTCATATTGTGATTTATGAGAGCTTATATTTTTTGTTGTGTGGCTTTGATGGTTGTTCTGTCATGTTTAATATTATGGTTATATGTTGGTTATAAGCATGGTTCTATAACATGTTTTATTTATGGCTCTTGTTATACTTGATAAGTTGATGAATGGTTGATGAATGCATGGAATAACTAGTGTGGTTGTAGATACTTGAGAGGGTATTAAACCTTCTTATTGATTTTAAGCTAAATTACAAATATTTACACTCATATTTGTATTCATGATTTGTAGCTTAAATTTTTACCATGTGTTTGACGAAATTCCTAGTATGTTCTGGTCAGTCTAGGTCAAGTTTCTGACTAAATTTTGCATGATTAACCTTGTCATTATGTCATTTATCATTCTGATAAGTCTCAGGAAGTCCTGGGAAGTGGTCTGAAGGCTGGCTTGGAATTGTGGCTCGAATCTCAGTACCGCACCCTATGAACTAGGAAAGTTTGGTCACAACCACATGGTAGTAGTGTTATGCATGCAATTAGAGGCCTTAAACTGCACCTAGGCCTTGTCATGCATGCAGTTGGGATCCCAAGTCATTATAAAGGAGCCCCAACTTGGGGCTTAGTCAACTGGGGTGGTTCTTTGGTCCATGAATGCCCTACATTCCTGAGGAATGGTGTGAGTTGTCAATCGATGGTTATTTTGTAGGCACCACTTCCTTAATTGGAGCTGAGAGTTCAGGTCATGTCATAGTGGAACTCTGCTTCACATTTACCTCGAGGGCTGGTAAAAGAGGGTAAAATGGTGGGAGTGGGGGTTTTACAGATTGGTACTAGAGGTTCTAGGTTCAAAAACTTGGACTGGATGAGAAGGATGTAATTGTTATGAATTCATGTCATTCGTGTGCATGCATTGTAGTGGTTATAGTTGTTTTCATGTATGTAGTCGGTGTTACAGTGCATGATGTTAATAGGTTGATATTTTGGTGTCATTATATATATATATATATGGACTAATTTGTGCAAACGAAATAGCCTCCCCTGAATTTCACTAAGGTTTGTTGATCATGTTTATATTTGGTTTATCTGACATGGTATGTTCGTAGGAATAAGAGGATCAAAGACGAAAAAAAAATGGTGGATTACAGTTCACGTGACTCTCCTTATAGAAAATATGAGCATAAAATATATGAGTACTCTCCTAACATAAAAAATACTTTGAGAAGTATGAAGGTAGAAATTAGGAGTTGAAAAGAAGATAATGACAAGATCACTCAGTTACATGAAAGGATTTACAGGGCTCAAGAAAAGCAAGAAGAGTTCATTGCGGTCATCCATCAGAGTTTATCATATTTACAGAGACATGGAAAACCACAGATAAATTATGGACAGGAGGACAAGACTAATGGGGAATACGGTATCAGGTCTCATGGTGGGAAAAATTCAGATAGGAATGACACGGTCAAAGGTGGCATATGGTTAGATACACCTGAAAAGAGAGGTGGTGATTATGCGTTCTATTCTAGTTATGGTTTAGATAGATATCATGTTCATCATCATTATCATCCTTACAAGAGTAATGAGAGGGGATACTTGCTAGATGAGTTCAGGAAAGTCAAGCCTCCTAAATTTTATGGAGAGTTGAAGAAACAGGAGGATGAAAAAGCATAGTTTCTTAGAATGGATAGATTATTCGAGTTTCATGACTATGTAGAGAACATGAAATCTATGATAAAAAAATGTAGTCTCAAAGGAGAGGAAGATTTTTGGTGGGAATATGTGAATAAATTCAAAGGCATCATGACAGAGGAGATGAGTTGGGATGAGTTCAAAAGAATCTTTAGGAATAAGTACTTGTCAGAGAGATACTATGAATATAAGGCTAAGGATTTATAAAAATTGAATACAGGATCTATGAAAAATGACGAGTATACGACTAAGTTCCTCGGAGTTGTTTAGGTATGTGCCATATCTTAAAGACAAGAAGATGGAGGTTCAAATATTCATTAGTGGACTACCATTATCATTCAAGGATCAGATTGAGTATGATGAGCCTCGGTCATTGGAGGAAGTCATTGGGAAGTTGAAGCATTATTATGAGTAGTGAAAGCACAAGACCGAGCCTAAGTGTGATTGGAAAGGCAATGAAAAATCCAAAGGAAAATGGAATTCGAAGCAGGAAATTCCTCAGGATGTAGGTGAGAAAGAGGATGTGATTCTATATAATAAGTTTAACATAGCTAAGAAAGGACATGGATCTCAGCCGAGAGAGTAGCAAAATAAAGGTAGTGGAAAAGAACCATTGTAGTGTTGGATATGTGGCAAGGATAATCAAAATAAAGATTGTTCATTGTATCGGGGTGGAAAACCTCAGATATACAGTGCTCAAGAAGCGCAAAAAGTTGGGGATGTTGGTTAGAGAGTTCCTTGGATTTATGAAACATTTGATAAAAAGAATGCATATCACCATGCATCCATTATTAATATGGATGGAAATCTATGTGATCTAGTTTTTTCTATTTTTATTGACCTTGGATCTAATTATAGTTATGTTAATCCTGACCTTGTGGATAAGTGTGGCTTAAGTAAAGAAGTGCATGCAGAATCTTGGTTGGTATCGTTGGCTACAAGTACTAAGAAAATATTTCATCATTATGTGAGAGCTTGTACATTTGAGCTGAATGGCATGCCTACATCAACATATCTGAATGTGTTTCCTTTCGGTTTGTATAATATGATTTTGGGTATGGATTGGTTGTACCTTCACAAGGCTAAGGTATATTTTTATGAGAAGGATATTGAGTGCTTGGATGATGATGTATAGAAGAGAATATTTCAAGGAAATAAGAATCCTACATCGGTGAGAATGGTTACATCTATGCAGGAAAAACACAGTTGCAGGAAAGAGTGTGTATTATTTATAGTGCATCTTTCTAGTGAAAAAGGGAAGCACGTTGAGGATGTTGATGTCCTAAAGAGGTATCCAATATTGTAGTAGTTTCATGATACCTTTCTAGCAAATATTTTAGAGTTTCTGCCTCATAGGGAAGTGGACTTTCTATTGAGTTAGTACTAGGAACAACACAAACATCAAAGGCATCGTACATGATGAGCACTCTAGAATTAGTGGAATTGAAGTTGCAGCTTAAGGAAATTATTGATAAAGTATACATTAGGACAAGTGTGTTGCCTTGGGGTGCACCAATGTTGTTTGTGAAGAAGAATGATGGTACTCTCAGGTTGTGCATCGCTTATCAGTAGTTGAACAAGGTGATGATCAAGAACATGTATCCTTTGCCAAATATTGATGACTTGTTTGATTAGTTGAAGGGAGTAGCAATGTTCTCGAAGATCGACTTAAGATTAGGATATCATCAGGTACACATCAAAGAAGAGGACATCTACAAGGAAAAATTTTGTACCAGGTATGGGCATTATGAGTTTGTAGTGGTTCTATTTGGTCTTACTAATACTCCATCTACTTTCATGAGTTTGATGAATATCAGAGTTGCATCCTTACTTGGAAATGTTTATGATAATATTTTGTAATAATTGTGGCAAAAATTCATGTAAATAAAGTTAATAAAATAAAAATAATAACCATTGTCATTGGACGCGTATTCCAAGCTGAATGTTGGAAAAAAAATACTAGTGTTGGTGTTCATTTGGTTTAGTATGGCTAAGGGAAATTGGAAAAGGAAATGGAAAAGGCTTTGGAAAGGCATGAGGCATTAATTGACATTTTATTTATGAAAATAATGGAAATTAGGAGAAAAGGAAGGTGAAAGGTAATAAGTTTCATGTGAAGACGAAAATGAAGGAAAATAATGGAAAATTGAAGAAAATAGAAGCATCATTAATAAAAATGCTTTTGAGGATTAGTTGGTACCTTATGTAAGTTCATTTTTGGAGCTCTCTCTATAATCTCTCTCACTCTCACACTCTTGGACACTTAGATTTTTCTTGGAGCACTCTAGCATTGGATCAAGAAAAGAAAAGGAAGGAACAATAAGGAAAAGGAAAGAAAAGATAAAGCAAGGCTCAGTAGGATCAAGTATCTATAATGATATTACTTCTAGGTATCAAATTACATGTGTGATTTATTTTCTATATTTGGCATGCATGTGGTTATTTGGTTCTCTTGCTTTCTTTAGTGTGGGATTTTTCAGGTGTGACATTTTTCTTCAACCTTGCCTTGCCATTTCCGGATAGCCATGGTGTGGTGGGTTATCTTGTATTTGGTTGAGTTTCATTACCATATGGTTTCAAAACTGAGTGACATGTTGTATGAAAGAAAGAACACAAGGCCAAAGAATCCTTGGACTAGATAAGGTGGGATTATGGTAAAGACGAATTTTATTTGCCTCAGTAGGCCTAAGAATCCTCAACCAATGAATGAAGAGATATATTGTAAATCCTAGAGGTGTGTGCCATAAATGAAGCTTAGAAATCCTCGACTGATGAATGGTGGGGTATATGGTAAATCTTGGAGGGTGGAGTCTCGATTAAGCCTAGGAATCCTTGACCAATGAATGACGTGATATATGGTAAAGCCTAAACTAGGAGGTAGGAAAATTCCTCAATGTGTAGGTGGATAAATGCGATGGCATCCATGCTTGTTTAGGGCCTAGTGATCCAGTGGGAATTGCGGTAAAGCCTCAAGAAACTTGGTTTCATTTGGTTTTGAGTCCCACATTCATTCTTGGAATATGGAACGGGAGTGATTAGCTAAAAGAAATATTTGGTTCAACCCAATATATGGTCAGGTAGTTCGTGGAAGTCCAAAACCTGGTTGGATTTTCCATTCATTAATAAGAGATTCTTCTCCTTGGTATTTCATGTGTAAATTTACTGGTTCATATCTGGTTTTTATGGACGTTATATCCTTGTTATTTCCATTGGTTATATGTTGTTTATGAGTATGTTTTATGGGAGACTTGACGTATGGATTTCATTATGTTTTGATTATAAAATGAATGTACAATGTATATATGTCCTAATAGATGATAATGAAGCTATTGTGTTATGACAAAAATTCTTCTTTACGTACCTCATATAAGTATGAGACCCCTATGCTCAGATTTGTTTAGATGTCTTGTAGATTAAATATTTGAGACATGTTTGAAAAAAAATCCTGTCATGGATAGTAGGGGTCTGTTGATGCCTCGAAATTTGCTGCAACAACATGGGGGATGACCACCCGATATAGACCTTAAAGCAGTTCATTTTCCATTTGGAATAGTGGTTCCGACTGGTTTAACTAGGTCCAGTTACCATCTCTCAATCTCCAATGGCTTAAAATATAACTTTTTTATACCAATAGAGAAGAGACATCAGATCATCCCTCTTGCTGATCAGGTAAGAAAGTGATCCTTAAGATAATTTAGGGCTCAGCCAAGCCGCACAATTTTTTTTCCTCTTTGGTAAGAGGAATTCTAGTAATGTAGAATTAAATATAAATGAAAAATTATTCTAAAATGAAAGCCAAAAGGAAATTTATCCTAATCCTATCTCAATTAGGCAGATATAGATTTAACCCAACCGAGAGCAAGGTATTTTAAATGATTGAGATTTAAATATGTCTGGCTCGTAATGAATATCAAATTAACGAAATATTTCAATTATCTGACATTATGAATTCCAAAACACATTCTATTTAGAGACCTCTTAACTAAGATAATCAACCAACAACATTTAGGAAGTAGTTCACAAAAATGATATTGATTGTTAAATCAGTAATTCGAATAATTAAACAATAAAATGAGGAAATAGTTCACAACATATCACTGTTTATTAAATCAATATTAAAATACAGGTTTTTGAGTAAATAGTTACTCAGAAATCATAATTCAACCCATAATATCATAGATAAATAGTAACATATAATTGAGACACATTAATCATATCGACAATAGTGCACAAATATGAATAAAATGACACATTCTTGCTATCGTAAAATGAAACTGATATTTAAAACAATGGTATTAGAAATACCAATTTATTGAATCAATTTCTCTGGCTCGGGTCTATAACAGTCCTTTACAGTGCTTGAACTTCTGCTCTTAAAACTAGAGTTGCAATAGTACAAACTTCGTTCTCCATACATAATTCAACAAGCAAAGAAAAAATCCTCAATAATCCCTAGATTTGAGTTTTCTCTCCTCTACCCTATAACTCTAAATCATTTATACAATAGTTCCTTCAAGAATTCCTAAATTGCAGAGAAGAGGAGCCCTTATTACATTCTAAAATTTGTTATTTATAATATTTACAAAATGATTTTTGAATAAGAAAGTTTGTTGAAGAATAAATCTGCTCCATCAATTTTCATTGGGATAAAATCCCATTGTTCTCTTGCTGGAGCATTCTCATTGATTTATATTTTCTCTTCTCATCTCTTCAAACTATTTCTCTATAAAATCCAATCAAAATAATTTAATAAAATTAAAATTAAAATTAAAATGCTAAATTTGGAATTAAAACAAATCCAATCAAAACTTAATTAAATAAATAATTGAAAAGGAAATATGAGCTTTCTATTGATGCTTGTGGTGATCTAATTTGTCAAAGATATCATTGATGAATGGATACGCACTTGAAAGAAGTTATGGGCAAATGAGAATGCAGAAAAATAAACTCAGAAAATTAATTTTACTTAAAAATTCAAATCTTGATCTTTTGCTGAATTTTAGACCCATAAAATGATAAAATCTGGTAATGCAACCAATTCATAAATTTTCTCCGTAATTGTATCTTTCCAATGAGTCATATTGGGTCTCATTTGGTCAAGTAAAACTCCATTTATGAGCTTCCAAAGTTAGTATATTAAAATTGCCAAAATTTTGGAATTTCTGTTGCCTAGGCTAAAAATCAAATTTTTTTATTAAAAAAATAATTATAAATTAATTGATTAATTATTATTAATGATTAATTAACTAAATATATACCATTATTATTATTATTATTATTTTTAATCACATATTACATATTAATTAATTTAATTATATTAAATTAAATTAAATTAAATTAAATTATTAATATTTAATATATTAAAATTATATATTTAATATTCATTACTTTTCTATATGAAATTTCATTTGAACAACAACATAATATTGAAGTTCATTTGAATTATGGAGTAAGTCAATATGTTATCGCATTGCATATCGCAATATCATCTCATTGGGGTTTATGAAACTGTGCATTTTATAATTTTTTGTGACATGGGAAGCTTTGATATGGAGTAGATCCGATATTGTTTATTTAAAAAATAAATTTGTTTACATGGGGTCCAAAGTTATATAAAACATTGAAGATCGAGAACTTCTAAAAGTGTTAAAAATATTTTATTTGGGATATGAGAAGTTCTAAAGATCTTGGTCTCGAGGACTATTAAATCAATGAAGATGAAGCTATATGGGAGCCACGTGAATTAACAATCTTACAAATTGTACTTCAGCCATTTTACAATTTTGGTTTTGGGTTGGTAATTTGTTTTAAAATAACAAGATGGAGTAAATTACCAAGATCCCGAAATCTTTTTTAACTGACGTATAATTTAGCTAGGTCAATTTTTTAGGATCATTAGTGAAAAAATAAAAATATTAATAAAAACTAATTAAGAGTTAATATTTAAAATAAATGACTATTTTAATTGAAAAATTTGAAATATCATACATTTATTTACATTTTTTAATCCATATGAGAAAATGATCAAACTTCAAAGGAGTGTCATTTACAAAATGGTTGACCAAATGAAGCGAAACAAATATGGTTGGAAAGCTTGTGAAAAGTAGGATTCAATGAAACAATCAAAATAGAAATCTGATAAAAACAGAAAATGACAAAATAGTAAGACAATTAACTTAAATAAAAATCATAAGATATGCTTAGCCAAAAATTAATGGAAATGGTACCCATTATTTGAAGTAACGGGGGGTGTTGGGTTTTCCCTACAACAGGGTCATATCAAGTACTTTCACCAGTGATTGCATTTTTATCTTTGTTCCATTGTTATTATGTATTTCTAGAGGTTTCATGAAAATCTGGATAGCGGCATGAGACCTGGCCCTAAAAACGTGGCTCAGAATCTGGCGTTGTTGGCATATAAATTCCTGAAAAAATCCGTAGTCGATGGAATTCCTTGTTTTGGGAGTGACTGGAAGGCGTCATTCACATGCATGGCTTGTAATGGGAGTGACTTAGGGTCCATATCAGTGAAATTTGAAGTTGCCTCGGGGGTTAATCACCTCGAGTTGTTGGTTGGCTCCTCAAGCTTTTGTAGCATGTGTGGAAGGTCAGTTTGGGTTAATTATGTCAGTTCCACTTCCTTAACTATACATGGGGAGTTGAATCACATTATAGTAGCCTATCATCACATGTTTACCCTAGTGGATCAGTTAGCTTGGGTAAATGTGGTAGGAGGGGTGTTACAAAGTGGTATCATAGCATGGTTCACCCCTTGGATTGGATGGGTGGTGTGTTAGTCATGCATACATGTCAGCTTCACATGCGTTCTTTATGCTTGTGGTATATGTTCTTGTTGTATATGCATGGTGGTGGTCACAGTTGTGGTTATGTTGCCATGTGAAATTTGGTGGTGTTGCTATTGGATGTGGTCGTCATGAGTATGTGTTAGTTATGCATTGGTTATACATGTTAATGTTTATATGTTGTTGTGCATACATTGACACGGTGATAGTTTTTGTGAATGAGGTCATGGTATGTGGTCAGTATGGTCATGCATTGATAAATGGATAATGGTTGAAATGATGCTTATATAATGTTATGATTATGATTATACATGTATCATGCTAATATGGTTGATCTCGCAAATTAGATATCCTTCCCTGAACTATACTGAGGTATGTTGAGTATGTTATGTTTTGGTTTAGCTGACATGGTATACTTGTAGGAAACATATCAAGATGACTAGCAAGATGGTGGACTATAGTTTACGAGATTCTCCCTATGTATCATATGAGCAACATGGCGGTGGGAATTATTTTGAATTAGCATACACATAGAGAAGTTTGAAGGCATAAATAAGAAGTTGCAAGGAAAATAATGAAAATATCATGGAGGCACAAGAGAAACAAGTAGAAGTTCATGCAGTGATCCTTCAGAGTTTTTCAAAATTGCAGAGACAAGGACCACTTCAGATCAGCCATGGGAAAGAGGAAAATACTGATGGGTCATATGGCAGTATATCTCATGGTGGGAACATGTTGGATAAGGATGGCATGATCAAAGATGGAAGGATCTTATATACTCTAGATAGGAGAGGTGGTAGACACAAGTTCTATTTTAGTTTTTGTTATGACAAGCACTATGATCGCCATCGTTATCATCCTTATAGGAGGAGTAACAGGGGATATTTTCCATATGAGATTAAGAAATAAAAGTCACCTACCTTTGATTGGGATTTGAAGAAGACGAAACAAGCAAAGGCACGACTACTTGGAATGAAGAAATTATTTGAGTTGCATGAGTACAAAAATAACATGAAGGCCATAATAACTATCTTCAACATCAAAGGGAAAACATACATCTGGTGGGAAGATGTGAAGTAGGTTTGAGGCATCACGATATAAGAGTTGATATGGCATGAATTCAAGAGAATTTTTTGGAATAAATACTTTTCAGAAAGGTACTACGAAAACAAAGCTAAGGAATTCTATGAGCTAAAAATAAGATTGATGATAAATGAGGAGTATACGACCAAGTTCCTGGAGTTTTTGAGGTATGTATCGTATCTTAAGGACGAAAAATATAAATTTCAGAGGTTTTTTAGTGGATTAAAATTAAAATTTAAAGATCAGAAGAAGTATGACGAGCCTCAGTCACTTGAGGAGGTCATTGGGAAATTGAAGCACTGTTATGAGCAGTCAAAGTGAAAGGAAAAATATCAGAAAGGATGGAAAGGGAAAGATAAAGCTAAAGGTAAATGGAATCTAAAAAGAACAAGATCCCAAGATGTAGAAGAGAAATAAAATGTTGCACCATACAAGAAGTTAAACGTAGTTAAATAGGGACATGGGTCACAGTCTGGAGGGTAACAGAATAAAGGTGACGATACAAGACAACTGTAGTGTTGGAATTATGATAAAGAGAATCTTAAGAGGGATTTTCCGCAGAATCGGAGTGGTAGGCCTCATATTTACAGTGCACATGAAGTGATGATACAATTGGGGATGTTGGGCAGAGCATTCATCGCATCTATGCATCATTGGATAATATGCAAGTGGATCACCAAGGATCTATCATTGAGATGGATGGTAAGCTTTGTGATAAATTTGTTTATATTTTGATTGACTCTGGATCTAATTATAGTTATGTTAACCATAATTTTTTTGAAAATGGCACCAAGAAAGATTCTAATTTAGTTTTCGCTTGAATTAAATTAGAAGAAAATTGTAATTCCATATCTCTTGACATCTTGTATGAGTTAACTAAGTTATTTTGACTTAGTTGGTTCAGTTAATTCGATTTGCGGGTCTAACTTGAGTCATGTAGAGTGGTTCCTACTTTTTAGGAGCCTTGGTTGAGTTTATTTTGAGTTTTAATTAATTAATTATGTGTATCTAAGTTAAAGTTAGTTTAAATAGTTCCTTTGAGTTGTAATTAATTAATTTTGTTTATCTAAGTTAAATTTAGTTTAACTAGTTCCAACGGTTGTAGGAACTAGTGGAAGGTCAAAGTGTGGAAGTGGAACTTGAACCACACTTAGTGATCAACCAATTAATTGATAAATTGGCCATAAATAACTCATGTGTGTGAACTGAGAGTTACCCAGTTAATATTGGAGTTTAAGGGCAGTGTACTATCAGTTGTATAATGATCCAAATTGTATAGGTTATGCATCCAATCATGGGAAGGCATATGATGGATTGCATAGTATTGGATGGGGATTTCCCTACTTAATAAGGGGCTATTTCCCAAGGAAATAGGGACTTGGGAAAGCTAAAAATTGGTTAAGTATTTGCCTAGGCTTGTGTAGGAAGTAGTTAGAGAGATAGGAATAGTGCAGAGGTTGCTCAAGCATGATCAAAGCATTGTAATATTATCATATTTTTTGACTAATAAAATATATCGATAGTGGGTTTCTAGTTGTGGCTTTCCTGAGGAAATCATTGTGTAATGTGTTGATTGAATTCTTCCTTTTTTATGATTCATGATTTCATGATCATTTAAATTGGTTTCGAAATTGGTAGAGTAGATTCAAGTCTACTGTTTTAGCATATTATAATTATCATTTTGAATGTACAAGGAATTTATGCATGGTATTAGAGCTTAAATAACTATGGAAGAGAAGAATATGAGTTTGTCTTTGCAGGTGAATCGAATTTGCAGTATCATTCTTCAGGTTCAACAGGATGTCATTCTATAGATTGAGACTTGAGTATGCCCTTGAGGGTAGCTCAAACTGAATATTTTATAAGGACATGATGGAGGCAACGTTGAGAGATAATGAGATAAAGGAATTCATATAAAGTGATATTCCTAAGGCTCTAATAACTGATGATCAATATCTGGTGGACAAGAAGAAATGTGTGGAAAAGGCAGGAAGGATCTTGCTGGAAGGAGATCAAGATCATATTGTCTCGAACCTCCATGGAAGTAAATTCCATATGAAAAGTGAAAGGCCTTGACATACTTGTTTCATATCAATAATGACCACATGAAGCTAGCAATGAAGGACAAGATTTGAAAAATCAATATGGAAAAGGACGACACAATATCAAAGTACTTGACCACATTCATCAAATGTCAGGATGAGATTGGGAGTTTTGGTGTAACAGTTGTTGAAGATGATCTGGTCAACTATCACTTCTAGTCCTTCCCAAGACCTGACAAAACTACCAGGATTCGGTAAATGGGAGGGATAAGCTACCAAAGTGGGAAAGTTTATGGTACAAATTGGTGCAAGAAGAGATATGGAAAAACACGAAAGATGGATCCTCATCTAAGCATGATGATGAGGAGAAATATGCCTTGGATGGAAAGGGAATACATCCCATTCCAAGTCATATTATAGTCAGGCGAGCAAGAAGAAGGACTTGTCGAAGACTAAATGTTTTCATTTTCATGAGCTGGGATACTATGCCACGAAGTGTCTGAACAACAAGGTTGGAAACAATCCATCAGGAGGAGCGAAAAATGAAGCTCTTGCATCACAATCCGAGTTGGATTTCACCCTCATTGCATGCATGGTGACATCGGTGATGGGTAGTGTGTGGTACTTGGATAGTGGAGGCCCATTCCATATGACCGACAACAAAGAAATATTCAACAACTTGAAGGATTAGTACCTTCACATGCACATCAATATGGGAGATGATGGAAGGTATAACACGTCTGACATCAATATTGTTACTTTTCAGAGGGAGTCTAGTTCTCCTCTCACCTTGAAATATGTAACGTATGTTTTGGGTCTAAAGAAGAATTTAGTTTCAGTTTTTATGTTGGAAGATCGTGGCTACGATGTGATATTTAGAAAAGGAAAGTCTTTCCTTCATCACATAGCTACAGGACAAGTGAAGTGAGTCGGGGTTTGGGTGAAGAACCTCTATAAATTGGATGTAGAATAATACATTTCTTTGAGCACAAAAGTCGAGAATGTGTAGATCCGATATATTGGTGAATTATTGCATAGGAGACTGCCATTTTCACCATGGAGCTTTGAGGATCATTAAAAATATTTCTAAAAGACTTCCCAAGGGTGCACTAGAGCCACGTGATACATATGTGTGTGGAAAATTCTTGATAGCTTCCACAACCAAGCACATGTATTATGTGATATTTGTAGATGATTTCTAACGTAAGTGTTGGATGTTATTTATGCAGTAGAAATACCAAACGTTCTTAAATTTTTGTGAATTTAAAGCATTTTTTGAGAAAGGCACATGCAGGAAAGTGAAGGTTCTCAAGAGTGATAACAATGAAGAATATGTGTCGAATGAGTTCAAGAAATTTTGTGCATCAAAAGGCATTTGACAGGATTTAATATCACCCCATAATCCACAACAAAATGGGGTTTCATAAAGAAATAACAAAAGTATTGTGGGATATGCATGGGTGATGTTGCATGATTAGGGCATACCGTTGCACTTTTGGGTTGAAGCATGAAACACATCGATATATGTGCAGAACATGAGTCATCATCATATTTTTGGGATGAGTACACCAGAAGAATATTTTTCAGGTAATAAACCACAGTGTGGCACACTTCATAATCTATGGTTCATCTGTTTACTGTCATGTTTCTAAGGATGCACAAAAAATGCTAGAACCAACAACTGAGTTGGAAATATTTTTCACGGGTACACAAATACACCTCAAAACTATCAGGTGTACCTTCCATCTCACATGATGAAAGTGGTTTGTAGAGATGTGAATTTCAATGAAGAGAAGGCTGTGAGATGTTCCCTTGAGAGGGAGATTCAGTTGCATGCAGATGAGGATATTTTAGCTCCAAAGGAAGAACCTCAAGATGTTGTGGAGCAGCCACATATAGAGGAGTAGAGAGTGGAAGAACCCACTCATGCATAGACATCTAGGGATGGAAGGAAGCACACCAGAGATGCTGACATGTTGATGCATGATTCTAGAGAAAATTTGGGAGTACCAACATCACAACACAGGCAGAGGTCGTCGGATCGATACACTGGCTACATGGATATTATAAGCAAGAGTGTAGAGAATGAATCATCCTCGTTCGAGGAAGAAGTAGAACAACCAGTATGGGTTGATGCCATGGTATATGAATATGATTCCATTATTAAGAATAGTGTATGGGAACTTGTACCAATAACAGAGGACAAGTCAGTTGTAGGATCTAGGTGGATCCACAAGGTGAAGCAAGCAACAAATGGAAGTGTTAATAAACACAAGGCCAAATTTGTGGCGAAGGGGTTCTCTCAGGTGTAGGGAATTGATTACATGGAGAAACTTTCTCCAGTAGCAAGGTACTTTTCAATTAGATCTATTCTAGCACTTCCAATGAAGATGGGATGGAATATACATCAGATGGATGTGAAGATAATGTTCCTCAATGGAGTGATTGAGGAAGAGGTGTACATAGATAATTCAGAAGGATTTGAGACCTTCGACAGATATTCACATGTGTGTAGACTCAAGTGATCATTGTATGGATTGAAACAAGCACCCCGTGCCTGGTACACCATGATCAACAACTTTTCACACTTCACCGAAAGTGAAGCAAATGAAAACCTTTACCATATTGTGGTTGAAGGTAAATGATTGATTATAGTATTATATGTCAATGATTTAATTCTAAACAGTTAGGAGAAGCTGATAAAAACTTGCATAGAATATATGGTAAGAGAATTTGAGATGAAATACATGGGGCTCATGCATTATTTCCTTGGTTTGGAAATTTGGCAAGGAGATGGGGAACTATTTTTCTCTCAGGGAAAGTATGCCAACGAGATACTGAAGAAGCTTCACATGTAGAGAAAAAAACCCATGCAGACTCCAATAGCAGGTAATTAGAGGAATGAATATGCTACTTAAGTGAAGTGGTAGAAGATATCATTTACAGGTAGCTTGTGGGTTCACTTATGTACTTGGTGAACACACGACCATATATGTGTTATGCTACTAACCAGCTTAGTCAAGTAATGGTTAAGCCAACAAAACTCTATTGGAAGGAAACCAAACATGTGTTGAGATACCTTAAGGCACGACTCAGTTTGGTATTTGGTACAAATGGATAGAGGGAGTGAAGTTTCAAGGATTGGGTGTGGAGTCCATCATGAAGGAAGAGCACATCAGGGGGAATCTTCAACATCAGGTCATTAGTTGTTTCCTGGTATAATAGGAAGAAAAGATAAATTTCACTTAGTTCAACAGAATCAGAGTACATGGTTGGTATTCAATAAATTTTTGAGGCTATCTGGATGAGGAAGATCCTTGTTGGGTTATTTGGTCAACAGATGGATCCTACATTGATTTATTATAACAATCAAAGTTGTATAAAACTCTCAGTGAATCTAGTTTTTCATGATAGGTCCAAGCATATCAACATTCGATACCACCATCTTAGAGATTTTGTGGATAGGAAAATCACGATGCTAGAGTAAATTCCTATAGAGGAACAAGATGCAAACATATCGACAAAAGCACTGTTAGAAGGAAAATTCAAGCTCCAAAGAGGCAAGATCGGGGTATCTGACAATCCCTTGCTGAGAGGGAGTGCTGAAAATGACACCAAGAAAGATTCTTATTTAATTTTCCCTTGAATTAAATTAGAATAAAATTGTAACTCCACATCTCATGACAACTTGTACGATTCAACTAAGTTAGTTTGACTTAGTTGGTTCAGTTAATTTGATTTGATGGTATAAATTGAGTCATGTAGACTTGTTCCTACTTTTTAGGATATTTGGTTGAGTTTATTTTGAGTTGTAATTAATTAATTGTGTTTATCTGAGTTAAAGTCACTTTAACTAGTTCCAACTGTTAGAGGAACTAGTGGAAGGTCAAAGCGTGGAAGTGGAACTTGAACCAAAATTAGTGATCAACCAATTAACTGATAAATTAGCCATAAAAAACTCATCCATGTGTGAACTAAGAGTTACCCAGTTGAGATTGGAGTTCAATGGTAGTGTACTATCAGTTGTATAATCATCCAAATTGTACAGGTGGTGCATGCAGTCAGAGGAAGGCCTATGATGGATTTCAAAATATTGGATGGGGATTTTCCTAATTAATAGGGGGATAATTCCCAAGGAAACAACACAATGAAATATGGACTTGGACAAGAAAAAATTTGATTAAGTACTGGCCTAAGCTTGTCTAGGAAGCAATGAGACAGATAGAAATAGTGCAAAGGTTGCTCGAGCATGAGCAAAGCATTGTAATATATGCTCATATTTTATGACTAATGAAATATACCGATAACAGGGTTTTTAGTTGTGGCTTTCCCCAGGAAATCATTGTGTAATGTGTTGATTGAATTATTCCTCTTGTATGCTTCACAATTTCGCAATCGTTTAAATTGGTTTCTGCAATTGGTAGAGTAGATTCAAGTTTATTGTTTTAGAAAATTACAATTAGCAGTTTGAATCTACAAGGAATTTCTATAGACTCAGTGGATATGTGTGGTTTAATGAATAAGTGCATGAAGAATCTTGGTTATTGGAGTTCGATACAGGGATGAAGAAGAGAGTTCATCATTGGGTAAGATCTTGTGCATTTGAGTTGAATGGTATGCCTACATCAACACATTTGAATGTATTTCTGTTGGGATCACATAGTATGATTTTGGGTATGGATTGGATATATCTTCATAGGACTAAGGTAGAATGCTATGATAAGGCTATTGAGTGCTTGGATGACAATGGAGAACAAATAATATTATATTTTAAGAAGAAAGAAACATCAGTTAGAATGGTGAGAGCTATGTGGGCAAAGTGCAATCACAGAAGAGGGTGTGTGTTGTTTTTCGTACACATTTCTAGTGATAAAGGTAAGGGGGATGGGGACGAAAAAATATTAAGAAGGTACCCAATATTAAAACAATTTTAGGATGTGTTTCTAGTATATATTTCATAGTTTTTGCCTCACAGAGAAGTTGAATTTTCTATTGAGTTGGTACCAGGGGAAACACCAACATCAAAGGCACCGTATAGGATGAACACTCCATAGTTAGTATAATTGAAAGTTTCAGTTGAAAGAAATGATTGATAAGGGATACATTAGGCCAAGTGTATCATCGTGGTGTGCACCAATGTTATTTGTGAAGAATAAGGATGGTACTATTAGGTTATGCATTGATTACAGGCAGTTGAACAAGGTAGCCATGTAGAAAATGTATCCATTACTGATTATTGATGACTTTTTTGATCAGTTGAAGGGAGAAACCAAGTTCTCAAATGTTTATTTGAGATCATGATATCATCAAGTATGCATTAAAGTAGAGGACATTTACAAGACAATTTTTTGAACAAGTTATGGGCATTATGAGTTTGTTGTAGTTCCTTTTGGTTTGACTAATGCTCCAACTAATTTTATGTGCTTGATGAATAGTGAGTTGTGTCCTTATCTGGAAAAGTTTTTTATTGTATTTATTGATGACATATTGATATATTATAAGAATGAGGAAGGACATTAAAAACATTTAGAAACAATACTAAGATTTCTGAGAAAGCATCAATTATATGCTAAGGTCAATAAATGTAGTTTCTTTCCAACATAGGTACATTACTTGGGGCATGTTGTTTCCAAGGAAGGTATAAAAATGGATCCAGAAAAGATAAGGGCTATCATGGAGTGGGAAACTACTAGGGATGAGGTAATATCATTTATGGGGCTAGCAGGTTAATATAGGAGGTTCATCAGGAACTTCTCTCGGATTTCATATCCTATTACGTCACTGCAGAGGCAAGGTAAAAAAAATTGAAAGGACGGAGGAATGAGTAACAAGTTTCAAGAAATTGAAGCAGTTGTTGAAGAATGATCAAGTGTTAAAGATTGCAGATCTGAGTTTGTGATGTATACAAATGCTTACAAGAGAGGGCTTGGTGGAGTCCTTATGTAGGAGGGACATGTAGTATGTTATGAGTCACAAAAACTAAATGAGCATAAGTAGAATTATCTGATACATGATGTTGAGTTGGCAGAAATAATCCATGCATTGAGGATGGGGAGGCATTATCTTCTTGGCATGAGGTTTGTATTGATGAGTGATCACAATGGATTGAGGTATCTATTTGACCAACCGAATATGAATGCTAGGAAAGCTAGATAGTTGGCCACGATCAATGAGTTTTACTTTGAGATTAGGTACATAAAGGGTAAGGAGAATAGGGTTGTAAACGCTCTTAGAAATATGATACATGTGAATCATATAGTAGCTATGAGTTCTTATGTGATAGACTTACAATATCATATCTTACAGTCATGATAGTAAGATGACAAGTATATGGAGCTTAGGCACATTTTATAACAGGTTATAGGTGAGTAGGATGTGGACTATCATCTTACAACAGATGGTTTGGTCAGATTTAGGGACATGATATGTGTTTAAGAAAATAATGAGCTCAATAAGATTATCATGAGGTAATTTCATGTCAATCATATTCATGTCACCCAAGATATCATAATAAATTGAGAATGGTTAAGAAGTTCTACCATTGGCAGAACTTGAAGAAAGTGGTGGTTGAGTTTGTGGTGAGATGTTTGGATTGTCAACATGTAAAAGAAAAGTGTAAGCATTCAGGTGGTTTGTTACAACCGATTCCGGTTCAAAAGAAGAAATGGGGGGCAATTTATATGGATTTCATTACATGTTTTATGAGGATATCTAGACAACATGATTCCATCATGGTCGTGGTAGAAATGTTGACAAAGGTAGCGCACTTCATTCCAGTGAAATCTACTTATTTGGCTAATGATGTAGCACAGGTATCCATCAGATATGTGGCACGATTACATGGTGTTCTGTGGAATATTGTGTCAGACATGGATTCTAAGTTCACTTCTAGGTTCTATAAATATTTATTCGTAGGTTTGGGTATAGAGTTGGCCTTCAACACAACTTATCATCCACAGATAGATGGAAAAATAAAGAGGGTCAACAGGATTTTGGAGGACATGTTGATGAGGTTATGACATATAAACAAAGGAAATGGGTAGATTACCTTCCATTGGTTGAGTTTTCTTACAACAATGGTTACTAGGAGTCACCGAGGATGGTTCCATTTGAGGCACTCTATGGGAAGAGTTGTAATACTCCCATAAGTTGGAGTGATCTAGTGAACAAGGTGTTAATAGGAATAAATATGTTGGCATATATGGAATAAGAAATGCAGACGATCAAGAAGAATCTAAAGGAAACATAGGATAGGAATAAAAGTAATGTAGATCAGAATATGATGTCTAAGGAGTTTCAGGTTGGGGAACAAGTTTACTTGCACATCAAGCCAAAAAATATCTCCTTGAGGATTGGATCATGTGCCAAGTTGGGACCTCAATTTTGTATACATTTCAAGATTCTTGAAAGGATTGGGCCAATAGCCTATCGACTTGCACTACCTCTGACAGTGAAAGTACAGGATGTTTTCGATGTGTCATTTATTAAGAAGTATATTAAAGATTTTGATCAGGTGATTGACTGGTCTATATTGCAGGTGGATCCAGAAGGATAATTCTAGCTAGAACCTCAGTTTATTTTGTAGACAAATATGCTTATTATCAAGAATCAAGCAATCAAGAAGGTTAAAGTGCAATGGAAGCAATTTGGACTTGATGAAGGTACATGAGAGATGTAAAATCAGATGCAAGTTATGTATCCTTCTCTATTTTCTGGTTGAGCCAATGTTTTGGCATATGTTTTGGTGTGATGTTTTGGTATATATACATATGTATATGCATATAAATACAACCATGAGATGTGTTATAAAGCTCCGATAAGCGGTATCAGTTTCATGTTATTATTTTTTTTCATGTTGGTTTACTTCTCAGCAGGTTGATCATTGTAAATACTGCAACGAGCTAAGTTATAAAACTTCATGGGTAGTATGTTTTCTTTTCTATAGTATTTTCGGTTGTAGGTTTCATTTAACACCGAGGATGGTGTTCCCCCAAGGGGGGGATTCTGTAAAAACCATGGAAAAAATTAATGTAAATAAAGTTAATAAGGAAAAAATAATAACTATGGTCATGGGTGTATGAGCTCATTATCACTCATACTTCCTCTTTTGCAAGTATAACACATTAGTTCCTCATGTCAAGCCTTGAAAATCAGAGAAAAGTTCCTAAAAGTCTCCTGAACTTTGGTATCGCACTTTCTCTCTATCTTGCCTGCGGTCTCGCGCCCAATGTTTAGTTCTCTTCCGTACCTGAACGCACTTTATCTGTGTTAAAGGTGCGGACCCCTGTAAGATAAAAAAGGTGCAAGTGAATTCTGGAAGCTTCTAGAATGGATCTTGTGGTGACAGAACTGCTCTTGTGAGGTGCATGAATCCCTTACCTTATGGAACTAACCCCTTGATGTGAGGAGCTTATCCCTTTGAAGGAGGATTCTATCCCTTCATACTTGGAACAGAAAACCTCCTCCTTTCCACTATAAAAAGAGGCATTGGGTAGCCTCAAAGGGAGGTCAAGCTTAAGAAGATTTGAGGTTAAGTGTTGTTGAGATTTAGACTCAGTTGACTAAGACTTTTGTGAGGAGAGATTACATACCTCTATTTGTCTTGGTTGGAGGAGTGCAGAGCTTATCGAAGTAGAGGAGACTCCTGCTTCGGACCCTGGGAAGGCCTGTACAACATCAAGGCTCAGGTTGTAAGGTTTTCCTTCTTGAAATTAATACAAATATACTCATTTTTCTCAATAAGCTGTCTGTTCATGGTTTATTTCATAGATTCCTTGATAACTATGATAAGCATGGTTTATGATGATGTCTATACAGGTGCTATGCAATATTTTTCTTGTTTGTGACTGCAGGTTTACGAGGAAAACTCCTTCAAGTGCACCAGGGACAACAACGACTTCAAACAAGCACTGGACAAACGGTAAGTCCTTAACACCTCTATAGAGCTTTTCATAGATCATATATGCTTAGAGAAAGATTAGTCTATTTGGTTGTTTGTTGCTAGATACTTTTAGTACCAGGGAGATCGGTCTTGTCTGCAAGAATAATTTATCCAGCCAAAAAATTGGCGACTCCGCTGGGGAAAGAACTTGTTGTTTTTGGTTCTCTTTTATTTTGATTTGAGGAAAAAAATTTCCTGGTTTTTGATTGATGAATATCTTCCTGGGTAGCTTAGGTTTTCTCTGTTTTTGAAAATTTTGAAATCTTTTGAGTTTTTCTTGAACTTTTCTAGGGACCGCACTTTGTGCTTTTGCACAGTGCGGGCAGTTTCGCACTTTCCTTAAGTAAGCAGTGCGGAACCGCACCTGTTACTTCTGGAAGCCTGCAGACCCTATTAAATTTTTTGAAAATCTTTAGATTTATTTTTTCCAGTTTAGTTTAGATTTAATTTAGGATTTTTTTCATCTACCCAGATCTGTACTTTTCTGTCAAAAATTTCTTGTTTCTGAATTTATTTCAGCAATTTTTCATCTCATCAATCTCCATTAAGTTAATTGGGTGTTTTGAATCTCTTGTTTTAGAAATTCTTAATTTGATTTCCTTTGGTAATTACTTGGAGGTTTGTCTCAGTATTTTCAAAATTTTGCATCTTTTTGCTTTGTGAATGAGTGTTAATCGTCTTTGAGTGTTTTTTTAATCTTTGGAACTCTCACCCGATTTTCTTGACTTCCACTTGATTGGTTCTTAGATTACATTAGAATCATCTTTTGTTTGAGAATTCTCTTGCATAGATCACATTTGCAAAATTAGAATTCTCATTTTCAGAATATGAATGAAAAATGTGCATAGATTACATTTGCATACTTTTCAAGTGAATTGTGCATAGATTACAACTGCATAGTTTACATTCTGAAAAATCAATCATAGATTTAGACCAGTTTTATTTGATTTGAATTTAGATGTTTTTATACTTGTTTTAAAAACACAAAAAAAAAATTGTTTTGGGATTGATTTGCATTAAATTTTCTTGATGAAATTAGTGCATTAGAGAATTTGTTATATTTTCTCTTAGTGATCAATTTTTGCATTGTTGGAAGTGTATGGAAACTCTCTCCTTACTTTAGTTAGGATTCATCGAATTGAAAGGATTACATTATCATATTCGATTGCATTCAGTTTTGGGTCGAGTGATAACACCATTGGTTTCATATCCATTTACCCTTTTGAGTAATAAAAACCTAAATAACACAGCGCTTAATTAAAATTCATCTAGTAATTTTTACATTTTTAGGGCTCTTTCCACCAATATAACTTAGGATTAGTGCTTTGGAATAGGTTATAGTTAACTTTCCAAAGCAACAAAAATAAACAAGTAGATAAATCTTGCGGTAGGAAATAAATCCAATTGTAATTGGTACATTCTGGGAAGCTTCTCTTAAAAGAGTTAATCATGAGATCATATCCAAACCTTTGAGACAATCAATTATGTTTCATTGGGGAAGATAGAATATTTTGCACGCATTACAAATGGTAAACCTCGGATTAACCATTGTCAAGGAGCCTGGGGTCACTTGTCGGTAAACCTCGGATTAACCATGTCAAGGAGCCTTCAAGGGGATTGAGCTTTGTTACTCTGCCCTTGCGCGTGGAATCGGATCGTAGACTGTTCCCCCAGTTGTATTTGTTATTGTTGGTAACCTTAGTGTCCATAAGCTTAAGATTATTTCCTAAGGTGACGGTGAAGGAAAGATCTCACTGTACCTGGAGCAGACATCGACTAGACTCACTTGGACTCTCTGGGGGGTTCTCTTCACTCGAGATGGTTTTGTGAAGAAACTTGTGCCAGTCTGTTTCATTAAGCAGGTTGTCGGGGTAACTGTTCCAACCGCCCTTTCTGTATTAAATTCTACGATGTTGGATTTCACCACCAACTAGTGTTTTTAGTGCGGGAATCTACTGTTTGTGTGTGGTTTGACTCCTAGATTTGATAGTGCGTGTTAATTTGTTTGTTTTTACTTTTAGAGACCATAGGTGTGAATTGTGAATTTTAATTGTTAGGTGTGAATTGTGAATTGTTAATTTTAGTTTTAAATTGTTAATAAAATTCATTGAAGTTTAATATAATGGAAACTGTTCCAGAATTTACCAACCAAGGAACGCCTCTTAACGAGAATCCTAGTACTTTTCCTTGCTTTGGAAATATTGGTCCTCCTTATATGGCTACATTGTCATTACCTGGATTTACAATAGGTTTACCGATATGGTTATTTTCAACTTCGTTGGCCCCGAACACTCCAATTGTTCCACCTCAACCGGATGCTTCACAGAGTTCACCATCTCAACATCACCAACCTTTTGTTGACCCTTTACCTTCTTCGCCTAATATTTATTCCTCCATTTCTTCCTCTTCACTTGGTAAAAGCCTTGACGCTAGTAACCAGGTGGCTAAGAAGAAGAAGAAAGGGAAGAAGAAGAAGAAGAAGAAGAAGAAGCAATATAAGAAAGAAGTCAACCAACCAACCATGGTTGTAAGTGTTAGTTGTGTTGAGGAAACCTCCAACATGCATCGTAAACCCAAATACCCTTGCAGGCTTTGTAAGGGTGACCACTTCCTTATCAATTGTCCTGGTATTCCAAAGGCCTTGGAAGTATGGTCAGAAAAATCTCATCAACTTTCCGTTGATCCATCAACCAATGATAGTCAGGTTCCTGGGAAAAAGGGTAAAGTTAGGTTTCCTTGTAAGTTATGCAAAGGGAGTCATCAAACTCACATTTGCCCTCACATGGATGAAGCCTCAAAATTGTTGGAAAACCTTACTGTTCCACAGCAAGAATTTCCAACTGGTTACCGTAAAATTTCTCCCAACCTACCATCAACTGACGGAGTGATTGATCTAATTTCAAGTACAGTCGATCCCACTCTTCCATTGGAGAGTGAAACTCATATCACTCAGGTTGATGATCCATCAGTTGATCAAGTGGTCGATTTGATTTCACATTCGGTCGATCCCATTCTCCCTGTAGAGAGTGAACTTCATACCGCTCAGGTTCTTCTTGTTACATCATATTCTTCTATGCTAGGGGGAATTTCACCTGTTTCTACAGAACCCCCTCCAAGTACTGAGGTCTTTTCCTTTGATTGGAATAGACTGACAGAACCTCGTCTTCCTTCCTCCATACCTTTCCAAATCATTGTGAAGTTGGGTGGTAGGGACATACACCACACACAGGTAGATGAAGGTGCTTCTGTTAGTATTTTATCCTCAACTACTTGGAAAGCTTTGGGTTCCCCTCAGCTTGTGCCTGTTACGCAGAATCTGAAAGCTTTTAACAGAACCATTAGTGAACCTTTAGGGATCCTTCCTAAGTTTTCTATTACTTTGGAAGGTAAAACTGTCTGTATTGATCTTATGGTAGTTCGAGGCCCCTTGGATTTCAATTTACTCCTTGGGCGAGACTATGTATATGCAATGAAAGCTGTCGTATCGACACTCTTTCACGTGATGTCTTTCCCTCACAATGGAAATATTGTGACTGTAGACCAAATTTCGCTCCCTAGTCTTGATTTGACTACCAATTATCCGACATCCCTGAATGTTCCTCATATGCAAGTGGTATCTACCCTGCCACAAGTTAATAATGTGGCAACTAGTCCCATGTTTTCAATTACCGATGTAAGCGAGCCTCTCATTGTTTGCTCATCTTCCTTTCACTTATATCCGGTAATTGACATGGAAAACTCTATGGGATTATTTTAACATGATGTTCTTATCCCTTTTGAGTCCCTTGACATGTGTTCCTTCCAGAGAACTATTCTTCCTTCTGATGAAGACCTCTTAGAAGCCATGATCAAGGTGTGTCCATTGACATGTGTTTCTTCCAGTTGGATGCCATGATCAAGTTGGTCTGAGGATAGTTCCTTTTACTGTGTCAACCTCGTTAAAAAATGAATTAGTGGCTAGTGAGGAGAGTTCCTTTTACTGTGTCAACCTCGTTAAAAAATGAATCAGTGAGTCCGAGGATAGTTCCTTTTACTGTGTCAACCTCGTTAAAAAATGAATCAGTGAGTGTGAGGATAGTTCCTTTTACTGTGTCAACCCCGTTAGAAAATGAATCGGTTAGTCAAGAGCATAGTTCCTTTTCTTGTGTCAAGCTCGTTTAAAAAATGAAACAAGCTTCCATGAGGACAGTTCTTTTCCTATGTCAACCTCATTAAAAAATGAATCAGTAAGTAGATTGTAGAGAGTAGATTAATAGATTAGAAATAAGGAGTTTATGAGGATGGTTCTGATTACTGATTCAACCTCGTTAAAAAATGAATCAGGTATGAGGACAGTTCTTTTCCTGTGTCAACCTCATTAAAAAATGAATCAGTTGGTCAGAGGATAGTTCCTGTTACTGAGTCAACCTCGTTAAAACATGAATCAGGTATGAGGATAGTTCCTTTCCTGTGTCAACCTCATTAAAAAATGAATCAGTAGGTTATATAGGTAGATTGTAGAGAGTAGATATGAGGATAGTTTATTTTACTGTGTCAACCTCGTTAAAAAATGAAACACGTTGCCATGAGCATAGTTCTTTTCCTGTGTCAAGCTCATTAAAAAATGAAACAAATCCTCCCCTAATTGAGTCGAGTCTTTGACTAGATCTCGTAAATGTTAAGTCGTATATTTAGGTTAGTTATTTCAGTTTTTGAATAATTTTCTTACAGTTTTAGGTCAGGTCTTTCATATGATCTCGTAAATGAACCTTCATTCCATCCAGCTATTAATTACCAACAGTGTACTTAGTTGAATGAAATGAAGCTGGGGGGGCATGCGCTTTAGCAGTTACGCTTTAGGGGGCATCAAGCACAATTTTCTCTTTGTTTCAAGCTTGTGCAAAAATGAAACCACTCTTAAGCATAGTTTTTCTCTGTTTCAAGATTTTGTAAAAATGAAACCTATCTTGAGTCAATTTCGGTTATTTTCAAGACTCGTTAAACTCATGAAAATCCAGAGATTATTTTGCTATCTTTCATTCTTGTAAAACACATGAAAATTCCGAGTTCTTTCCGTCTTTTCTTGCTCTTTAATTAAATTGAAAGTCGGCCACAGGAATACATTTTTATCCCTTTTTCGAACTCGCTAAAACTTATGAAAAAGAGAAAACCATGAGTACATTTTTATCAATTTTTCGAACTCGTTAAAATTTACAGAAAAAGCGAAACTACTGAGTATACTTTTATCACTTTTTCGGACTCTTGAAAATTACAAAAAAGCGAAACCTTGGAGTTCTCTTTTAAGCCCTTTTCAGACTCTCTAAATATGAAAAGATTTCTGAGCACTTGATTATTCAAACTCGTTAAAGTAAATGAATGATCATCCTTTCAGTATAAGTTTACCCCTTTTTTGGACTGAAATGGACTATTTACGAAAAAGGTATACATTGACTAATTACAGTCAATAGAGTTCTCTCCTGCATTATTTTATCATTTTTCGGGCTCGAGAGACTAAATTTATGAAAAAGTACACCCATGGAGTTTTCTTAAGTTTTTTCTTCTAACTCCCTAAAATTGAAAAACACCAAGTTTCTCCTATACTGGACTCGTTAAAATTTAAAAGTAAAGGACCTGTTTAATTTTCAACAGGAACGAACCACTCCTTCTTAGGGTTTGAATCTTAAACTAAGTTGGAATCATCTGAAGGATGAGTTTATAAACAAGAAAATGTTATCCTCCTCAAGCTTGTCAAAAATAAAGAGGTACTTGCCAGAAATGGTGGGGGAAAAGAGAGAAAAATGACTTGTTTGTGGTATTTTGATTTTTTGAAAATCTAGTTAACCACTCTTGAACACGACATTTTCAATCACCTGGGTTGGGAAATCCTTTGCCTAACAGTTAATCGAACCTCATTTGAAAGTCTTCATCCAGTTTCTGGGTATTAGCTTTGGGTCAACTGCTACCAAGCCATCTGCAGTGTCGTTATGTGTTCAAGAGGACAGTTCAAATAAACCATTCATCTGCAAAATATTTGTCATCCATTGAAATTACTGGTGGTTACTCTCACACTTGTTAACAGTTTACATCATTGACTGGTAATCAAGTGGTTTCTACCATGTTTGACTTCAACACATTTAATCGCATGGATAGAATCATACTAGTTCGGGAAGTAGAAATCAAGACCCTGGATATAGTTTCTACCATCCAGGCTGCTAGGAGTTTTATTATTATACAGTAGAATATTCATTACAGATGATTGCGCCCATGCTGTGTCTACACTATTGATGTAATATTAAAATCATTTCTATATCAGAACAAGTTTAGTTAGTTTTTGATCTGAGTATGGGAATTCCTACCTCAGCGATGATATAATTACATATATATATTTTGCATTGAATGTTTTTACAGGTTCCGACTGGGGTGTCCACAGGATGATCCTTGAAATGATAAAGTACTGCACTCTTCATATATGACAGACTTCAGCATCATCTATTCCAGACTTTGCACTTTAGGGGGCAATCTGTTACACAAAAAATTGTCACCTTGACATTATACTATGTGTATGAGCTCATTATCACTCATACTTCCTCCTTTGCAAGTCTAACACATTATTTCCTCATGTCAAGCCTTGAAAATCAGAGAAAAGTTCCTAAAAGTCTCCTGAAATTTGGTATCGCACTTTCTCTCTATCTTGCCTGCGGTCCCACACCCAATGTTCAGCTCTCTTGCGTACCTGAACACACTTTATCTGTGTTAAAGGTGTAGACCCCTGTAAGATAAAAAATGCGAAAGTAAATTCCAAAAAGATCAATAAAAGTAAATTCTGGAAGCTTCTAGAATGGATCTTGCGGTGGCAGAACCGCTCTTGTGAGGTGCAGGATTCCCTTACCTTATGAAGCTAACCCCTTGATGTGAGGAGCTTATCCCTTTGAAGGAGGATTCTATCCCTTCATACTTGGAATAGAAAACCTCCTCCTTTCCACTATAAAAAGAGGCATTGGGTAGCCTCAAAGGGAGGTCAAGCTTAAGAAGATTTGAGGTTAAGTGCTGTTGAGATTTAGACTCAATTGACTAAGACTTTTGTGAGGACAGATTACATACCTCTATTTGTCTTGGTTGGAGGAGTGCAGAGCTTATCAAAGTAGAGGAGACTCCTGCTTCGGACCCCGGGAAGGCCTGTACAACATCAAGGCTCAGGTTGTAAGTTTTTCCTTCTTGAAATTAATACAAATATACTCATTTTTCTCAATAAGCTATCTATTCATGGTTTATTTCATAGATTCCTTGATCACTATGATAAGCATGGTTTATGATGATGTCTATACAGGTGCTATGTAATATTTTGCTTGTTTGTGACTGCAGGTTTACGAGGAAAAATCCTTCAAGTGCACGAGGGACAACAACAAATTCAAACAAGCACTGGAAAAATGGTAAGTTCTTAACACCTCTATAGAGCTTTTCATAGATCATATATTCTTAGAGAAAGATTAGTCTATTTGTCTTTTTTTTGCTAGATACTTTTAGTACTAGGGAGATCGGTCTTGTCCGCAAGAACAATTTATTCGGCCAACAATGGGACACATATTCCAAGGTGAATGTTGTGTTGAATATTTCAACAAGAAATAGTGAAGGAGGCATCCTGAAACATCATTCCTGATCCTAGTTGGAAAATAATCACCTAAACTAGGTGGGGCCCACACAAGTGATTTTTTTCGCAGAGTCTATTTTTAGACTATGTCTATTTTTAGACATGTCGATCATATTCTATGAGTTGCAGGATGATATTTGTGGATGGTTGGTCAAGTTGGAAAAACAAATGGATTTATATTTTTAGACATATTGGGAGGAATCTATTTTTAGATTGCCAATCTAAAAATAGATATGTTGAATATTATTAGCTCTTAATAATATTTGGACTCTAAACATTATCTTATTCTATTGGAGCACTTTATTTAAGTGCACAGATGTGGCATAGGAGCTGACATAAGGAATTACGCTATTCCTGAGGGTTAAGTGGAGCTATTGCATGGAGACTTCAGTTAGAACTCATGTGACAGAGTTTGGTGGAGTTGTGTTCAGTTTAACTTAGTTAAATATAGTTGAGCTAGTTGTATCTAGTCTAACTGATTGATACACTAGTGAGAGTGGTGTGAGTTAATTATTAATTAATTCACTAAATATTAATTCATTAATCAACTGAAGAATACATTAGTTAACTACAGTGCATGGACAGTTTCAGTGGAGACCAGTGAAGAGGTAGGTGAAAGAGCTGTGTGACTATCAGTTGTGACTATAGTGTTGCATGATTTGCAACACACAGTGTTTGGAGATGCCAATTAGGATTGCGTGAGCAAGGCTGGACCAATTTGAGTTCATTCAGAGCCATTCTTCAGTAGTGATTATGCAGTAGAGGCAAGCTAGCAGGTGGCAAAGATCGATGCATGGTATTTGCTAGGTTGGACCTGATTAGTGTGTAGCAATTGGAGATTGTAATGAGAGCTTGTGAGGAGCTTTGTATGATGATTGTTACATGATCTCTATGACATATTATATACAGATAGTTGGGGGGTTTCAGCTTTAAACTTTCCCATAAATTACTGTGTTCATATGTGTGAATTTTTATGGTTTTAATGTGTGCATGCAATTGATTTAATTTCTGTAATTAATGATCAATAGTAGAAGATATTTTGTATTGTGCATGAAGTCAAATAGTGTGTGATCAGGAGAATCTTGGATGTATAATGCATTAGTTATATAATTTCTACATGTTGGGAAAAAAATCCTAGTGTGGGTGTTCATTTGGTTTATTATGGCTAAGGGAAATTGGAAAAGGTAATGACAAAGGCATTGGAAAGACATGAAGCATTAATTAACATTTTATTTATGAAAATAAAGGAAATTAGGAGAAAATGAAGGTGAAAGGTCACAGGTTTCATGTGAGGAGGAAAATATATTAAAATAATGGAAAATTAAATAAAATAGAGGTCTCATTAATAAAAAGGCTTTTGAGGATTAGTTGGTATCTTTTGTTAGTTCAGTTTTGGAGCTCTCTCTCTATTCTCTCTCTCACATACACTCTTGGACATTTAGAGTTTTCTTGGAACGCTATAGCATTGGATCAAGGAAAGAAAATGAAGGACAAGGAAGGAAAACGAAAGAAAATATCAAGAAAGGAAGAGCAAGATCAAGTGGATACAACAAGATTACTTGTAGGTATCAAATTATTTGCTAGATTTTTCATGCATGGTACATGCATGTGTGTATTTTGTTCTCTTGTTGTCATTGGCGTGGGATTTTCCAGGTGAAATAATTTTCTTCAGCCTTGCCTTTCCATTTTTGGATATTCATGGTGTGGTGGGTTATCTTGTATTTGGTGTAGCTATATTTCCGGATGGTTTCAAAATTGAGTGAGGTGGTCTCTGAAAGAAAGAACACAAGGCCTAGGAATCCTTGGATCGAAGAAGGTGGAATTCCACTAAAGCCATATTTTGTGTGCTCGGTAGGCCTAGGAATCCTTGACCGATGAATGATGAGATATACAATAAAGCCTAGATATGTGTGCCCTCAATCAAGCCTAGGAATCATAGACTGGTGAATGGTGGGATATAAGGTAAAGGATGGAGGGTGGAGTCCCGATTAGGCCTATAAATCCTTGACCAATGAATGGTGGGATCTAGGGTAGATCCTAGAGACTAGGAGGCAAGAAAATTCCTCGCGATGTAGGAGGATAAATTCAGTGGCATCCATGCTTGTTTAGGGCCTAGTGATCTGGCGAATATTGTGGTAAAGCTTGAGGAAATCTAGTTTGGTTTGTTTTTGAGTCCCACATTCATGCTTGGAATATGGCACAAGGGTGATTGGCTAAGAGAAATATTTGGCTCAGCCAAATATATGGTCGAGTGGTTTGTGTAAGTCCTAGACCCGATTGGCTTTTCTATTCATTAATAAGATCTTCTTATGCTTGGTATCTCATGTGTAAATGTATTGGTTCATATGTGGTTTTTATGGTTGTTATATCCTTGTTATTTATGTTTCTTATATGATTTTTATGAGTATGTTTTATGGCAGACTTGATGTATGGATTTCATCATGTTTTGATTAGAAAATGAATGTGCAATGTACATATTTCCTAAAATATGATAACACAACTATTGTGATATGGAAACAATGCTTCTTTATGAACCTCAAATAATTATGAGACCCCTATGCTCAGGTATATTGTGATGACATGTAAATTATATATTTGTGACATGTTTGATGTAATTCTTGTCATGGCTAGTATGGATAAGATCAAGTACTTGCACCAGTGATTGATTTTTTAGATTTGTTCCATTGTTATTATTCATTTATAAAGGTTTCATGAAGTTATGGGCAGTGGCCTGAGACCTGGCCCTTAAAAAGTGGCTCAAAATCCAAGGTCACTGGCATAGAAGTCCCTGAAAAAGTCCACAGTCATTGGCATGCCTTGCTATGGGAGCGATTGGAATTCAACATTCACATGCAAGACTTGACATGGGAGTGGATGAGGGTCTATATCAACGAAATGTCAATTTTTCTCAAAGGTTGATCACATGGAAGGGTTGGTTGGATCTTGAAGGTTATGTAGCATGTGTGCAAAGTCATTTTGGGTTTGTTATGTCAGTTCCACATCCTTAACTATACATGGGGAGTTGAATTACATCATAGTAGCATATCATCACATGTTTACCCCAGTAGACCAGTTATCTTGGGTAAATGTGTGGGGAGGGGTGTTACATATTCATTGATGACATGTTAATATTGTTGAGAGAGCATCAGTTTTATGTCAAGCTTAGTAAGTGAAATTTATTTCGGACATAAGCTCATTACTCGGGAAATGTTGTTTCCGAGGAAGGTATAACAGTGGACCCAAAAAATATTAGAGCTATCATGGAGTGGGAAACTCCTAGGAATGTGGATGATGTCAAATTATTCATGGGACTAGAAGATTATTACATGTGCTTCATTAATAAAGTATCACAAATTTTGTATCCTAAGTGTTGAGGGGTTTTTGCAGTGCATTATATTAGATATTATTTTTTGGGATTAAACTACGTTAAGTAAGTCATTTATCTATGGCCATTTCCATGAGAGGTAGTTAATCCTTTGCAGTGAAAAGGAAAGAAGTTTGAATGGAATGAAGAGTGTGCAACTATTTTTCAGCAATTGCATAATTTGCTTACAAATTCTTTAGTCTTGAAGGTTGAAAATCCTAATAAAGAGTTCATGGTTTGAACAGATGCTTGGAAGAGAGGATTTGGTGGAGTCCTGATGCAGGAACTCCAAGTGGTATGTTATGAGTCGTGGAATTTGAGGAGCATGTGAAAAAATATGTGACACATGATATTGAGTTGGAAAATATCATTCATGCCTTGAATATGTGGAGACATTATCTTCTTCGCAAGAGGTTTATTATGATGAGTGATCATAGTGGATTGAGGTACTTGTTTGACCAACCTAATCAGAATTCCAGGCATGCTAGATGGTTTTCTACTCTCAGTGCGTTTTATTTCGAGATCAAGTACATTAAGGGCAAGGAGATCAGGGTTGCAGTTGCTCTTAGTAGGAAAGTGTAGGTGAATCACATTGCAACAGTGAGTTCTTATGGGACATATTTACAGGATTGGATTTTACAATTAGGAAAATATGATGACAAATATCAGCAGTTGAGGCACATGTTACAACAATAGGGTGAAGGTAAGAGGGATGCAGAGTATCATCTCACAACATATGGCTTGGTAAGATTTAGGAGCATGATTTATGTACCATATAACAGTGATCTCAAGAAGATTGTCTTGAGGGAGTTTCATGTTAAGCCATATTCAGGTCACCAGGGATATAAAAAAAAATTGACAACAGTTAATAAATTCTACCATTGGCTAAAATTGAAGAAAGAGGTGGATGAATTTGTTGCGAGATGTTTAGAATGTTAGTAGGTAAAAGAAGATAGTAAGCATATAGGTGGTTTTCTACACTTGATTCCGATTCTAGAGTGGAAATGGAAGGTCATTTCCATGGACTTCATTACAGGTTTTCCGAGGACATCAAAGAAAAATGATCCCATCATGGTTGTGGTTAACAACTTAAGTAAGGTATCTCACTTCATTGCAGTTAAATCTACAAATTCAAATAGTGAGGTAACACATATTTTCATCAAGGAGATAGTGATATTACATGGTGTTCCTAAGAAGATCATATCAGACAGAGATTCCAAGTTCACTTCCAAGTTTTGGAAAGAGTTGTTTGCAGGTTTGGGGGAAATTTTAGCTTTCAATATAGTTTATCATTTGCATACAAATGAGACAAAGAGGGTTAACAGGATTCTTGAAGAAATGTTGAGGATGTATGCCATGCATCAACCATGGAAGTGCGAAGAGTATCTTCCACTGGTCAAGTTTGGGTATAATAATGGGTAGCGAAAATTTTAGGGGCTAATATTCGCAGGTGGGCTAATTTTCCATGCTTTTTCCAAAAAAAAATATTTTCCAATTTCCATTTTTTTGAAAATCGATTCGCTAAAATTTTATAGTATACAATTATTTTAACCTAAAAATCGCCAAAAATTCATATATACTAATATAATATAATTAGAAACCTAAATATTTTTAGAAAAATATCATCAAAGGTTTTACAATTTACATATTTGGGTCTAGTAAGATTCGCCAAGGTTTCTAAACTTTAAGATAAACTTCCATCCTTAAAATTTTCCCTGATAATGGGTATCAAGATTCCTTGAATATGAGTATGTTTGAGGAACTTTATGGGAAAATTTGTAATCCTCCTATCATATGGAGTGATCCAGTGAACATGGTACTGGTTGGACTGGACATGTTGGCATATATGGAATAGGAAATGCAGGTTATTGAAAGGAATTTGAAGGAAACATAGGAAAAATAGAAGATATGTGCAGAACAACACAAGTTATTTAAGGATTTTTAGGTTGGGGAGAATGTGTATTTGCACATAAAGCCCAAGAGAAGTTCGTTGTAGACGGGGTCATGTGGAAAGATGGCACCTCAATATTCTAGACCTTTTGTGATCCTTAAGGGGATTGGACTAGTGGCATATATACTTTCACTGCCTCCGACAATTAAAGTCCTTGATTTTTTCCATGTTTCATTTCTTAATAAGTATGTACAATATGTTTATGATGTGATTGAAAGGTTTGTATTGCAGGAGGAACTAGAGGGAGAATTACAACCATAACCATAATTCATATTGAAATAGAAACAAATCATGCTATAGAACTGAGAAATAGAGCAAGTTAAAGTGAAGTGGAACCACTTTGGTCCCAATGAAGCTACATGGGAGATGGAAGATCAGATGTAGGCTATGTATCCTTAGTTATTTATTGGGTCAAGAAAGTGAGTTTTGGTATATGTATGTATATATGTGTATGGTTGTAGATATCACAATGACTTGTGTTATAAAGCTCCAATAAGCAGTATGATTGCCGTGTTTGTCATGTTGGTCATGGTTTGCAGTGGTTGTTTATTGTAAATACCACATTTTTTTATGTTATAAAGCTCTATGGGAAGTATGTTTTTGTTTTCAACAAATTGTTGGTCATAGGTGTCATTGAACACCGAGGACGATATTACCCCAAGGGGGAGGGGTTTGTAACAACCCTGGGTTAAATTTCATGCAATAAAGTCTAATAAATGCAAAATAAGATCAAGGTCATGGGACACGTATTGTAAGTTGAATCTTGGGAAAAGAAGTATAATGGGAATCACTTTCAGTTTATTAATGGCTAAGGAAATTAGCAAAGGAAAGAAGCAACAATTGACATTTTATTTACCAAATAAAGGAAAATGGGAGAAAAGGAAGGTGAAGAGACACAAATTTGAATGAGAGGGAAATTGAAGGAAAAATGAAGGAAAATGAAGAAAATAGAGGCCTCAATAAAAAAATTATTTATGAGGATCATTTCACAGTTTTTTGTCAGTTTTTCTTTAGAATTAGTTTCAGAGAGAGAAGAGCACCAAGAGGAGAAAATTAGAAAGAAATAAAAGGAAGAAAAAGGATAAGGAATAGCAAGCAAGGAAAATCAAAGGAAACAAGGAGAAGGTTGGATCAACAACTTCAGTAGGAAGAGTTTGTAGGTAACACATTGCATGTGTGATTTCCTAGCTAAGGTGTGAATGCATAGTTCATTAATTTTTTTATTTGGCTCATTTTTTGTCATTGGCATGGGTTTTGTCGGGTTTGGAATTGGTTTTAGCCTTGCCTTTCCATTTCTTGGATAGTCATGGTGTGATGGGATTCATTTTGTAGTTGAGACTTTGATTTCCAGAAGATTTTGGAACCAAGTGAGGTGGTATCAGGAAAATTCCCAATGGTTGGTGGTGGAGATGGTTTTCCTTGGGAAGCCTTGGCAGGTGGGTGGAGACAGGGAAATTCCTCAAGGTATGGTGAAGGAATTTTAAGGCATCCAAGTTTTTTTGGCTTTGTGATCTCTTGACCGATTTTGTAGAGATCACAATAGTTTGAAGGTGGAGGTGGTCTAACCTCTGGATTCCCTTGGTTGTCTATGTATTGGTTTATCCAATGAGATCCCACATTCGTGCTTGGAATATGGCACGTGGGTGATTGGCTGGAATAAATATTTGGTTCAGCACAATCTATAGTTCGGTGGTACGTGGAAGTCCTTGACTTGGTTGGATTTTTCATATGTTAATAAGATCTATTTTCCTATGGTGATTTATGAGTTCCTTTGCTTGTTTTTATGTGTCTTTGATGGTTTTTATTTCATGGTTAATATTATGGTTATAAGAATGGTTCTATAACATGTTCTAGGTATGGCTCTTGTTATACTTGATATGATGCATGTTTGATGAATGCATGGAATAACTAGTGTGGTTGGACTACTTGAGAGGTAATTATATCTTCTCTATTGTTTTCAACTAAAGTATAGAGATTTAAAATCATATATGCATTCGTGACCTGTAGCTTACATGCTTACCATGTTTTTGGAGAAATGCCTAATATGTTATGTTCAGCATAGGTCAAGTTTCTGACTCGAGTTTTTATGATTAGCCTTGTCATTATGATAAGTCTCAAGGAGTGTTCTAGAGGCTGGCCTAGAATTGTGGCTCAGATCTTGGGATTGCACCCTCTAAATTAGGAAATTTGGGTCACAACTGCATGGAAGTGGTGTTGTGCATGCGGTTGTAGTAATTCAATTGCACCCAATCCTTTTCATGCATGCAGTTGGGAGCCTATGTCATTTAAAAGGAGCCCCAAATTAAGATTTGGTCACCTGGGGTGTTTCTTTGGCCCTTGAGTGTCATGTATCCCTGAGGGATGGTGTGATTTGTCAGTCGTTAGTCAGTTTGTAGGCCCCACTTCCTTTACTATAGCTGGGAGGTCGGGTCATGTCATAGTGCTAATTTGCTTCACATTTACCTAGAGGGATGGTAAAAGTGGGTAAATGTCAGGGTACCTACCCTGCCTTTCCTATAAAATAATTTAAAAACAATCCATGTTCATAGAAATTATACTTTCCCCTCATGATATGGTTGGTGGTCCTCTCCTAGCAAGGTTCAATTGCTGGAGCATATATATTTCTCCCTTGATTTAATTGTACCTAATCAATTATTGATGTTTTATGCCACATTTATTTTATGTTGATTTCCATGTTACTTAGACAAGAGATGCAACCATTTGATAGAATAGTATTCAAACTATTTTGTTTGGTTATTTCATCTCTTGTTGGATAAACATATAAATCAATGTGGATGTTATTTGTATTATTTTCATGATTGAATATGGGTCATCTTTGACAAATAGATTCTTGTAATCATTACAATGAATAATTCTAGTGTAAACACTAGGAAATAAGTAAATTATGAACCAATTCTAGTGAATGGTTTCTTGATCCACCACATGGTAGGTGTCATGTGACCAAACATTGATGTGTAACATGCCATGTGCTGGTTTCCACCTTTGCAAAAGGTTGACATGGAAAAATACAAGTCGCCATTATTTTATGTGAAAATTTCCATGTGGAAGAATGAAAAATATCTCATAGATGTCCTTTCGAAGTCAGATAGTGCCACTTTAACATTGGTTAAATAACATCCTATGAAAACTAGATTTTAAAAACCATGGAAATCCATGCCACTTTGACATGAAAAACATTGATTACATGTCAATAGTGCATTAGTCAATAGAATCATAAGACGATCAAATATAAAAACTCTTAATGTGACAATTATCTAGTTACCAATGTGTATCATATGTGCAAAATGTCAAATATTTGATACCACTAGATTGAATCCCAATTGAGGTTTAGGATAATGATTTTCAATTTGTAGTTGACATTTATAACATTGATTTCAAATCAAGTAAACACCCCAAATTTAGTCATGGTTAGTGAATTGGAGGTCATTCCTTGCAAACTAGAGGTGCATCCTATGTATTAGCTTCTAGGTTGTCATCTTTTATTAAGCAAAAATACTTCCCCTTTAAATCTCTTGCTTCCTCCTTGAGCTAGTTGGATTCATAGATTAGAATAGGAGGCTTATTCTCTGTTGTCTCTTTGTAGATAGTTCTAGGCTTGGGAACTATGCCAAAGCATCTAAGTAAGGGTTTTAATTGAATTGGATGACCAATGCATTAAACCTTTAACACTTGTATAATCAAAATATTTCTGAGAAGTTCAAAGGGATGCTTTTCATTCATAACATCATACAATCTTTGAATTGATTTTGAAATTGGAAAAGGGAGAAGATATATGACAATTAAACATTCATACTGAACACTTAATCAAATATATATAGTTGATGCATGAATAATAATTCTACAACCAAACATAATATATTCAAGAGATGATAAAAGGAAACAATTTAAAGGAACATAGGAACTGATTTAAAAAATTGTTCAATTAATTAATCTCCATAATGATAATAACTTTGCAGGGTTTTTTATGGAAGTTAATACTTAACTTAGCCTTACCCTAGTTCCTATGTTACCTTAAATATATTATGAAAAATAGAGATGAACAAACCAAAATGACTCACATAAACACAAATGATGTTAAGAGTGAAGTCAGAATCCTTTGATTATCTTCAAAAAAAAATTCAAAATAGTACAATAATGTCACTAACTATATTTTTATGTACTTTAGATGTCCCTACACTTGTTTTCTATTCTTTTTCCTTTAACAGGATTTCCATGTCAACCTCCATTTTTTTTATTTAGATGTTCTACTCCATAATCATTTTCAACATGCTTTCTTTCTCTTTTTCCAACTAGCCTACTTATTTAGTTTGTGGATGCTCTGTTGTAGGTAACTTCAATTGTTTTTTGAGTGCCTGTATATCTGAGTTTCTCCTATTGATTATTTCTTCAGTAACATTGACATCACTAGGATTCAATTCTAGTTTTATCACCAGATCTTCCAACCCCTTTATTCTAGTATATTTGGCTAAGGAAGCCATTCTTTCTAACTTGAGTTGTGAATGAATATTATTCAAGGAGGCTTGAAATTTAGAAGCCACCATAACTTAACTTGTCAATGTAGAATGAATTATATCACCTGCCTATTTGTGGAGATCAGTCTGATCTATAGTGTGTATCTTCTTAGTATCAAAAGAAAACACATAAGTTTTATAATCATCTAGAATCTTACAAGATGGTACTTTTGGCTCAAGGAATGCCAACTGAAATTTCCTTTTATTAGGGTCTAGTGAAAATAATAATATGTGTTGAGTAGTGGAAGGTTGCTTCCAAAACTTAGTATAGGTGGAATTTTTGAGTGCTTCATTCTTTCTCTTCATCTCCTTAATTCTGGTAAACATATTTTCTTGACTTCATGATGGAGAAATATGAGAAATAGGAGAATAAATTGTGGTCTCTCCAACTTGCTGAAAAGAGAATACAATATCTCTTGATAAAACTATAGTAGTGTTTTCTTCTAAATTTCTGCCTTTTGATGACTCCTCTTCTATATTGTTTTCCTTCCTCCTTTTGAAAAACTTAAAACCAAATTCCTTAGCTCTTGAACTTGTGGGTGATAAACTCTCTCTTGGTCGTTTCGATTCTTTTTGTTTCAACCTTGGAGTCTCCAATGTTGTCTGACTGAGGTCTTCTCTTCAGTTTCTTGCAGAGTTATTTCTTCCCATTCTTCTCTATTTGCAAACTGTTCAATCTCTATCTTTGATATGTGTGCGTAAGGTGGTGACTTTTTCTCAGACCTTATCTTTGAAATCACTCACAGGGGGTCATAAGGCCATCTAGAACTTGATTTAAATTTCATTTGTTTGAGTAGAATTCCTACTTCTTTATCTACTGTTATGGTGTTAACAATAAATGGACCAATTTGTGCCTTTAATTTGAACTAATATTTATGTTTTCTTGACACAAAATCTATATCATCCATATTCATTATTTTCCTAATGAATTCTAAATAAAAAATCCTCATAGGTAAAAAATTGGAAATTTATGAGGAAGATCATAACCATAAACACTGATTTCTATAGAGTTTTGATAGAGATACCAGTCTCCAACTTTAAATTGTTCACTGAGATGTAGAATTCTTTTAATTTATGTGGATATTTTGGGAACTACATCACTACTTGGAAGACATAATTCCATGTGCAAAAACTTATTAACATAATCAATGAAAGAATATTCCTTTGTGTTTTTTCTAACCAGAGAAGTCCAGTGGATGACTGATTGGGGTTTAGCCCATGAATCCATATTCTGCAATGGGAATTTAAATCTCTTTGAATGATGGTACAAGAATAGGTAAACTATAAAAAAACCGATTTTTGAAATATCCTTCAGCACTGAATTTCAGGAACTGGTCATTTATGACATTTGATAAAAATTGAATAAAGTTAAACAGAACTGAGGGATTGCTTCCAAATGAGAACACTGATAGGAATCCAAGAATGAATTCATTTACCCATTGATCATTTTTGTTGAAAATGGAAACAAGAAATATTGAAAATGGCACCCATAAACAACACTCAAAAGGGGCTTCTAATTTAATTTCCCCTTAATTAAATTGGAAGAGAAATTGTAATTTCATCTAATGACAACTTTTCTTAGTTAAATGAGTCAGGAAGACTAAGTTAGCTTAGGAAATTCGAGTTGAGGGTCAAATTGGAGGCATGTATAGTTCTCCCATGAATTTATGGGGTCCAACTACAATTATTTGTGATTTGTAATTAGTTAACTCAAGTATTTGAGTTAAAATCAATTTAACTAGTTCTAACTGATGGATGAGCTAGTGAGAGGTCCAGTGAATTAAATATGATTTAATTCAAAAATAGTGGTCAATTAGTTTCCGAAAATTGTAGAAGGATTCAGTATTTTTTTTAGTAAATTACAAGATCATATTGAATCCATTGGTATAATTTCTACCAGAGTAGGAATTTTTTGGGCGACGAGTTTGCAGAGAAGATCTGAATTTTTTTGTGAAAAATTTTCAAAAAAAATATCAAATATGGATTCCTTGTGAAAAAATACCCAAATTTTGAAAAATAATCGGTCAAATCGGAGTTCGGATGAGGGATATATTGTCAATTTAAAATAAACTCTTCCTTTTTTTCATAAAATTTTGTGAGGACAGGACAATTACAACGTGCACAAGTCAAAAACCTGTATGCACTTGAGGTACCAAATGCATGCAAATATTTGAGGAGAAAAGAAGAGGTTTGAGACTTAGTGGTTGAGAGGGAGCATAGATTAACTCTCAACATGCAACCTCAGAAGCAGTCTCAGAAATTTGTGGAGTAGCCACAATTTAGGGAAAATTTTAGGGGCGAATTTTAAAGGGTTTTAAATTTTGGTAGGGCGAATTTTTTATATAAAACCCATTTTCTATTGTTTTATATAGTTATCCCTATAATTATTTTAAAAATAATTAATTATTAAGTGTTAGCCCAACAAAATAAATGCGCTTAAAACTTAAACCATGGAATTCACCTCCCGATTTTCTAGTTTGGAGCTGATTTCAATGGCATTCGCCTGGATTTACTAGGTCCGGAGAGGGATTGGAATGATTCACCCCATTTTTACTGGTTGGGGCTTGGAAGTTGGAGGTGCAACAAATATTTAATGGCATTTGCCCAAATTTACTAGGTCGGGGGAGGGATTGGAGTGATTTTCCCTCATTTCAACTGGTTGGGGCTTGGATGGGGCTTGGAAGTTGACTGTTGGAGGTGCACGGTGCCTGGATTATATGCAAGATGCATTGACTAGGGCAACAACTTACAAGATCTGGTTCTGATGATGTTGAACAGTGCAGACTTTCTTGATTCAAACATGATTATTATTCTAAATGACAATAAGCAGGTTTCCTTGCCTACTACTACTGTAGATGGCTCATCCACTCCTGTGGCTGCTCTTAGCAGTGCTCTTTCCAGGCTCCAAGGCAGAAAATAATTCCGAAAATTGCGAGAAGTAGCCAAGGTTGATGCCTAGTCCACCCCTAAGCTCATAGCTTTGTACTCACGGTTTCTTGGTTGCTTTCTTTATGTGTGTACAAAGAAGTCTAAATTGCTGATTTTTTTTTCAGGGACTTACAGATCAAATTGGGGGTGCAACCCACAATATAACTGCAAAAGTGGATGAAATATGCCGGAGGAATGTTTAGTGCACCTTTTTTTTCCCTCTTTGAAGAACTCGTACCCTATTACAATAGCCTTGTTGATGGACATAATATTCAAGATTTGGTAGCTATTCTTGAGAATGCGAAAAGCATGCTTGCTCCAGAGCCTGTCCTCATCTATGCTGTTAAAGAGAAGGGGAGGGGTTATCCACCTACAGAGAAAGCAGCTGATAAACTACATGGTATGGTTATCTGCACCTAATTTGATCCCTTGTATGGCATATCTCATATCTAAAATTTCATATAACTTATGCAATTTCCCTTTTTTTTTTACCTATCTATTGTCTCAGGACATTTTCAGACTGTAGAATAAAAATCTGCGATTTCTCTTTCAATTTTTATGGTATTTTATGAATTTCACTGAACTGATCATCAATCTATCTCTACTTTTTTCATTAATATTACTTTTCTTGTCTCTCTCTGACTGTCTGAAATTGAAATCCTTTATGGTCTAGGCATGGTGAAATTCGATCCAGCTACTGACAAGAAATTCAAGCCTAAAAGCTCAACACTTGGCTACACTCAATATTTTGTAGAGAGCTTGATCACAGAAGCGGAGAGAGATGAGAAAATTGTGGCCATCCATGCTGCTATGGGTGGGGGAACAGGGCTAAATTAATTCCAGAAGAGGTTCCCTGAACGCTATTTCAATGTGGGCATCGTGGAGCAGCATGTCGTGACCTTTGCAGCAGGGCTTTCCACAGAAGGATTGAAACCCTTCTGTGCAATCTATTTGTCCTTCTTACAAAGAGGATATGATTAGGTAATGGATTCACTGCACTACCCTGGAAATGAAATAAACTGAACTGCACAAATCCTTTAATGGAAATGTTTGAACTATATACATTCATCAAATTCTAGACTAAATCTTATTTGAAATTTTATATTCATTCATGGCTTTGTACCACTAGTTGCAATTACAATAGTTAATAGAACCTGGAATATTTAGGTTTGGTTACAACAGTATCCAAAGTTAAGAGCATAGCTGAAAGTAGGTGCCCAGGCATGACAATCCAACTGTATATTATCTTGGATAATCACTATCAACACAAGATTAATTAGGTTATTATAGAATGAAATTGAGAAAGATGGTATTGCTAAGACTTGTTAGGCTGTCTGGGGCATTTTCAGGTGGTTCTTGATGTTGATTTATCGAAATTCCCTGTGAGATTTTCCCTTGATAGAGCAAGGCTAGTGGGGGCTTGATATGTAACCTATGTTAATAGGTTAACTAAAGTAAATATTTTACTTCAAAGTTCAGTGTTTTACAATAATTTAGCAGAGCTCTAACATCAGGACCTCACCTACTTGAGCAAAGAGCTAATTACTTTCAGGGCTCTTTGATTATGAAAATGGCTATGGATTCTTGTTTACATTCTCGGCCAAGATGAATATTTATAGGAAGGATATAGATTCTGTGTGATATCAGAGCCAAAGTGAAGATGCTTTTCAACCTTATCTAGGGAGGGAAAACCCTATCTCCATGATGCACTATTCTCTATATTCATGTTTATTGATTAGTAATGGAACATCATGATTGAAATTTGAAAGTTAAATGAAGGATTTAACTCCTTATATGTATATAATTTAAATGGAGACAAAGAAATAAAAGGAAAATTGCAATATTTTATGTGTACTCTTACAAGGACTTGAAATGAGAACTGTAATTCAAATTTTCTCATTAATGGTTTATAAACTGAGGCTAGCTACTTGTAAGTATGTCTTTTGGCATGGTACATTGTAGAAAAGATTTAATGTTTATAGATGACTTATATTTCCAAATGAAAAAGGATGATTAGCTCAACATATTTTCTTGTTGGTCAAACTAAAGTAAATATTTTACTTCAAATTTAAGTGTTTTACAATAATTTAGCAGAGCTCTAGCATCAGGACCTTACTTACCTGAGCAAAGAGCTAGTTACTTTCTGGGCTCTGTGATTATGAAAATGGCTATGGATTCTTGTTTACATTCTCGGCCAAGACGAATATTTATAAGAAGGATATAGATTCTGTGTGATATTAGAGCCAAAGTGGAGATGCTTGTCAACCTTATTTAGGGAGGGAAAACCCTATATCCATGATGCACTATTCTCTATATACATGTTTATTGATTAGTAATGGAACATCCGATGATTGAAACTTAAACGAAGGATTTCATTCCTTGAATGTAAAGAATGTAAATGGAGACAAAGAACTAAAAGGAAAATTGCAATCTTTTATGTGTACTCTTACAAGGACTTGAAATGAGAACTGTAATTCAAATTTTCTCATTAATGGTTTATAAAATGAGGCTAGCTGCTTGTAAGTCTGTCTTTTGGCATATCATATTGTAGCAGAGATTTACTGTTTACTGGAGGTTATCTCAAAATTTATTTAAGGTACCGTGGATCTAAATTTCTTATGAACTTTCAACACTATAACAAACTTTGGTGCAAATTGTTGATCAATTCTCACTTGGTTAGGGTTATAGATTTTAATGAAAATTTTTGTACATGCTTGAGAGTTTGGTGCAAATGCACAATGTTGTGTAGAATTAGTGTGATAAATATGGGATAGTGAAAAGCATAGTTTTGAATATTAGTCTAAGTTGACTCGTACCTAATCACGAGGGTGTCACTGACAAAGAAATATTATATCACGTGCCTTCATATTGGGGTAATTTTTTTTAGAAAAACCCAAAACATTATATTGGATATATAACTAAGGGTTAGTGGGGTTTTTTTTTTATTACATATGGAATATAAAAAATTTAAGGTATTTTTTATTTATTTTTTAGGCCAAATGGGCTTGTTTTTCAGGCAAAAGAAAAAGAGCATGAATCGATATTGTGTGAGGCACCATTGGACCAAGCTACGTTAGGTTTGGCTAACTAAACAAATCTAAGCATTTGAACCTGCCTGGTACTGAGTGGCCAGATGCGAGATGCAGGAGGAGGGATCACCGAGAGAAAGGACAGATAGACCCCTCCATTGACAGATCGGGGGCGGGTGAATGACCTTTCTTTATGGATGGCATTTCTCGGGTGAGATCTGGATGAAAATGAATTAGTATTCTGCGAGGAAGGGGTCAGGAGAACTAGAATCATTGAACCATTGCTGAAAATTTGATAAGCATAGCTTTTCAACGGTATCGATTCTCATAGATAACTATTTCATCACAATATATACTAGAATTGTGCCATTTATTTTGTCTATCTACTTGAAATATAATCATTCTTTGACATTCTCATTAAAGTGATTGGTACCGATTTTTGCAGTATAGTTATGGATTATATTTCTCAATCGATCATCAACAAGTTATTCATAGTAACCAGAACCATCCTAAATAGTATGGTTTATAACAAATCTTCGTGCAAGGAACTCACACAAAACCTTTTCCTCCTCAAGCCTAGCATTGATGAAATTGCTAAGATATATTCTCAGTCAAGCCCCATGCCTGAGAGAGGCCACCCATTCAAAGACTTTCAAGTGCAGCTACAAGATGGCGTATGAGCATATTTAACTTATACAGAGCGTATGAGCATATTTAACTTATACAGAAGGTATTTCTATGGAATGAAGATCCAAAAGATAAAAAATAATGTCAACAATTTCTTTCGTACCCTTGATGTCCACAACCTAGATGTGGATTTCAAGGGTTTTAGTGAATAATCTGAACTTATTGAAGAAATGGGTCGGCTTATAATGGAAAGGGTTAATGTTAAGATGACTAATGATGCCAGCTCCAAGTCATTCATGCTTCATCAAATGAGCACAACTGAACTATTTTAGAGTGCCATTGATGGGTCCATGGAAAATTTTAGGGGCTAATATTCGCAGGTGGGCTAATTTTCCATGTTTTTTCTAAGAAAATTGTTCGCCAATTTCCATTTTTTATAAAAATGATTCGCCCCAATTTTACAATATAAAATTAATTTATTTTAAAAATCACCAACATTATATAGAGAGTATATATAAAATAATTCTAAATTAGAATAATTTTATAAATACATCAATAAACGTTTTATAGTTTACATATTAGGGACTAGTGAGATTCGCCAATTTTTTAAACTTCAAGATAATTTTCTATCCTTAAAATTTTCCCTGGATGGGTCGCATGATACCGCAATGTCTGAACAGTCTGAGAAGTTCATCGGCAGCGATAGCTCCCAAGTCTCGAGTATGCCAAACTTTGTAGTGGGTTTGAATAATATTGTCATTAATGTCAAACATATCCTATTCAAGAAGGGAGTTAGTATCGTTGGGGTTGAAGGGATGGGTGGAAGTGAAAAAAATACCATTTCATTAGCCCCTTGTAATGATCTTGAAGTCAAAGGTAAGAACAAATCCCCTGTTTTAATCGTCACACCTAGCTTCCATTTTATTTCTTCCCTTTTGGTTTTTTTAGTGCTTATTCTCGTTGTGATTATCAGATTTCTTCCAAAACAATATAGTTTCCATAACTGTTGCACGGTCTCCAAATGTAATGGGCCTTTTGGAGATTATATGGGATAAAATTATTGGAGGTCGAAGGCCTATTTTTCAGAGCATCGAGGATGTGCACAACCAACTGTAGAAGAAACTAGGTTTAAAAGGAAATCCACAAACGTTGGTGATTTTGGATGATGTTTGGTCAAAATCAGATGTGGAACAGTTGTTTTTTGAAGCATAGAGTTGCAAAACGGTTATCACAACCAGGCAGTATCTCGCTATTCCACATACAGACAATAGTAACATGTATAACATGCCCATGTTGCACAAGGTTGATGCCCTGTCTCATTTCTGTTTCTGAGCCTTTGGAAAACCTTCGATTCCAACAAGAAATGATGAATTTGTTGTTAAATAGGTATGAATATGACATACTATTCAAAATATCATACCCTAACTGCTTGTTTCTCTATCATGCTCGAATGCTTTGCATCCTATTATACTGTGTTCAAACTCAGATTGATTTTATGTACCTTTGATAGATAAATGGTTTTATAGGTATAAAATCGGAGAGTTAACAACTCTAGAAATTTTTTTAATGCTCTATATTTCTACAGAAGATTAACATGTTTAACTGCTAAAATATTTGTCGGTTGAAGTAATCTGTATGGGTTTACCACCTTCCCTCAAGGTGATTGGAATCTCTTTGCGTAATGAGCCACAACTAGTTTGGGAAAAGGCTAAGAAGAAACTTTCAAGAGTAGAATCTATATCGAAACATCATAGAGATGATCTGCTCCATTGCTTGGAAACAAGTATTGATGTACTTAATGATGAAACAAAGGACTGCTTTATGGCCTTGGGGGCATTTCCCAAGGGTAGAAAGATCTATGTAGATTCATTGTTGGATATTTGGGTATATGCCCATGGAATGGATAGGAAAGATGCTTTTGTGGTCTTGTTAGAACTTGCAAGTCGAAATCTCCTAAATATCACAAGCGATTCAAGGTGATGAAATTTCTTAGATTTGATGCCTTCAATAAATTCGCTAATTGTTTTTTTCTTCTCATTCTTCATATTTGTATCTCAACTTAATTTTAAAGTCTTTTATGAGCACTATCTTTGCAAAAAATTTGAGGAAAAAAAAAAATATGAAATCAAGAAGGTAAGATAAATCAATGTGTTAGCTGGTAAAGATAAAGGTGTTTTTCAAATCACTACCTTTGGTTAATACAAGTTTTGATGTATCAGGAGTCTAGGCATCTCATTTGATTATGCTAGTGAGCTTTTCTTTACTCAACATGATGTGATGCATTATTTAGCCTTACGTCTGGCTAGCCAGGATAGTGCCGTTCATAAGAGGCTTTTCATGCCTGCTAAAGAGGATGGTATTCCCACAAATTGGTTGGCACTAGAGCATACATCTCAGGTTCAATTTGTTTCAATTCATATAGGTCATCCCTGGAACTTATTTTCTTTTCCCTGCATAAGCATTGAATAATTATTTGTTCAATTCACTAATTTTTTAAATTTAATAATGAAGAATTTTTATCACCATAACATCTCAACTTTCTAACATTTGCATTTCTGGGACATTACTATAGGTTCAATGGAAGAACAAGATTGGTCTCAAATAGATTTTTTGAGTTGAAAGCTCTGGCTTTGTTCTTTGATGCAATTCAATATTGTCTTCCAACATTTTTACATACATGCCAAAACTTCAGGTTCTTATCATGTACAATTACAATTCAAAGCATGCAGTACTTAAAGGCCTGTCAGTATTTTTGTCAGTTATCCAACTTAAGTATTTATTTTAAGTCCCTATATTAATAGTGTAGTCCCTTATTATGTTAGTGTAGCCCCCCTTATTGTTGTTTTTGTACCCCTGTAACCCCCATGATGTTATTCTTGTGCCCTTACATTATTATTGTTAGGTCAGCTAGAATTACATTTCGGCCCCACTAGGATTACATTGTCGCCCCATGGACTCCTATATATAGAAAGGAGGTTTTTCCATATGTATCATCCAAGAATTGTTCATTTTCTTCTTCCTCTTCACAATCTATGTAAAATAATTTCTTCTCATCACACTTAAGACCTTTAGTGTATTTGCTATCACAATTGTAGCAAAGCCCTTTTGCTTTTTTTTCTTCCAATTGTTGTGGTGTCAACCTTGTAGGTTGTGGAAATCTAGGAGTAGCAACACTTCCATCTTTATAGAAGTGAGTGGTAGGCTTCCTTGTCGCCATAATTTTACATTCAATTTTTCTTGCCAACCTGAATCCCTTCTCCAATGAATCAGGTTCCAAAACGCAAACTTCATGTTGGATGTTATCCTTTAAAGTACCTATGAAGAGATCAATCGTGTTCCTCTAGAATATCAGTTACCCTTATATTCAATTTTTGGAAGTCCTCAATATGCTCCCCCACTTAACACTTTTGTTTGAGATTTATCAATTAGCTAAATAAAGTGTTGCTCTTTGTATCCTCATAATGTGCTATCATTTCCTCCGTAAAAATTGACCAAGTGACAATTTTTTTATGGGAGCAAAGCCATCGATACCATACAAATGTATTTTGTTCTAAATGTAAAGTTGCAATGCATACCTTTTGTGTGTTTTGCACATTATTGAGATCAAAATATTGCTCCATCTGTAGTATCCATGTTGTAGGATACTTTCCATCAAACTTCCTCATTTCCATTTTTGGAATATGGTGGTTCTTCCCTCCAACATTAGAGTTTATGAACTCACTATTAACATTTATATTGTTCTCATCATGAGTTTCCTCTACTATCTTTTCACCATTAGGAAACATTTCTTGTATCAACTTTTTCAAACTTTCCATGTATGATTTTAGATCATTCTTCATGTTTTCCATCTTAGCTTCCATGTCATCCATCTTAGATTCCATGCCAACTTCCATGCCATCCATCTTAGCTTCCATGCCATCCTTCAAACCATCCATATTAGATTCCACGCCTTTCTTCAAACCATCCATCTTAGTTTCCATGCCTTTCTTCAAAACTTCAGAGCCAAAGGAGCAAAAATTCATTTCTATCAATTTCAGATCCAAAGGAGCAAACAGTGACATGTGGCAAGTAGTACAAGTTTGCTCTACTGAACCAATCCATAATTAGGTCATCGTAGGATATTGGGCATAACTTTGTTTTCAATAATCCAAATTAGGTCAGACCTGTGGCATCGAAATAAGATTTAGATGGATACTCCAAGGCCGAATTTCAACTATTGAGGATCTGAAAGCACATATATAATTCAGTTTCAATATCGAGCTTCTCAAAAGAAAGAAAAAGGTGTGTATTTGGTTTTTAAAATTGCATAACGTTTGTTTCAAAAAGCAGTTTGAAGTGATTCCAAGGGCATATTTTAGAATTTTATCAGTATTGGGTTCTATAATGCCTCCAAAAAAAAATTCCATACCCATTAATCCCCCCAAAAGCTATACTATGACGCATGAAGAAGAAGAATTGCAATATGAGATATCAAAATTATGATACCAAGTGCAACAAATTTCGATCTTACGAAGAGCAACCGAAGATGACATAGATGGTTTAAAAGAATAAATGGATGCTAATTTGGATGGTTTGAAGGATCAAATAATATCTAATATGGATGATAAATTAGTGGAAGATCACATCAAGCATCAACAACAAGTTCTCCAACTCTCAAAGGATAACCTAACTTTGGTGCAGAATCTAATGAAACAACAGGAAGATAAAAATCACATCAAAAGAAGTTATGATGCAGTCACAGAAACAAGGACTCGACAAGTACGATCAATTTCAAAGTATCTCAGCAAGTGGAAGAAATTTCTTGTAGAATATTCCACATGGGAGGATGATAATTTTATACAGAAGCATCAAGAAATAATCGAGCGTTGAGGACAACACTTGTTTGAAGGAGAGGGGAATGTTAAGTCCCTATATTAATAGAGTAGTCCCTTATTATGATTTTTTTTTCTGAATAATGATAATTCTATTTATATAACATATTGGTACATGGCGACCAAAAATTCAGATGAACGAGCCTGAAGGCTGGGTTTGACACTCAAAAAGCATGTTTTTGGACTGCCCCAGTAAGGGAAACCAGTCCCATAGACATAGATTTTGCCACCCTCGCTGGGGAAACCGACATTACATAAGTACAAAGTAACAGATAGGACCATGAAATCAAAACCTTGACAAAACTTAGCAATGTTTTTCATGTTCAACAGAGGAGAATTAAACAAAAATGCATAAGACCTCCCAATGAACCTGGGCAAAAGCGCAGTGTTCCAGATATGATGGCAGAATTCACTGGACATCTGTAGGCGGGGGAGGTTCTTCCATGACACGATAGCGGTACTCCGCACTGCTGCTATCATCCTCGTCGGTGGTGGCACAGGTGGCTGTAGCGGGTGCATCCTTATCTTGTTCCTTAGATTTTCCTTCCCGAGTCATTTCCTGCTAGACATTCTCACTAACAGTCCTGTCATGAGCCAAAGGGGGTTGAGGGGCGAGAATTTCTGGGTGCTTAGAGCTGGCATCTTCTTCTTGGAGATGGAAAATGATAAAGGCGGCGAGGACTGGGCGTTCCATGGAGCATGCAAATTAAAATTTGGCTCGCTGAGATGTGTGGCAGAAGGTAACAGGGGGAGCAGCGGAGTGGGGGACAGGCTACAAGGTGGAGGCAGAGTGGAGAGGGGGAGAGACATGGGTGGAGTGCACCAGCCCCTCTTGGCTAGCTCCCCCTCTTTTGCTTTGATTTTTAGGGGTATGGCCACAAGCAACATCCACAGGCGGAGTATCAGTTTCAGAAGAGGACCGGGGGCGAATTTCCCTGCCATGAGAGCTCCCTCTGCGACTACGCATTATGTGCCTAATGCGAGGCATTTTGGTAATTGGGTGAAGTTTGCTGAGATGGATGTGCGAGTAATGGAGATTTTGAGTGAGAGATAGTGGAATGTCACTCCTGCGACTGGAATGATGGGCTTTGAGACAAAAATCGCTCAGAGGGAAGTGATAATCTGGCAAAGTTTCCAGGCATCCAAGTAGCAAGCAACGCCTCCCAGTGTGCGTGCGAGCGCTCGGCTCAGCGCATGCAGGGGGGCAGCAGGAGCTCTGAGGAGCAAGGTGAATATGAACATAGGTGGAATGAGCCATATGCATATTAAACTAGAGATGCGGGACAAGATGGCGGTGGGGTGAACATTTCGTTCGATGGTGAGGATCAATGCATGGGCTGGCATCGTTAATGCGATGGTTGGCTTCATAAATGGTGGAGTAAATGCGCAGGTGGGCGGCCATGTGGCCACACCACACACCTGCTCTTGGAACGTAAGTTCCATCAATCCCTCGGATCATCCGCATCTGGAAGTAGTCCCTTATTATGTTAGTGTAGCCCCCCTTATTGTTATTGTTGCACTCCTGTAAACCCCATATTGTTATTATTGTGCCCTTACATTATTATTGTTAGGTCGGCTAGGATTACATTGTGGCCCCACTAGGATTACATTGTGTGCCCATGGACTCCTATATATAGAAAGGAGGTTTTTTCATTTGTATCATCCAAAAATTGTTCATTCATGTAATGTATTGGAGGTTTCCCCCTCGAAGTGGCTTATTTCTAAGGCATTTATATCTCTTTTCTTCTATTTTTGGAGCTAGTTTCACAACTTTTGGTATCAGAGCTTTAGATTCTAGGGTTTCGCTGCTCCAAACAAGTCATCGTGGAATTTTTTCTATAACGTTTTTTCTACAAAGGTTCAGAAGCTAAAATTTTTAGAGAAGCTGAACTCTTGAGGAACATTGTCACAAAATTTCAAAGCTTGGTTCACAATATTTTTGGAGATATGATCTGTGGAAGTTAGGTCTTTTTGCAGGCTCCTGAATTTAACCTAAACAGGTCATCGCGGAATTTTCGCTATAAATTTTTTCCTACGAGGGTTCAGAAGTTGAAGTTTTCACAGAGAGAAGCCGAAATCCTGAGGAAAATTGTCGCAAAATTTCAGAGCTTGGTTGATATCTCTTTTCTTCTATTTTTGGAGTTGGTTTCACAACACTGTATTCCTTGAGAAGTTGATACTACCTCCTCTTTACCAGTACTGTAGATCTTGGGAGAACTTGGAAACATTCTCTATATGCCTTTTTGAGGACTTGGGAAATATGACTCTATTTGACAAGGGGCAAGTCCTAGGGTTTCCTAAGTTTGTAGAAATTATCTTTGATCACTGTAGCGATTTGGAGGAATTGCCAGCAAACATATGCAGTTTAATTTCCGTGGAAATGTTGTTTGTCACGGATTGTCATCTTATCCAAAAGTTACTTGATGACTTGGGAAATTTAAGGTCACTTAGGTTGCTGAGATTATCTACAAGTCCAAGCTTATCAATGCTCCCTCCTTCCATTTATAGACTTCAACAACTAGAATTTCTTGATATTTCACTGTGCAGCTCTTTGAAGGACCTTCTCGTAGAATTTGATCAACCATCAAACCTAAAGGTTTTGGACATGATAGAGTGCTATGGACTCACTTTAAGACTAGTGTTTTTGCACAAGAATGATGGCTAATATTCTCTAGAATTTATGAATAATAAGAAGCCACTTGGGGCAAGATCTGTGATTTCTATTGTAGACAGTGAGATTGATTATTACACTTCAAAAATATAATATATAACTGACAGTTACATGTTATCTCTCTATTTGTGAGAGAATTGGAAATTTCAGATTTTGTAACTTGGTCAGGTAGTGGCTGTGAAATAACTTGCATATATATATGTACAAAACTGGAATTGGAAAAAATGAGTGAAAAAATTACGTTTTATATGTATTTTTGCTTCATGAAATTTTTTTTTTACAACTTTGTATAATTCCCTCTTTTTCCATACTAATATATGTATTGTATGCCATCGTATGCAAGAAAAGCAGAAAATCATCTGTTTTTTTTTCAATGTCTTTGGAACATAAGATAAAATGCCTTTTGTTTTGGGTCAATTGTGTGGATGTCAAAGACACTTGGATCTTTGATGCTCATCAAAGAATGACTTAACATTCATGATAGAGGAGAGTTTCATATGAAAAAAATGCTCGAAATTTGATTGATTATTGGTTATGTTTAAGAGAAATGTTCTACACTAGCATGCTTTTAAAATTCATTTATATTTTCCCCACACATGCAGCTTCAAGAAACTACACAATCTTCATCTGGAGAAAATAATGTCAAATTTCAGATAACGAAAGACACTTTGGAGGCCATGTTGAGATCTATGTACTACATAAGAGACCAACTATCTAATGTTGTAAGTATATCCAATTATATACTACAATAAATTTCATAAATTTAGAAGTTAGAACATAATTATTCATATTTGTACAGTGTAGTTTTTATTGGTCTTATTAACTAGTTGATTGAATTGTTAATTTGAATATACTCCATATTTTTCTAAGACTTGCCATAATAGGTCTACTTCTACGTGAACTTTTTACAAGACTACTATGTAATGAAATTCCACGTGTTTGTTTTTAGGGTGAAACTTCAAGTGGGCAGGCATTGAGGAAGGGCCAGCAATAATGTATTTGAATATAGAAAAACCATTAAATGTATTTGGTCTGGATTTTGAGACATGAAAAGTGAGAATTCATTACCTTATGAATATTTCAGTGAGTGGGTGGGAAAAAAATTCAATATGAATGGTTAAAAGAGGGAAAGGGATAGCAATGGCCAAGGGCACAAATTGGTAAAGTAGAAAATGCTAATTGTAATATCTAATCACATTGTTCTACTCTTCATACAAAATGGCCTAGAAATAAGTAGTGATGATTTCTTCTTGCCAGAGTAGGCCTTTATATTGTTATTCTTACCCATGAAACATGAGCATGAAGGAGAGGCTGGTTATTTGTGGTAGTTAGCCTGAATTGCATGGTCAATCTACTATAAAAATTTCATGATTAAGTCTGGGATGTTTTGTGTAGTTTATAGCTGCCATGCCATCTCCTAGCTAATCTAAGATAGCTTATACATAACTCCACTTCACCATATATGTATGTATGGGTAAAAGGTTGTGCATCTAACCATTCCATATTTATTATGTATTAAAATGTATGAATATGAGCTATCTTGTATGTAGACTTGTACATTTATTAATCTTTTAGTATTAGGTCTAATGGTTTCTAATTTGAATAATTAGAATAGGCCACTTTCATAAGCTCATAGTTTGTATTAATGTTCTAGTATTAGGTCTCATGGTGTCTTATTTCAATAATTGTAAAAGACAACTTTCATGTAATAATAGTTACTTAATTGTAACTCATTACTTGATCAATACAATTAACAACCTACATTGCAGAGCTCTTCCTTGATATTATTGGGATGCCTCTAAACATTGTTTTTCCTGTTGTCATTTTCTACTTATTTGGGGTTTAATGTTATTTTATTTCTTCTTGTACTATTGTAGTTGCAATAGTAATGCAACTTTGTATGCATACAAATTGGTTTACGAGCTACAAGGCTGAGCATTTGAAAAAAAGTAATCAAACTTCCAATGTTGATAAATACAAAGAATCACGAAAAATAATCACTTGGTGATTCTAAATGACATTTTTTCACATGACAACTTGCAAGACTAAGGCAGGTCGAGAAAATGATAGAAAGAAAAAATGCAATCCCTATGATTTTGAAGGTGATGTTGGAATGCATAAATGGATGAGAAAGATCAAATTAGCCTTTAAAGTGCACAACACTCATAAAGAGGAATATAAGTTAAGAATTTCCCTTTTCCTATAAGGGTTGATGTAGACAAGGTGTGGAGCTTTCAACATGTTTATAGAGGAAATATCCCAAATTTTTTATGGAGGAAATACCCCAAAATTGTCAATGAAAACATCCTAGGATAAACCTTACAATGTTCAACTCATTTTAATGCTCCACATTGAGGCCCTTAGATGGGTAGACCTATATTATGATGTATGCCAATGTTTGTATTTGTTTATTATCTTTTTGGGGCTCAACAACAGTTGATGTGAGGATACCTAATCATGTTTTTTTAGAGTATATGATTATGAAATTGCATAGTTATAATGATGGGTAATGTAATAAAGATGTTTAAATTCTCGCATATAAATGCGATGCATGATGACGCAGGGGAGGGGGGTAATCCATGTTGAAATATGTAACTAGGTTCGGTTTCATAATGGCATATGTAATCATGATTTTTTGTATTTGATGTAAAGAGAAACATAAATTTATTATTATTAAATTCTTGAGGCATGGGTTTCATGCTCAAGGGATTTTTTTTTTTAGGTCAAGCACCCGTTGAGTGCTTCTTGGACTTGTCATTTGGTCTAAAAGTCAGTTGAGTCATTGTCATGTATGGAAGACTCTTTTGGGCATGTTACGTACTGTAAAGAAAATTTATTTGAGTCAAATCTAGAGTCAAAGGCCATCCAAGCCCTCGTCATAGTGCAAAGAACAAGTCGACCTCTATGAGAGGATAAGTTGGCCTAAAGCTAGCAATTTGACCTATAGAAAGACTTATATATAAGAAATACTTCGATCTCACTTGAAGGACTTACTCCATGTTAATGAACAAGCCTTAACGTATACAATTTTATAGGATTTTGATGTATTGAGTTGTCTAGCTAGATGAAAATAAGTCTTGAGTCTATCTGTGTATCATAGATAGCTTGTTCTGAAGCTTATTAAAAAATTTAATTTCATTTGGTTGTTGCAAGATTTGATTCTTGAGGCAGTATGGTTGAGCATTGTGATTGATCATTTAATATCGTCATGATGTCTTTACACCTTTGGTGACATAAGAGAACCTTGATTTGAAAATGACATTTGTAGTAATCTTGTGGATAGATAATAATGAGACTGTAGACTGTGACCTATGTGTCAGTGAGTGACCCTATTTCAAATTTGTATACTAATGTTTAATACATGGCGGATCTTGCTTTTGTCACAATAACCTTGGCATCTGTATAGCAGCAATCTTCTCTGTGACATGGTGACAATGATCCCCTTTTTTGAATATTCTTGAAGATTCATCTTGAGGTTGTTAAGTATAGTTGTTACAGTAATTATGACTGAAGATTCATCTTAAGGTTGTTGAGTATATTTGTTACAGTAATTATGACTACATCTTCAGTGCTTCCAAATGGGCCTTGAAATTTCTGGTATCATTTTGAAAACACATTCTTGTCTTAAGCTAGTGAATATTAGGCTTATTAATTCTTCTCCAATCCAACCAAGATAGTGTTGTGACCCCACAAATCCCTCCAAATGTGAAATACCATATTTGAAATATGCTTACTGAAAAACTTGGGGGTAGAACTACCTATCATGTTGATGTTGGGAAGGTTCATAAAACATAGCCACATAATACCATCCAATTGAACTTGGGGGAAATTGTCTGCAATACTTACCAAATATTTTTGATAATCCTGAAAACAATAAATCTAGTGGTAAGAGCTCTTTAAATCACATTACCAAGGTTAAAAAACCATTAATACCATCCACATGGGTCGTTTCCAAATGATGTCTTAATAAAATATACCATTGGGGCTCTCATTAAAACACTTAAATTAAAAAAAAACTAAGAACAATGTTTTTTCTTTTCATTGAAGCAAAGGGAGGGTATCATAACTCTCATCCTCACCTTGCCTTTTCTTCTCTACATAACTCTTCGAAACTGTAATTTTTTTTGTTCCACCTTATTAAGACACTAGTTTGAGTAAATGAGGTTGTAGTTGGTTTTTTGAACAAGAAGCTTTCAAAGGGATGAGGGTCTAGACTTGTGATTGAACACCTTATTTGGTGCAAACATATTCATAAAGATTGATCAATTGATTTTTCATCATCATATAGATCAATTTATATGTCATTTTATAGACATGCACATAATCAATCTTCCTAAAACATGGTTGATCTTTGTATGCCTTAGACCATTAAATGCCACAAATCATAGTGAGATGTGCTTGAGTGTAAATTGAGTAATCACATTGTGGGAATACTAATATGCATCTCTTATGTATATCACAAGAAGAAAGGTGAATTTTAGAATGCATGTGGGGTCATAAGAGAGGCATCATGTCATTATGTTAAGGATATAAATACAAAGGGGTGTAAAAAATGTTAATGAAAAAACAGATAACTACAATATCTAGTGAAATTAGGGGTTTCTTAAATTTGAAAAATTAAATGGGTTAGTATTGGTAGGGGGCTAAATAAAGTTATTTTTAGAGGTATTTTCCAATATGTAGTCAAATTAAGGGTATTGTTTAGTATGCCATGAACGCATGTGCTATGCCATAGGTTAATTGAGTGACGCCCCTGTGTACCTAATCAACTCAGTCAAGTTGATTGTTGGTTGAACGATTAATTGTTGGTTTAATGGACAAAAGATCTTGCAGGCCCAAATACCAAAGGGAAAAATGGAGCCCATCATGGGGTTATCTTTGTAATTATCCACCACTGATACCTTCCATGCTTCCTCAAACTCCTCCCCAACCTCAATATTAGTGCTAGTAGTAGCATGAGAAACAACACTACGCTTAGCAGAACTGGAAGAACACGTTTTCCAAACTGCACGAGAACTACTTCCCTCACGAGTCTCCATGTGCCATGCTTGGTCTCGGTGGTTCGCTTCCTTCAACTCCTAATTCAACTACCATATCTTCATTGGAACCAACACTCCACTAAACAACGATTCACCATTTTGTACTTGTGATTCACCATGATTTTACAAGATAATATAATCTCGTGAGAGATTCGCCAAATTTTTTTTATATACATATTATATTATTAATAAAATCACCTTCCATTTTTCCTATGTATCATGGGGATTTTCCCATTTATTATACATATAAATTTAGGGAGGTTCTTAAAATTTTCCCTGCCACAATTGGAGAAGTAGAGAGCAGACAAAGTGGAGGCGTCCACTCAAGAAGAGACCTCCATTAGGGGGAATTTTGAGCCATATGGGTAGAGGGAGCACATGAAACCATACCTCCAGGAGAGAGGTGGGGATATGTGAAGTCATAATCCCAAGAGAAGAAATTTGGGTAGGGTCCATTGAGATGGCATGTCTCATGGATTAGACTTGGCTACTGGGAACCCACAATACATAGTAGCAGGAAGTATCATTAGCGATTGATGCAGTCATATGTTATAAAGACATAAATCATAGTGACATATGTCAGATACTGGAGCACAGATCAGAGTTGGCATCAGTGTAGAGAGAACAAATGCAGAGTTAGCAATAACGCATATATTTTAGTAGACAATGTAGTAACTAGTAGCAATCAGAGACTCTGATGACATATGCATCATAATGATTCAGTTTTGGAGGTTATGCAGTTTCAAGAGTATCAGGAGAAAAGAACACTAGAGAAGTGTTGCATGCAGAACATTCCAAAGGTACAAGATCATGATAGAGTTAAATTTATTTCTTGTTGAGAGGGAGTGTTGAAAATGACAATAAGAAATATTGAAAGTGGCACCCAAAAATGGATTTTGATTTAATTTTCCCTTAATTAAATTAGAAGAGAAATTGTAATTTCATCTCATGATAACTTGTATTAGTTAACTGAGGCAGGAAGACTAAGTTATATTTGGAAATTCAAGTTAGCCTAAAATAAAGCATTCCTTAATTAGAGAAAATTTCCCTTAAAAGGAGGAATGAAGGCATAAGCTTAGTCATTGTTTTGGTGAGCACGAGTTGGTGAGACCAAGAAATCAGGAGCACAAGTTTGTGTGTGGAGCTTGTGATAGAAAGGTGTGGAAGAGAAGCTTGTGCACAGATTAGAGTGAGACATTCAGCACAGTTCAGAGGTTTCTCAGGAAGGGAAATAACATTTTATTGTTTCATGATCTTGACTTTATGCAATATACTGATAGCGGGGTTTTGAGCAGTTTGTTTCCCTACATACATCTTGTGTTGTGTGATTGATAATTTCTCTCTTAGATGTTATGTGATTGCGTGATCAATAATTTCTTTCTCTTACTTGTTATGTGACTGTGCGATCGTATTTGGTTTCTGTAAATTGTATAGAGATTCAGTAATTTGTTTTAGTACATTACAAGATCATATTGAATCCATTGGTATAACTTATACAATTTTGATACCCCAAGAGATAAAAAACCATAGAAATCACTTGCCTAAACATCTTTGGGAAAATTTCAGAATAATATGGGGGATTGGTTCTTGGCAATTCTGAATTTTTAGGCAGGAAAAACTAAAAAATGTGGGCTCGTTGCTGAAAGGTAAGCTTCTGATAAATTTCAATGAGGCAATCTATCAAAAAAGTATGAAGGGGGCCTTGGGGATTAATATGAAATGCTTGAAAAATGGGCTCAGGTGTTAATGAGAACGAAATTTCATTATTTCTAGCCACTATGGCTCTATGGCAGTGAAAATAGTGACTCTCGCACCAGGCGATGAATTCAATGAAATGATGGGTTTGGGGAAAAAAAAAATTGTGCCAACATTGACTCCCAAAAGAAAAATTCATCACTGACATCTTGAAATTTTTGATATGCCCAATTATGGAGTTCGTAGAGATCGAATTCACTTTGGGTTTCAATAATTTTATACTGTGTATAAATTAAGTGAAGCTCATCAACGTTAATTACAGGGGTAGTGTTGGAATCTCTAAAACCATTTTGGATTTCGATTTTGACTAACCATTTTAAGAGAATGATAAAAAAAGGATAAATGAAGAAATTACTCGAGTCAAAATGATGGTTGGAACAGTGGATTGTTGAAACTCGTAGTATTCGATCTGTCAGAGGGATTCATGCATGAATGGCGAAAGGAATGGATAATGGAGTGGTAAGCAAGATTAAATTTGGAACGGGTGGTTTCAATGATTTATTTCAAATTACTGTTATTGGTATGTCAAATTTAATGAATCGAACCTTGGCAGGTGATTAATAATTCAACGAGAAATCGGTTAAGTTTATTGGGAGATTTGGTGATATATATTTTGGTAGGGGCGATATATATTTTGGTAGGGACGATAGCGGCATGCCAAATAACATGAGGGTTGGAGGGAATATTGACAACAATTTGCGGGCATGGGGTAGTTGGTAAGTAGTATATGATCAGGGGGGGTCCCACAATTAATGAGAGGGCGCCACGTAAGGATGTGCGGTTATTCAAAAACAAAATTTTTGACCCCCCACCCCCTCCATTATCCCTTGGGAGTGTGGGGTTCCCACAATTGAGCATCAATCGTTGATCCAGGTGGGTAGAATGAGAACCGTTGAAAAGTGCCCGTTACTTTACTCTTTGGAAGAAATTAATTTCTTTAACAAATATAATAAAATAAAACAAATTTCAGAGCTTATTCAAAATATAAAAGCGAAATTTGAACTAGCTTGCTTTATTACATAGGGAAAAAATTAAACTTAACTATTTAAAAAAAAAAACTTACACATTTTAGAAACATAAAATGCATAGGTAAAATTAAGTTATAACATTAGCTCCATTTGGGGCCTGCTTCCCCCTTTGGGATTCAAATAACATGCAGACCTATGCGCCTATCCTCGGGCTATGGAGTTTTTTCTATGAAAAATCACACTTGCTCCGAAAATACAAACACACCAGATATAAACAATGTTGATGATGGAAAAATTTACTCAATATTGGATGTGATGTTTCAAATACTACCCATTGACTAGAAATGAGGAGTATTCTCCTTCCAAATTCCAAAGAATGAATGTATTATTTACTTTGACTTCTGCAATGCTGAAAGGTCCCAACATAGGTTATCAAACTTTCCATGCTTTACTCTTTCTTGTTTTCTTGTCAAACAAGGTATTCATCTTGTCCTGATATTGTCAAATTTTATGCTAAACTTCATCTCTATCTTCCTTTATCTCAATAATTTGATTTATCCTTCTTGAAAAATCATCAATCTCTTCATATCAATCCTGCAAAAATTTCATGACTAGAAAATATAATTGAGTAGGGAATATAACTTCTATTCCATAAACAAGCTGAAAAGGAGGTTTACTAGTTGACCTTTAGGTGAAACCATGTTTTCCCATATTGCATAGTTCAAATGGGGTAGCAAGCTAAGTGGGATTGATTATGGGGAAAACTCCATAGTTAAGCGCGCTTGAGCCAGAGGAGTTTTGGGATGGGTGACCTCTTGAGAAGTCTTGGTTATTGGGTGCAAGCCCCAGAAGTGATGATTGACTCTATGTGATTCATTTCACTAGTTTCAATCCCATTTCTTCACCCATGTGAGCATCGCTCGATGCAATGAGTGCTAAGTGGACTATTAAAAAATCATGAGAAATTAGTCAGTTACGAGTACCTCTCATGGAAATGGTTATATATGAATGACTTACTTAACACAATTGAATCCCAAAAATGATATCTAAAACCTTCTTCATGACTTTTATTAGAATTTTATTTGATGATTATGTGAACCCATTCCCTTGTGGATAATGAGGGATAAAATGATGCAAATAAATTTGGTATTTTTGAAAAATTCAATCATATTAATGCTGCTAAAATCTTGATCATTATCTGTAACTATTCGCCTTGGACAACCAAATTCAGAAAAAAAAAATTTCTTCAATAAATTTCATCGCTACTATGTTTGTTTCATTTTTTACAGGAATAGATTCTACCCATTTTTTGAAGTAATCCGTTGCTGTGAGTATCCAACTGTGTTGATTACTTGAAGAAGGAACTATTTCATGTCCCCACTACAAGAAAGGAGCTTCAATTGAAAATGGAATAAGGGGTAGAGTAGCTAGTCTTTGTTTTCCTGCAAAAATCTAATAAGGAATATAGCTTCTCACCTTTGATCCAACCTATGCAAACAAATTTGGCCAGTAGAATCCCGCTAAAGTATTTTATGTGTTGTTTCTTTCCAAGCATAATGACCTCCACAAACTCGTTCATGAAACTGTTCAATCGCTCATTCTGTTTCACTTTCAGTCAAACATAATAAGAGGATATTTAATGTATCCTTCCAATACAGATTTGTATTTACTATATAATATTTCATTGCTTTGAGCTTAATATACCTACATTGATTTCGGGTGAACTGAACAAGATATTCAAAATCACGTAGAAAATGTACAATGTCTTTATATCAATCAGACAATAAAAAAATTTCATCAATATGCAGTGGAAGTGGCACTAAACTGGAAGAAGGTTATTTTGGATTCTTCTCCTATGAAATCTGCATGATTGAGTTGATAAAAAAAAAATTACAATTTGAATCTGCCAAAAATTTAGCTAGATCTTTTCATTTTACCGACTTTGTAGGTTTGATATCTAAATCAAAATCCAAAATCTTATCAATCCATCTTCCCCTCTTTCCATCTGTATCAGCCTAAGTCAATACTGTCTTTAAAACATTGTTAGGAACATAAGAAATTATAGGAGAATGTAGAACATAAATCCTAAATTACTTCAAAGCTTGTACCAAATCACAAGTTTTTTTTTCTATTATGTGATATTTCAATTATGCATCCCTCATAACTGTGCCAAATAAAGAAATTGGTTTCTCATGTTGGTCTTCATTTTTCTGCAATAAAACTGCTACTATTGTCATGTCTGAAGAAAATGAGAAAATGTTGAAAAGTTTGGAATAATCAGGATTGGCAAGTGTCTGTACTTATGAAATTTCTTTTTTGATCTAAGAGAAAGAAAATCTAGCTTTTGTGGTCTATTTGACTTCATTATCTTTCTTAAGCATATCAATATTGCCTTCAACAATTTCAGCATAGTTAGGTATAAATATTATTAAAAAATTTTATCCTCCCTAAGATGACTGGATTTATTTCTTATTTTTGGGCAGACGGATTACCTGAATTGTTGAAACTATTTTAGGGTCAATTTTAACTCCTTCATTTGAAATTACATACCCTAAAAATTTCCCTTCCCTCAAATAAAATAATGATTTCTTAGGATTAAGAGAAATGCCAAATTTTATACATCTCTGGAAAATTTTCTAAAATGTTTGATATGTTTAGCATTAGACTTAGAAAATAATATCAAGTCATCAAGGCATATAAATATGAATTTTTTTACCTTACCAAAAAATTCCAAATCCATTTTTCTTTGAAATGTTGGACCAACATTAATCAAACTGAAATAAATTTTAGCAAACATGATAGTACCCCATGGAGTTGTAAAATATGTTTTTTATCTGTCTTCTTGGCTGACCAAAATCTAATTGTATCCAGAAAAACCATCCAACATTGAAATCATGTCATAACTTGTTACTCTTTTAAGAAATTGATCCATTTTTGGTAATGGATAATTATCTTTTAATGACAATTTGTTTAGGTTTCAAAAATCAACACACAATTTTATTTCTCCATTATTCTTCCTAACAAGCACCGGGTTAACTATCCATTCATAATATCTTAAAGGAATAATAATTTTTGCATCCAATAATTTTTTTACTTCTTTCTCAATAAGAGGAAATATGACTCAATTAATCCTTCTCACTTTTTGTTGAAATGACTTAGCTCCTAGTTTCAAGGGAATTTTGTGCTCAATGATAGTCGTGTCATAAGTTTTAAATTATTCATATGACCATTAAAATACTTATTTGTAAATTTTAAACAAATTGACATATTTTTCTTTCATGTCCTGTGGCAAACTAGCTAAAATTTTAACATTTCTTATTTCTTCTACAGTACCAATATTACAGTCCTGCATATCTTCTTATTGTCAATTTAAAAATGAAGATTCAGATATATCATTTTGATCAAAGAGTTTTTCAAGAGGAACTAATCCATTTGGAATATGATTATTTGGTAACTAAATTATATCATGATCAAATATTTTTTGTTTGAAGTTCGTATCTGAATCAACAAAATTTTCTTTTATTTGATCATTGTTTTCTTCTTCAACATGTAAGCCAGAAAATTCATCAATGCACTGCAAATAATTCTTCAATTGTTCATCATCTTCAAAGAATTTCCAATGTCTTAAATTATATAGAATAGAAGGCCTGTAATTCACTTCAATTTGATACCGTAACTGCAAATTATATGGTATTTTAAAAGTGTTGGAAATGTTTTCATTGATGGAAAAGGAGATGGCAAAGGAGCAGCATCTAAACCAACAATAAGACAAAGTAGAAGACAGGTAGTAGAGGCAGCAAAGAGAGAAGCAAAGTAACAGAGAGGCAGCTCAGACACCAGGAAGTAGCAGAGACAAAAGAGGCAGCTCAGACACCAGGAGTAGCATCAGTCAAGGAGCAGAGGAAGAAAAAAGAGAGGTAGCAGAGGCAGGAAAAGGACAAGAATTAGTCAAGGAGCAGAGGAAGCAAAAGGAGTATGAGCGTAGTTTGAATATGAAAGCGAGAAGAGAATCAATGGCAAAACAGAGTATGAGCGCAGTTTTAATATGAAAGCGAGAAGAGAATCGATGGAAAGGCATGGTGCATTGAGGAGTTATCATTCTCCACATAAGCAAGAACAGAATCGATGGAAAGGCATGGTGCATTGAGGAGTTATCATTCTCCACGTAACAGTTGTCTAGGCCTGTAGAAATGAGTCGTTGGTAATTGCAGTATGGACCAAGAAACTATGTTGAGGAATTGCACATGAGAGGCAGAGGTCGAGCAGTAGAGGCACAGCAAAGGCAGAGGCAGAGATGAAATGGTCGAGCAATGGAGGTAGAGGCAGAGTTGTTATCAAATAGTGAAATGATCAACGTTGAATTAATGTAATAATGAAACAAGCTTCATATATAAAAGCGTTGAAGAAATAAAGCTGAGTGGAACCTTGAGCAGATAACGGAACTTGGAGTGAATAGTGAAACTGGGGAACAAAGAAACTGTGGTTTTCGCGTGAACTCAAATATGGTAAGTAGTTTTGAATAAAACAACGCGATATATGTCTCCGCTCTCCACGTGTCCTAAGGTAGTTTTCTAAAACCATTTACATCATGAAACTTTTGAAGATTAATCACCGAGCACCTAATTTGCGCGAGATCTGTCGGATGATTGCTCAAATGATTGTTGGAACGCGATGAATGATCCACCGTTGGATCATAAGCGAAGCTGCATGGTCGGGGATACAAAGGTAAGGTGGGGTTTTTGAACAGTGTAAAATAAAGATTGTGGGGCCCAAACGATATTATATATTGGTTGGCGTCTGGGTTTAAACCAAGGTTTATATATAAGTTATAACACTCGATTCAGAGAGTAATATCTATGGGACTTAATCATTGAGTTAGAGCGAGGAATGAAGTCTAAGAACTGTGTTAACCATAGTAAGAAACTGAGTTAAGTACTGTGCAATTACCTGGAGTGGTTTTGTGAAACCAATACCACCTTCATCGCGCTGCTTTTGGGCCAGGAGAAAAAACTCACAAAATAACGCGGTCCAATACATTTGTGCCACGTTAGCAGTCCAAAACCACCCATATCATGTTTCTTTGGAACGATAATCTTCTGTCGAAAATAAAATGCGATATCAACTTGGTTCCTCGGATCTGGAGGCCGGTGGATCAAACAATGGTAGTGCAACAAGTTGCATAGGAGATAAGTTAAGGTATGGCCCGATTGTTTTGTGTTGAAAACCATTCATTTACATGTTGAGGTGTGGGCCCCATGGGCGAAATATATGTTAAAATGTTGTGTTGATAGTGTAATCGGGTTCATAACACAAGTTCAAAGGTTGTGCACTGTATTAAGATTTTATTATAAGCTGAGGGTCGAATCATTGTATAAAGTGTAAGGTCGAGTTTTTAAATAAATCAAATAAAAGGTGTTGATTTATGGTTCGAGTCGAAAGGTTGAATACTGTTGCAAGGTTAACATTATTAAAGCTCTTTATTATAAAGGCCAAGGCTTATATAAAAGGTCGGGTGATCCATTTAATTTACCAAAGGTTATATTATTTGAGAGTTTAATAACAAAGGTGAAGTGTGTATAGTTTTTGGGCCCAAAAATATCTGTGGATATACGCATTAGTGTGTTGGGTTAACAAAGTCAACCAATGAACTAAATCCAAAGTTAATTTGCATGTGGGACCCTCCCCCAATCGCATCGGAGAAATGCATACCAACGGAACTTGTTAATAATAGTCCCGATGAAGTTCCGGACCCGATGGGCATATAAACTGTGATTCATACATGCTTAAGTTCCGCATCAAAGCAAACCATCGCGTTGGATCAATACATCACATCTGAAAAATAAAGTAAACAGTAAATTATCGCATCGGGAGTATTCAAGTTGCGATTAATCACACCGGCGATTAGAGCAGAAGAGTTTAGAATTTATAAAGTTGTGGTACCCAGAGCTTTTAAAGATCAGCGTTGGTTGTTCAGTAATTAAAATTCGAGGTTTTGTTAAAAAGGTTTTATAATATTGCTGAGAGTTATTTATGTTGGATTAAAAGACAGTTGTACAGGCAACAGTTATGAAACTGCAATGAACGGGAAAATGAATATATTGAACCGAAAAAGAGAGGCGTGGTTGTTGTTGAAATGAGAGAGAAAAACAGAGAGAGAGTAGAGTTTTTGAAATGATTCGAAATTTATACTGTAATTGAATGAAAGTGTTTAACTGTTTACATTGTTTGTGATGTAATTGGCAAGTCTCCGGAGAAAGATAAAATCCCACTGTAAAGTTGAAATGGATACATTTATTTGAGTAAATTGATAAAAGAGAAGAGAATGCAGAATTGAAGAAAAATAAATAATCAAGCAAATATGAAGATTAGAGTACAGTAAAAAAAACAAAGGTACAGAAAAAAGCTGATATCCAAGGTAAATCAGCAAATGTTTCTTTTATGAAAAGAGGGAGTTGAAGCTTCCTTGCAAGTTGTAGCTTGTAGAATTTGAGGTTGGAGCCTCCTATAGGTTGGTGCTTACAAAAAATCAGTGGTGAGAGGGAGTTGGAGCTTGCCTTTGCATCACAACAATAATAAGATGTGGTTTTCTCCCTTTATGGGTTTCCACTTATATCTGGTGTCTCTGTGCATGATGTTTATGTGTTGATATGGTTTATCTAATCTGCTTAATACTTGCTGATGTCATATTAAGTCTACTGTTACATTATATTAATGCTTGCTGCTCACATTCTAATATTACTCACATATTAAGTTGAACATGAAATGAAGGTGTAAATAAGTTTTCATGAAAAAATTTTAAAAGTCCATGAATGTGTTAAACTGATTCACCCCCCCCCCCCCCCCCCCTCCTCTCAGTTTAACTAAGGGTTCAACAAAAATTTCTTATAGAAACTTCCAAGGAATCTGCACATATTACCTTCTCTCAGAATTGTTGAAATGTTGAAAGCTTGAAAATAATTTTCCACACAATCCCATACTACATTTATATAAGCTCCCAGTCTAGGATGTTTTTTTTACTAATATTTCTAATATGTTTTACTATCAATTCTAAATCACAAAAATACTTCCAAATTTTGTACATTCAATTTTTTAGCTAACTAATCCAAAAATTAAAGCCTCATATTCTACCACATTATTAGTGACTTCAAAATCTAACTTGAAGGATTGAGTAACGTTATTCTTTTCAGGTGACATTAGTACAATTACTGCTCCAGCTCCATCCTTAGAAAATGCTCCATCAAAATACATTTTCCAAACATCACTTCTTGAAATCTGGGGGATATTTATAGTGCCTTCAATTCTAGATTTTGGATTACACATATCATTTGTAGCCAAAGTAAAACACCCAAAATATTGTTCAATGACATATATAGGATGATTTACTGCTTGATTATATTTACAGGCAGTGTTTATGAATATTAATTCTCTATACAACCTTAAATGTTCACCTCCATAAACTGGGATTGTAGCATAGGAATATCCATTTGTAATCTTCATCCAAGCTTAGCACAACAAGATATTGATAACAATATACCAAACTTAGGAGGAATGTATGTGACTACTATATCCAATACTATACTCTTCATAGGGATTTGAGCTAGAGTGACAACTAAATCTTTGATTAATCCCAACCATGGTACTTTATTTGAATAAAATGTGTACAAATAATGATTAGGCCTAGTAATTTGAAACTAAAGTTGGTTCATGATAAGTTTAGGCATCAGATTATGAGAAGCACCAAAATCTAGCATGCAGTTGTACAAAATAAAATCATGAAATTTTAATGTAACATAGAAAGGTGACACACTCTCATCTATCATGCCCAAACTAGGCCCAAAAACTACTGAAGGCTTCTCATCCTGTAGGCTAATCACATCCCCTTCAACATCTAGACTTGAAGATTATATCTATTTAGAAACTTTTTTTTATAACCTGGATTCCTTGAAAGTTCATATAAGGGAATTGAAATTTTTACCCTTTCTAGTTCTTTTTCAACATTAAAGACATTTGGAACAAAATTTTCTGTAGTATATTGCTTTTGTGACTGATTTTGAGGTTGAAAATATGGAGTATCTGTTATCATCAATAATAATAGGTTGATCATAGAGGTCAATTTGAGTTATTTCAAATAGTTTGATCAAATAAATTTATGAAAATCTTAAAATTTCATGATTGTCATATAATTTTAAAGGGTCCAAGGGGTTTATGTGGTGTGGAAATAGAGTCTTGTCATAAGCCAAATTAAAAAAAATCAAATACATTAACTCAAATATTTGATTTTGGACATGTGTCACCTTTTACTTGAATCTGTAGCGATTACTATGCAAATCTAGTAATTTTCTCTACGGACTCACATGATCAATCCGTAGTGAATCTACCAACTTTATAATAGAATTTGCTACAAAATCCAGTATTTCTGCAGCGGTCAGAGATTTATGAGTTTTCACCTTATGAGAGGGTAAAGTTCAAGTTTTCATCACATGCTTACATATTTTAGATAATAATTAAAGGTGTGTCACAGATGGTTATCATCACCACCTCATCATTTCGTTTTACCTTCATTTTTTCTTTTTCTTAATATAAACCTTATGCATTAGAGACTGAAAACTCACCTTTGTCATCCTTGTAAGCTGCTTCCACCACCAATTCCCTATTGTGTCTCCGGTCTAGTTACTGTCAAGGCTGATTTCTAAATTCTGACCACAAAATAGCTTGTTGTCAAGGCGCCATCTTCTACAGGTGTCAATTGTGAAAGGAAGCATCAATGTTTTGGAGGAGATGGCCACACATAAGAAGACCAAAAAAGGAGGCTAAGTGGTCAGGTATGAATCTATGGACCTAAAATTGGTCATGGAAGATCCCAATTTTGCATAGGCCTTCACCAAATCTGGTTGCATGAGATTTTTTTAGAAGTTGTAGGGGTATCATGCCCAGGTTTCTAAAGATTTTGCTGTGAATTTTGTGGGAAATGCTTCAAAGGTGGGCATATTCAATTTTACACTCTCCCCTGAAACCATTTCTCAAGTAATAGATATTCCTAGATCAGGGGAAGAATGGTTTAAGGCCATTAAGTTTAAGTTGCAGAATTGTGATTATTTCTTGAAGCAAGAACACATAGGGCTGGACACGACATCTGGTATACCTAGGAGTTGTCTAAAGGAGAACTATTCAAAGCTTTTTCTGGTAATTTAGAAGCACTTTACATGTGAGGTAAGGTTCTAAATGATATATCAGCACCATTTCGGACTTCTACTTCATTTTACAGGTAAATAGCTCTTGGACCTCTCATTTTTCATTTTCAGAAGTCTAGGTAAAATGTCAGATAAATTCCAAGCAAAAACAGAAGGTAGCGAGACATTTATTTTTCATCATGGATTAATTAAGTTGTTGGATTTGAAGGAATTACAAATATTGAATAGAGAATAGGCTACATTTTTATTTCTAAGTGGTTATGATGTGGATTTTATTACTCCCAAGAAGACTCTCAAGTGCAAAACAAATACTCCCAATAAGGATAAAGGCCCTATGGTTGAAATTGAAGTTGAACTTGAAAAATACATGCAGCCTACAGAAGAGCCTATGGAGATGGACGTTGAACATCTAGAGGAAACAACATTGGCACCTCAATCACCATCCACCAGAAACAAGAAGATGTCTAACACAAGAGCTTCAAGGAGGATCATAAGGAGTCATACAGAAGGTAAAGGCAAGATTGAAGATATTTTGCAAGCTATTGACATAGAAGAAACCCTTGTAGTCAAACTAGTGGAAATAAAGAGAACAAAATTGAAGAAAAAGGGCATAACTTCAAAAATATTGGATTTCTCCACTAAAGATTATGGTTATGCTTTTAAGCCTAGAAATAATTTTACTAGGTCATAGTTGTTTAAAGGGAAAAAATCTGATAAAGAGAAGAAAGAAGTAGCCTATGGTAAAGGAGATCATTGAATTATCTCCCACAGAAACAAAAAACCCAAAAGTACAGAAAGGCAAAGAGAAAGTGGTAGAAAATTCTGAAATGGATATCCTAGAAGAGAAAATTAAATAAGCAAGGAATGAACTCATAGAGAACAAGTTGGATCTGGAATATTTTAAGCAAGAAAGGAAGGAGTTGGCAGATTTTAGGAAAGAGGCTAGTAAACAAATGAACTTGTATGATGAAGTGGCTGAGAGATCCAAGAATATGCTAAAAACAATTTTGCGTCTGCATAAGATGATGAAGAATACCATGACAAGGAATATATGGATGTAGGCAAAAAGGAGAAGGCTTCTAAGTCAAATGAACAAAATGGAAATTCAAATGGGAATAGTACAAAAAAAATTAAAAAATAAAGGTTTGAAAATGATATTATTAGATGAGCCCGTTGAAGGTGAAGCTACTATTTCTTAAGGAGGGTAAGATATCTTTTCAATCAAATTTTCCTTATTACCAACATTTCACATAGTTTTGGTCAAGTTTTGGGAGGTGAAAAGAAAAATTTTCAAAATATGTAGCTATCAGGAAAGTTCGTAGCGTACTCTAGGCTTAAAGATAATATTTCGCTAAGAACTCGCTGAAGATTATTTTTTGCTATAAAAATCAAGTTTTTTTCTCAAAATGAGCGGGTAAAGGCATCTATTTAAGTTTTTTATCTTATTCAACACCTTAAAATTAGAAAATAAGTCACGCAGGTTGTAGAAAAGGTCAAAACAATAATGCTACAAACTTCTCGCTACGAAGTTGCCTAGAATCCTCTCTTTTTGCAACGAAAAGAATTTCCTAAGTTTTTGAAGAATTTATTAAAGTTTTGAATCACAACAAACACCTGGAGCAGTCAAAGAGTATCATTGAAGATTTTAATGGTCATAACACTCAGCCAAGAGGGTGATTAGGCTGCTAGCTCATCAACCCTGGACACATCATCAACTAGGCCAACACATTTCCAAAATTCGAGGAGCAGACCCTTAATTTCAGTTTGGTTGTTATTTGGTTTGGTTATGGATAGTGCCACCTCACTCAAAGTTGTTATTTTCGATAATGTCATCATCAATACATTATGTAAATTTTGTTAGTGTAATAAATAGAGTTTGAGTCCAAATAGGTTTTGGACTTCTAGAAACAACAATAGCACTATATTCCCTCCTTGTAATAGGTTTCCTGTTTATATAAGGTGTCTTTGAGAGAATTCGAAGGTTTAGCCAATTGGCAGATCTCATGTAAAGATATATAGTTCTATAAATAGGCATCTAGAAGGTTTAAAGAGGGTTTACTGATGTAATGCTACAAATTACTTTTGTAAAATTTTTCTGTCAGTAATACATAGTTGTAGCAAACTTCTTTCTCACCTGAGATTCATCATGTATTCTTGTATGTGTTTGTCCTACAGGCACTTTTAATCTTCTTTCAATTTACTTGGTGTCTAATTACTTGGAATTCATGGTTAAACATGCTCCAACTTCATTTATGCATCTAGTCTACTGCTTATGTTATGTTTTGATGAGAATACACATGCCTCAGCTTCCATGAGAGATTTTATTTGTGATTGAGTTTCCTAACTGACTCCATGCCCAATGGTAGGCATTTATTTGCATCCTTCACTTGCATAAAAAATATCCAAATCATATTTAAGAGTTATCCATATTTTTTATCTTTATCTATTTAATATCAATCTTATCCTTAGGAGAGCCCTCTCAGGTTGGAAAGGCTAAGTTCCAACCAAAATCGGTATGAAATAGTTACCCTAGGTTGACTGTTGAAGCATCCCATCAGCTTCAACTTAGTGATAATAATATATGTTAGTATTGGTTTTGATTCCTTTCAAAGCTTCCCTCTCTATCATTTTTTTTGGCCTTTATGTTCTTATGATTCAATTCTTTCGCATCCTTTTTGCCATTTTCCCCATTTCTCTTCAATATACTCGATCCTTTCCTTATTTGAAAAAATGCCAAATGTTCAAATTCATCCTAATGTGGCTATTGGAATTATAATTCTAAATTACCCGAATACTATCCTATGCCTAAAATCTAGCATATCTATACTACTCTGGCCTATTTAAGTTTTATTAAAAGAGCAAGTAAAAAATAATATTAATTTTATATTTTTATAAAATTATTATTATATTTTTATTTATAAAAAAAATGGGACTTTGTCTACCTCGAGTCTAACCACAAGCCAAGTCAAACCTCAAGTCCAAATTGAAGGTCACATTATTAACACAGTGAAAAAGGTAGCTACTACCTAGAAAATTTGTGCAAGGAGCATTTTTTAGAGAAACGATCATTCTCCTTTGAAATTAATTGAAGATCTTCTATGTTATGAGATATTATTCTTTTTAAAAGGGTAATTATTTCTAAATTAGAAGATATATTATAAAGGATTGATTATATTGTTGGTGGAGCTAACCTATACCTACTCATTTTGGTTGAAGTGGAAGATTACAGCTAACATAGTTACATTTCCAGCAACCAGTTTGTCATTTCTAGCAAGAAATTAGGGCTCTGTGTAGATTTTTTGTCTCAAGTTTGAAAAACTTGCTTCTATAATTGATTTTATTTAAACATTTAAGGCAATTCAAATAAGGAGAGGCACACACATTTTGGTTTGATAAAAAACACAACTGTCTACAGGATTTCTGATAATAGTTGCCTTTTACAGAAAATCTAGTTTTTACAGCAAACCCAGAAAGTAGCTATTATTTCCTAAATTTTTGGATGAAAGGAGTGGGGTCATTTTTTCTTCAAGTCTCGAGGGGTGATACTAAGGAGTAGTTACATGCATGCATTATCCACATGAGTAGTTGTTTCCAGGTGTCTTTGATGAAGCTCCTTTCTAAATTTCAGCATTATGTTTTGCACTTTTTGGGGAAAACAACCACATGTCATTTTCAACTATTGTTACACTTTTTGTGGAGTGATATTTTCAGAAATATTGTAGTAGTTAGCCACATAAGCTATCAAAGTTTGATCATCATCAAAATTCAAGTTCTGGAGTTACATTTGTGTATATTAATGGCATAGAAACTGTTCCATGTACAGTATCGAATTGTGAAGAAATAAAAGCATCACTTATTTTGGAGGATAAATTTGTTGCAAAGGTTCAGGGAAATAAATTCACCAAGTGAAATAAGGGTTCTTCCATTCAAATAGGCCATACTTTAAAAATAAAAAATAAACACTTTCCTAGGACAAGACTTGAAAAATCGAAATGGAGGTTGTTGAAGGTTCATAAATCACACAGATTGGTGCAAAATGAGGCATATGGAAATTTTGTGGACAATGATAATTTTTCTAAAGATGATTTAGAGTTAATTTATGAGGCTAGAAAGGAGTGTAGTGAAACAAAACCCATAGTAAATGGAATTTCAAATTTAGCTGATAAAAATGATATTTTTGAGAATCTTGATCTTCCTAAGCAAATTACTGCTGAGCCAGAAATAAAATCAATGCATGGAAAATAAGTGGAAGATAAATTTAACATGCAATCACAACTCCTACAACAAGAAATTAAAATTAGTTTGGTGTTCATCTTATGGAATATGAAGCTGGTTCATTTGAAGAATGTAATAGTGAAGATTTTTTTCATCTGCTCTGCTGGATTCCGGGAGTTTAAAGAAGCTAGGGTCATGTTCGGTGATCAAGTGAAGGATAGGAAGTGTAGAAAAATGCACTACCTTCTCAACATGCAGTTATTTTCCCAAAAATAAAAAAAAGCAAAATTAGAGTTGAAGCACCAAGTGCCCGAGCATTCTTTAATGGCAAGAGTTTGATCTGGTTAATGAAATTCTTGTTCCATGTGGCAGGTTTTACCCCCTAATTTTAAGCATGTAGGTGGCAGTCAATTCCACATTTATTGCAGCAGTGAAGACAGTTAGGGCAGGTGGAAAAAAGAAGCTTATGTGTTAGTCAAATAGTTTCATGCTTCAGGTTTTTAAGCCTTGAATCATTCATCAGTTCTAAATTTATGCAATAGTTTGATTTGTTTACTATTTTTAGTTTGTTTTATTTAATTTCATTCCTAAAATTTAGCAACTATTTGTTTTGTGCAACTCTATTTAAGAGTTGAGTTTTATGTAATAAGTGTTGGTGGCTTTAGAATCTTGACTCATATGATCTGTTATCTTTTTTGTGAATGAAATGGAGTGATACTACTGAGGAACTATTACCAATATGCTATGTGTATTGTCAACTTTACTTGCGTTTCCATATCTTACTTCTTTAAGTTTTAGTTTACAAACCATCATGATATTATGTGTTCTTATCAGTCTCTTAAACATGTTATGTGTTTTATCAGTTTTTGTTAGTCTCACACAATGAGCATTCCTGGTAAAATGTATGTTATAACAGTGGAATAGAATCACTCATGATAGTTATCCTTCATGATATTTTAGTAAGAATCTTGTAAGACCAGAAATAGCTTTCTCTTGATGAAATATTGTTAGACTGTAAATTTTGTTATTTTCTACCAAATGCACTAGATTTTTGCTTTGTAGAACTACTGTTTCCACTACCACCTTAATGTTTCTTCTCCTCATAGGCTACAAACTCACTCCTTTCTACCATAACAGGTTCCAATACCTTTGGATTTGACTGAATTCTCTTTTCAGTGATTCAAAGTTTATACCACCTACTAATCTTATAAAACAAATTATTAAATTGCGTTAGATTTTAGGATGTGTCTGGTCAAGTGCTTGCTATAGTCCAAGTGTTGATTCTAGAGTCAACATCTTTTGTTGCATCTACCAGGAGATAAAGGCCTTGAAATGAAGTATTCTCCCGAGTATCTTGTTTTAATTACTGAAGAGCGATTCTTGAAGGTGAACAGGAATTTATAACTTGAAGAGGATTGCGGTTTTTCACCTGGTCACTCCATTGTTTCGGATCCAATGGTGATTTCATGGGGATGTAGAGATCAAATTTTCAGTGGAATTTTTGGATAAACAACTACACCTTTCAGAATTCTGAAAGGGACATCATTGTAGAGGTGTAATTTAATGGTTTTCCTCATTCAGTAGCTGATGATTTGGAGTTATCTTATGGTGTAGACATTCAGTTATTTCTGATTATCCTACGTTGTGATTATTTTCATCATGAGCTGCATTATGTTATGATATGGATTCTTTCAGTTTGTAATATCGCAAAATTGGGACAACTCAGCAAGCCTGCTGAAATAATGCTCTCCTGAGAATTTTGTGCATAGAAATGAGTTTTCAGCTTTTGGATCCCTTAGATAAGCTCATCTAAGATCTAAATCCAAAAGGAGAGCAAAAAAAAATCGGACTAGCTGGGTTAAACAGATATCCCACAAACTGGTATAGTTGAAAACCACCCAAAGAGAGGGGTTGCAGCTATATGCAAAGGATTGCTTTAGAAATAATGCAGATCCACTGAAGCACATTAGGAGGCTGATATGGAGGTTCATAAATCAGTATTATAACAACAAATTAGATTTACATTACAACCCATGCATTGTACAAGAGAAAGAATGAGACTATACAACGAAAATCCTCAGAAATGAGGTGCTACAACCATAGGAAAAGACTACATAACCATGAAAACGTTTTTTTTAGTGGTTGAAGCAGTAGTTTATTAATATTTAGATCTATAGAAGATATGTACATAAAAATTTAGATGTAATACAGATCTATGTACAAGAAATGTTGATCTATACATTCCCCTTGGGGTTTTGTGCAAAACATGAAGCACAGAGAGTAGATCTGAGATCTAAGCTTGCAGATCTGAAAAATGATTCAGAAATTTCTGAATAATAAAATGGTACAGAAGATCAGATCTGAAACTAACATGGATTGGATGGCCAATCCATGGATCACCACAGTGAGAGGAAGAATCCCAACACTGGAGATCTCTCCTCCAAAAGATAGACAAAACACCCTGCATCTGTAGATCTGCAAATAATGTTGTCCAAGGAGAGAAACAGTGATTTAAGCTTAGATAATACCTTTTCTTGATTCTAATGTCTAGATCTGAAGCACAATCAACTAATGAAATCTTCTAGGAGGTTAAAAGACACACTCACTGAGAAGTGCCAGTAGTATAAGCTAGATCTGAGCAAATCTAGTGTCTTCCACTGTTGCAACTCACAGGGGCAGCTCAACTCTCAATAGGAGCATCGCTGTAGGTGTAAGGTGAGCTTGGCCTAAAATCCTGATGTGGAAAGGATAGAACAAGTCTCCTCCAAGAGCTGCTCAAGGAAGGAGGTGGGATTCCTGAACAGGAAGTCCCCACAAGGGATGTCTGAGCAAACAATACCTTCAGAAAATGATAATCTTCAACCCTCCTCTCTTGTTGATGTCCTCCTCCTTTTATAAGATTGGAGTCTTGGAAAAACCCTAAAACCACTTCATTTTTTTGGACCTTTTCACATTTAGAATCTCCTTCTAGAACTGCGATGTCCCTCAAGGAGGTTCAATGCATCTAGACTGCGCTATTGACTTGGTCAAAGGTGACCCATTCTTGTGATTTAGACCCATTCACACTTGCAAGATGTAATTTTCATAGCCCAGATATGTCTCTGTTCACATAGGCATTGATTTATTCTTAGTTTTCAAGGGTTTTACATGTCCTCCTTTACAATTTATTCATCAATCATGAAATGTAAAAATAAACAAGGCAAAATTAATATTCCTATTAGCTGCAGCTAATTTAGGAATATTACACAGTTCTACCTTTAAGATTCATAATCCATGTGATTTTTTTCAATTGTTTGAATGGTTGTACGACAAGTTCCATATTGCATGGAGATTTCCATTCAAATCAGATTAGAAGTAGAGGAATGAATAAGATTGTTGTTTTGAGCATTTTTTCAGAATGTTAGATTTCAGTTTTTAGTTTGAATCCAACTTCAGTTTGGAGAAATAAGTTGCAAAATTGAAATGATGCTTTTGACTCCATTACTCAATGGTTAGGCATGCTGGTCTTTTTGAGTTAATGAGAAGGATCGCTGGTTGGAGAGATAAGAGTTGGATTCAAGGCACTGGTTTACAGTTCTTGATAGCCCGTAGGGGGCATATCATCCCCAATTAGAGCCACTGTTAGCATTGGTTTTTATTCCTTTCAAAGTTTCCCTCTGTCATTTTTCTTGGCCTCTAGCTCCTTATGATTCAATTATTTCACATCCTTTTCACCATTTTCTCCATTTCTCTTCAATATCCTTGATCCTTTCGTTATTTGCCAAAATGCCAAATTTTCAAATTCATCCTAATGTGGCTATTTTAATTCTAATGATAAATTACCCCAATACTATCCTATGCCTAAAATCCAGCATATCTATACTACTCTGGTCTATTTAAGTTTTATTAAAAGAGCAAGTAAAAAAAAATGTTAATTTTATATTTTTTATAAAATTATTATTATATTTTTATTCATCAAAAAAATGGGCCGTTGTCTACCTCAAGTCTAACCACAAGCCAATTCAAACCTCAAGTCCAAATTGAAGGTCACATTATTAACACAGTGAAAAAGGTAGCTATTACCTGGAAAATTCGTGCATGGAGCATTTTTCAGAGAAATGATCATTCTCCTTTGAAATTAATTGAAGATAATCTATGTTATGAGATATTATTATTTTTAAAAGGGTAATTATCTCTAAATTAGAAGTTATATTATAAAGGAGTGTTTATATTGCTGGTGGAGCTAAGATATATCTACTCATTACGGCTGAAGCGGAAGATTACAACTAACAAAGTTACATTTCCAGCAACCAGTTTGTCATCTCCAGCAAGAAATTAGGGCTCTGTGTAGGTTTTCTGTCTCAAGTTTGAACAACTTGCTTCTATAATTGATTTTATTTAAACATTTAAGGCAAGTCAAAGAAGGAGAGGCACACACATTTTGGTCTGATAAAAAAACAAAACTATCTACAAGATTTCTCATAATAGCTGCCTTTTACAGAAAATCTGGGTTTTACAACAAACCCAGAAAGTATCTATTATTTCCTAAATTTTTGGATGAAGGGAGTGAGGGTAGATTTTCTTCAAGTATCAAGGTTTGATACTAAGGATTAGTTACATGCATGCATTATCCATAGGAGTAGTTGCTTCTAGGTGTCATTGATGAATCTCCTTTCTAAATTTCAGCATTCTTTCACTTTTTGGGGAAAACAACCACATGTCATTTTCAACTGTTGTTACACTTTTTGTGGAGTGCTATTTTCCAGAAACCTTGTAACAGTTAGCCACATCAGATATCAAAGCTCAATCATCATCAACTTTCAATTTCTGGAGTTGTAGTTGTGTATATTGATGACATAGAAACTATTCCAGGTACTATATCGAATTGTGAAGAGATAAAAGCATCACTTATTTTAGAGGAGCAGTTTGCTGCAAAGGTTCAGGGAAAGAAATTCATCGAGTGCAATAAGGGTTCTTCCATTCAAACAAGCCATACTTTAAAAATAAAAAACAAACACTTTCCCAAGAGAAGACTTGAAAAATCGAAATGGAGATTGTTGAAGGTTCATAAGTCACATAGATTGCCACAAAATGAGGCATATGGCAATTCCGTGGACAATGAAATTTTTTCGTAAGACGCTTCAGAGTTAATTTTTGAGGCTAGCAAAGAGTGTGGTGAAGCAGAACCCATAGTAAATGGAATTTCAAATTTAGTTGATAAAGATGTTATTTTTGAGAATCTTGATCTTCCTAAGCAAATTATTGTGGAGCCAGAAACAGAATCAATGCATAGAAAATAATTTTAAGATAAATTGAACATGCAATCAGAATTCCTACAACAAGAAATTAAAATCAGTTTGGTGTTCAAGGTTTCATAGGAAAATCTATTCGAGCATATACGTTGTCGACATTGGAAAGGCTTATTTTCTTATGGAATATGAAGTTGGTTCATTTGAAGAATGTAACAGTGAAGAGTTTTAGCATCTACTCTACTAGATTCCAGTAGTTTAAAGAAGCTAGGGTCATGTTCGATGATCAAGAAAAGGACAGGAAGTACAGAAAAATGCACTACCTTCTCAACAGGAAACTATTTTCCCAGAAATCAAAAGAAGCAGAATTAGAGTTGAAGCACTGATGGGGCCCTTGTTTTGAAATTAAATAGTTTTGTGTTGCAGAGAACATGTGGCGGAATGCAACCATGATAGACAGAGAGTTGTCATGATTGCAGAGTTCTAAAGAGTAGGAAGCGCGACTGTTGCAGAAGCAGGAACAAATGGCAAAGGAAAGTGACAAAAGACAATCAGTGGAATTCCCAATAATCAGGGAAAAGAAGTAAACAACCGAGCAGAAAGGAAGGGAGCACTTTCAGTTGCACTGGCAACGGAACAAATAGGCAACTGGCCAATGGAGAAAGGAGGTTGGCTCAATAGAGATCAGGGAGCTGGAGCTGTAGGAGAGCTCTGTTCATGTTGTGTTGTTATGTTCTCTCTCTCTCTCTCATTGTTTTGTTCTGTACCATGTGATGATATTGTAATCAATTCTACCAGGAACACTCTGAGGAGCATTGTAATTGTCTTTTGTTGTTAATGCAATACTTTCTAATATAAGGTTTTTGTTCTAAGTTCTGTCTTGTGTTATGGTTTAGTGGAACATGCGGCTATTTTAAATTTTTGGTTATCATTCTGATGATGTTCATGAGTATTATTATCTGTCTTGTATTTACACTTCTTTGAAGTACTTAGTTCTGTATGGGTTATGCATATGTCATGCTCGATCGATACCTGATCTGATCCCAACCTTAGTAAGGTTGCGGCACTCCTTGGGTGAGACTCTATGTTCCTCGGAGCAGGGTGAAAATGCTGGCGTTGTTCTAGACTACTGCGGAAACCCTTATTGGCCTCCTTCCTAAACCTGGGTTTCGACCCTGAGACCTCTTTTCTTGCCAACAAATGGTTCTGTTGTCGGGACCTGAAATCTCATTATGGAGTTAGATCATGGTATCATGAATCTTAGAGAAAGAAATACAAAAGTGGTGGGATAAACACCTAGATCAGTTCATAGCTCAACAAGCGTAAGTGAGACAACAAAAAGAGAAAACAGTTAAGAAATGGATTCTATTCTCTGAATCCGCCAGTGATATCTACGAGATCTTCTGGGGGAAGTTTCCTAAAGAGCTCTACAACTGGTTGCAGAGACTACAGACCAAGACAACCCCAAGAGGCTTGTAGAAAGTCTGTCGCAAGTGGGTGCACATAGATTTGGTAGCACTCCATCGATTAGATACCGATTTGACCCGAGATGTAGATTTCTAGGTGCAATATACCTTGGAAGGATACATAGCATAGTTCGCAGCTAAACGCTACCAGTATTTCTCAAAAGTGGAGAATGTATTTAGATCAGGGCTACGTGGAGAGTTGTTGAAGGAGATCCCCTTGTGGATCAAGGCTTTGATGGTGGAAAAAGGATTGATGGAGTTCCAAAAGTCTAAGATGGAGACCTAAACCTCCAGTACTGGGGGCAAGAGCTGAGGGAGAGATGCTACAAGTACGTTGAAAAGGGGAATAGGGATATGGATGCTGATACCTCCAGTAAGTTGAGGGAACGACGAGCACATCGAAGGGCACAACTTGCTGAGAAGTGGCGAGAAAGGGTGATGAAAGAATTTGAAAGACAAGAAAGGAAGAGAAAATACAAGGAAGAAGTGCCTCTGATGACGAAGGAGATGGAAGGTCAGATGGGATCCCAGGAGATGGGGGGACCACCAATAAAGTGCGGCAGGTGTATAGGAGCCCAACCCAAGCATAGAAGGGAAAGGAGTACGACGGAAATGATACGCACCCCGAGGAGACGTCCGATGTGGAGTTACATGTTGTGATGGAGCAGCTATTCCGAGAAGGGTCGGCACCCATAATCCTAGGTAATTCTATTCCCCAAAGTTCAAGTAGCTCTAGTCCCGACCTTCCCTTGGTACTCTATCAGCCACTAGGAAATTTTTTTGTTAAGTAACGAGAATTGAGTAAGTTGAATAGTGTTTAGTCCACAGTAGTACTACATACTAGAAACAGTGTTAGTAATACCATTTCACAACCGGGGGTCATGGGATTTGTTCTAGTAAACCCCACACAAGGAAGCATGACAGGCTCATTTACTCAGTACCCAGAATTTTCTGGGAGGGGTAATGATGATGTGGAACAACACTGGTACCTTTGTGAAGCCATATGGAGGGCTCGACAGACACCATAAACAGGTAAGTTGGTAGAATTCCAAACTACTCTCAAGGAGAGAGCTCTGCGCTAGTTTATAAAATGGTCTGAGACTCATCAGAACCCAGCGTTAGACAATGTAAAGAGGGATTTTGTGAAGGAATTCAAATTACCCCAAAATCTAATTGTATCCAGAAAAACCATCCAACATTGAAATCATGTCATAACTTTTTACTCTTTTAAGAAATTGATCCATTTTTGGTAATGGATAATTATCTTTTAATGACAATTTGTTTAGGTTTCAAAAATCAACACACAGTCTTATTTCTCCATTATTATTCCTAACAAGCACCAGGTTAACTATCCATTCATAATATATTAAAGGAACAATAATTTTTGCATCCAATAACCTTTTTACTTCTTTCTTAATAAGAGGAAATATGACTCAATTAATCCTTCTCAATTTTTGTTGAAATGACTTAGCTCCTAGTTTCAAGGGAATTTTGTGCTCAATGATAGTCATGTCATAAATTTTTTATTATTTATATGACCATTAAAATACATATTTGTAAATTTTAAACAAATTGACATATTTTTCTTTCATGTCCTGTGGAAACTAGCTAAAATTTTAACATTTCTTATTTCTTCTGCAGTACCAATATTACAGTCCTACATATCTTCTTGTTGTCAATTTAAAAATGAAGATTCAGATACATCATTTTGATCAAAGAGTTTTTCAAGAGGAACTAATCCCTTTGGAATATGATTATTTGGTAACTAAATTATATCATGATCAACTATTTTATGTTTGAAGTTCGTATATGAATAAACAATATTTTCTTTTATTTGATCATTGTTTTCTTCTTCAACACGTAAGCTAGAAAATTCATCAATGTACTACAAATAATTCTTCAATTGTTAATAATCTTCAAAGAATTTCCAATGTCTTAAATTATCTACAATAGAAGGCTTGTAATTCACTTCAATCTGATACCGTAACTGCAAATGATATGGTATTTTAAAAGTTCTTACAGAAACTTCCAAGGAATCTGCACGTATTACCTTCTCTCAAAATTGTTGAAATGTTGAAAGCTTGAAAATAATTTTCCACACAATCCCATACTACATTTATATAAGCTCCCAGTCTCCCAGTCTAGGATAATTTTTTTGACTAATATTTCTAATATGTTTTACTATCAATTCTGAATCACCAAATACTTCCAAATTTTTTACATTCAATTTTTTAGCTAACTCTAATCCAAAAATTAAAGCCTCATATTCTGCCACATTATTAGTGACTTCAAAATCAAACTTGAAGGATTGAGTAACGTTCTTCTTTTCAGGTGACATTAGTACAATTACTACTCCAGCTCCATCCTTAGAAAATGCTCCATCAAAATACATTTTCCAAACGTCACTTCTTGAAATCTGGGGGATATTTATAGTGTCTTCAATTCTAGTTTTTGGATTACACATATCATTTGTAGCCAAATTAAAACACCCAAAATATTGATCAATGACGTATATAGGATGATTTACTGCTTGATTATATTTAGAGGTAGTGTTTATGAATCTTACTTCTCTATACAACCTTAAATGTTCACCTCCATAAACTGGGATTGTAGCATAGGAATATCCATTTGTAATCTTCATCCAAGCTTACAATAACAAGATATTGATAACAATATACCAAACTTAGGAGGAATGTATGTGACTACTATATCCAATACAATACTCTTCATAGGGTTTTGAGCTAGAGTGACAACTAAATCTTTGATTAATCCCAAACATGGTACTTTATTTGAATCAAATGTGTACAAATAATGATTAGGCCTGGTAATTTGAAACTAAAGTTTGTTCATGATAACTTTAGGCATCAGATTACGAGAAGCACCAGAATCTAGCATGCAGTTGTACAAAATAAAATCATGAAATTTTAATGTAACATAGAAAGGCAACACACTCTCATATATCATGTCCAAACTAGGCCCAAAAACTACTAAAGGCTTCTCATCCTATAGGCTAATCACGTCCCCTTCAACATCTAGACTTGAAGATTATATCTATTTAGAAACTTGTTTTTTATAACCTGGATTCCTTGAAAGTTCATATAAGGGAATTGGAATTTTTACCCTTTCTAGTTCTTTTTCAACATTAAAGACATTTGGAACAAAATTTTATGTAGTAGATTTCTTTTGTGACTGATTTTGAGGTTGAACATATGGAGTATCTGTTATCATCAATAATAATAGGTTGGTCATAGAGGTCAGTTTGAGTTATGTCAAATAGGTTGATCAAATAAATTTATGAAAATCTTAAAATTTCATGATTGTCATATAGTTTTAAAGGGTCCAAGGGGTTTATGTGGTGTGGAAATAGAGTCTTGTCATAAGCCAAATTCAAAAAAATCAAATACATTAACTCAAATATTTGATTTTGGACATGTGTCACCTTTTACTTGAATATGTAGCGATTACTGTGAAAATATAGTAATTTTCTCTACGGACTCACACGACCAGTCCGTAGTGAATCTACCAACTTTATAACATAATTTGCTACAAACTCCAGTATTTCTGCAGCGGTCAGAGATTTATGAGTTGTCACCTTATGAGAGGGTAAAGGTCAAGTTTTCATCACATGCTTACATGTTTTAGATAATAATTAAAGGTGTGTCACGAATGGTTATCATCACCACCTCATCATTTCATTTTACCTTAATTTTTTCTTTTTCTTAATATAAACCTTGTGAATTAGAGCCTAAACACTCACCTTTGTCATCCTTGTAAGCTGATTCCACCACCAATTCCCTATTGTGTCTCCGGTCTAGTTACTGTCAAGGCTGACTTCTAAATTCTGACCAAAAAATAGCTTGTTGTCAAGGTGCCATCTTCTGTAGGTGTCAATTGTGAAAGGAAGCATCGATGTTTTGGAGGAAATGGCCACACATAAGAAGACGAAAAAAGGAGGCTAAGTGGTCAGGTATGAACCTATGGACCTAAAATTGGTCATGGAAGATCCCATTTTTTGATAGGCCTTCACCAAAGCTGGTTGCATGAGATGTTTTCAGAAGTTGCAAGGGTATCATGCCCAGGTTTCTAAATATTTTGCTGTGAATTTTTTGGGAAATGCTTCAAAGGTGGGCATATTGAATTTTACACTCTCCCCTGAAACCATTTCTCAAGCAATAGAGATTCCTAGATCAGGGGAAGAATGGTTTAAGGCCACTAAGTTTAAGTTGCAGAATTGTGATTATTTCTTGAAGCAAGAACACATAGGGCTGGACATGACATTTGGTATACCTAGGAGTTGTCTAAAGGAGAGTTATTCAAAGCTTTTTCTAGTAATTTAGAAGCACTTTACATGTGAGGGAAGGTTCTAAATGATATATCATTACCATTTCAGACTTCTACTTCATTTTACAGGTAAATAGCTCTTGGACCTCTCATTTTTCATTTTCAAAAGTCCAGGTAAAATGTCAGATAAATTCCAAGCAAAAACAGAAGGTAGTGAGACATTTATTTTTCATCATGGATTAATTAAGTTGTTGGATTTGGAGGAATTACAAATATTGAATAGAGACTGGGCTACAATTTTATTTTTGAGTGGTTATGATGTGGATGTGATTAATCCCAAGAAGACTCTCAAGTCAAAAACAAATACTCCCAAGAAGGATAAAGGCCCTATGGTTGAAATTGAAGTTTAACTTGAAAAAGACATGCAGCCTACAGAAGAGCCTATGGAGATGGAGGTTGAACATCTAGAGGAAAAAACATTGGCACCTCAAGCACCATCCACCAGAAACAAGAAGAAGTCTAACACAAGAGCTTCAAGGAGGATCATAAGGAGTCATACAGAAGGTAAGGGCAATATTGAAGATATTTTGCAAACTATTGACATAGAAAAAACTAGTGTAGTCAAATAGTGGAAATAAAGAGAACAAAATTGAAGAAAAAGGGCATAACTGCAAAAATATTGGATTTCTCTACTGAAGATTATGGTTATGTTTTTAAGCCTAGAAATAATTTTACTATGTCACAGTTGTCTAAAGGGGAAAAATATGATAAAGAGAAGAAAGAAGTAGCCTATGGTAAAGGATATCATTGAATTATCTCCCACAGAAACAAAAAACCCTAAAGTACAGAAAGGAAAAGAGAAAATGGTAGAAAATTCTGAAATGGATATCCTGGAAGAGAAACTTAAGTAAGCAAGGAATGAACTCAAAGAGAACAAGTTGGAGCTGGAATATTTTAAGCAAGAAAGGAAGGAGTTGGCAGATTTTAAGAAAGAGGCCAGTAAACAAATTAACTTTTATGATGGAGTGGCTGAGAGATCCAAGAATATGCTAAAAACAATTTTTCCTCTGCACAAGATGATGAAGAATACCATGACAAGGAATATATGGATGTAGGCAGAAAGGATAAGGCTTCTAAGTTAGATGAAAGAAATGGAAATTGAAATGGGAATAGTACAAACAAAATTAAAAAATAAAGGTTAGAAAATGATATTAGTAGATGAGCCCGTTGAAGGTGAAGCTACTACTTCTTGAGGAAGGTAAGATATCTTTTCAATCAAATTTTTCTTATTACTAGCATTTCACACAGTTTTGGTCAAGTTTTGGGAGGTGAAAAGCAAAATTTTCAAAATCTGTAGCTATCAGGCAAGTTCGTAGCGTACTCTAGGCTTAAAGTTGAGATTTCGCTATGAACTCACTGAAGATGATTTTTTGCTATAAAAATCAAGTTTTTTTCTCAAAATGAGAAGGTAAAGGAATATATTTAAGTTTATTTTATCTTATTTGACACCTTAAAATCAGAAAAGAAGTCAATCAGGTTGCATAAAAGGTAAAAACAAGAATGCTACAAACTTCTCGCTACGAACTTACCTAGAATCCTCTCGTTTTGCAGCGAAAATAATTTCCTAAGTTTTTGAAGAATTTATTAAAGTTTTGAATCACAACAAACACCTAGAGAAGTCAAATAGTATCATTGAATATTTTAATGGTCATAACACTCAACCAAGAGGGTGATTATGCTACTAGCTCATCAACCCTAGACACATCATCAAATAGGCCAACACATTTCCAAAATTCGAGGAGCAAAGCCTTAATTTCAGTTTGGTTGTTATTTGGTTTGTTTATTGTTAGTGCCACCTCACTCAAAGTTGTTATGTTCGATAATGTCATAATCAATACATTATGTAAAGGTTTTTAGTGTAATAAATAGAGTTTGAGTCCTAATAGGTGTTGGACTTCTAGAAACAACAATAGCACTATATTCCCTCCTTATAATAGGTTTCCTGTTTATATAAGGTGTCTTTGAGAGAATTCGAAGGTTTAGCTAGTTGGCAGACCTCATGTAAAGATATCTAGTTCTATAAATAGGCATCTAGAAGGTTTAAAGAGGTTTGATTGATGTAATGCTACAAGTTACTTTTGTAATATTTTTCTGTCAGTAATACACAGTTGCAGCAAACTTCTTTCTCACCTGAGATTCATCATGTATTCTTGTATGTGTTTGTCCTACAGGCTCTTTTAATCTTCTTTCAATTTTCTTGGTGTCTAATTACTTGGAATTCGTGGTTAAACATGCTCCAACTTCGTTTATGCATCTATTCTACTGCTTATGTTATGTTTTGATAAGAATACACATGCCTCAGCTTCCATGAGAGACATTTTATTTGTGATTGAGTTTCCTAACTGACTCCATGCCCAATGGTAGGCATTTATTTGCATCCTTCACTTGCATAAAAAATATCCAAAACATATTTAAGAGTTATCCATCTTTTTTATCTTTATCTATTTAATATCAATCTTATCCTAGGGAGAGCCCTCTCAGGTTGGAAAGGCTAAGTTCCAACCAAAATCGATATGAAATAGTTACCCTAGGTTGACTGTTGAAGCATCCCATCAGATTCAACTTAGTGATAATAATATATGTTAGCACTGGTTTTGATTCCTTTCAAAGCTTCCCTCTCCGTCATTTTTTTTTGCCTTTATTTCCTTATGATTCAATTCTTTCGCATCCTTTTCGCCATTTTCTCCATTTCTCTTCAATATACTCGATCCCTTCCTTATTTGCCAAAATGCCAAATGTTCAAATTCATCCTAATGTGGCTATTGGCATTATAATTCTAACTTACCCCGATACTATCCAATGCCTAAAATATAGCATATCTATACTACTCTGGCCTATTTAAGTTTTATTAAAAGAGCAAGTAAAAAATAATATTAATTTTATATTTTTATAAAATTATTATTATATTTTTATTTATCAAAAAAATGGGACTTTTTCTACCTCGAGTCTATCCACAAGCCAAGTCAAACCTCAAGTCCAAATTGAAGGTCACATTATTAACATAGTGAAAAAGGTAGCTATTACCTGGAAAATTTGTGCGAGCATTTTTTAGAGAAACGATCATTCTCCTTTGAAATTAATTGAAGATCTTCTATGTTATGAGATATTATTCTTTTTAAAAGGGTAATTATTTCTAAATTAGAAGTTATATTATAAAGGAGTGATTATATTGTTGGTGGATCTAACCTATATCTACTCATTATGGCTGAAGCAGAAGATTACAGCTAACATAGTTACATTTCCAACAACCAGTTTGTCATTTCCAGTAAGAAATTAGGGCTCCGTGTAGATTTTATGTCTCAAGTTTGAACATCTTGCTTCTATACTTGATTTTATTTAAACATTTAAGGCAATTCAAAGAAAGAGAGGCACACACATTTTTGTTTGATAAAAAACACAGATATCTACAGGATTTGTGATAATAGTTGCCTTTTACAAAAAATCTGGTTTTTACAGCAAACCCAGAAAGTAGCTATTATTTCCTAAATTTTTGGATGAAGGGAGTGGGGTCATTTTTTCTTCAAGTCTCGAGGGGTGATACTAAGGAGTAGTTACATGCATGCATTATCCACATGAGCAGTTGTTTCCAGGTTTCATTGATGAAGCTCCTTTCTAAATTTCAACATTCTGTTTTGCACTTTTTGAGGAAAACAACCACATGTCATTTTCAACTGCTGTTACACTTTTTGTGGAGTGATATTTTCAGAAATATTGTAGTACTTAGCCACATCAGCTATCAAAGTTCGAACATCATCAACATTCAAGTTCTGGTGTTACATTTGTGTATAATAATGGCATAGAAACTGTTCCAGGTACTGTATCGAATTATGAAGAAATAAATGCATCACTTATTTTGGAGGATAAATTTGTTGCAAAGATTCAGGGAAAGTAATTCACCGAGTGAAATAAGGGTTCTTCCATTCAAACCGGCCATACTTTAAAAATAAAAAATAAACACTTTCCTAGGACAAGACTTGAAAAATCGAAATGGAGGTTGTTGAAGGTTCATAAATCACACAGATTGGTGCAAAATGAGGCATATGGAAATTTCGTGGACAATGATAATTTTTCTGAAGATGATTCAGAGTTAATTTATGAGGCTAGAAAAGAGTGGAGTGAAGAAAAACCCATAGTAAATGGAATTTCAAATTTAGTTGATAAAAATGCTATTTTTGAGAATCTTGATCTTCCTAAGAAAATTACTGCGGAGCCAGAAATAAAATCAATGCATAGAAAATAAGTGGAAGATAAATTTAACATGCAATCACAACTCCTACAAAAATAAATTAAAATCAGTTTGGTGTTCAAGGTTTCAGAGGAAGATCTATTCAAGCATATACGTTGTCAACATTGGCAAGGATTAGTTTCTTATGGAATATGAAGCTGGTTCATTTGAATAATGTAATAGTGAAGAGTTTTTGCATCTGCTCTGCTGGATTCCGGGAGTTTAAATAAGCTAGGGTCATGTTTGGTGATCAAGTGAAGGATACGAAGTGAAAAAAAATTCACTACCTTCTCAACATGCAGTTATTTTCCTAGAAATCAAAAGAAGAAAAATTAGAGTTGAAGCACCAAGTGCCCGAGCATTCTTTAACGGCAAGAGTTTGATCAGGTTAATGAAATTATTGTTCCATGTGGCAGGTTTTACCCCCTAATTTTAAGCATGTAGGTGGCAGTCAGTTCCACATTTCTTGCAGCAGTGAAGACAATAAGGGCAGGTGGCAGAAAGAAGCTTATGTGGCAGTCAAACAGTTTCATGCTTTAGTTTTTTAAGCCTCAAATCATTCATCAGTTCTAAATTTATGCAATAGTTTGATTTGTTTACTATTTTTAGTTTGTTTTATATAATTTCATTCCTAAAATTTAGCAACAGTTTGTTTTGTGCAACTCTATTTAAGAGTTGAGTTTTATGTATTAAGTGTTGGTGGCTATAGAATCTTGACTCATATGATCTATAATATTTTTTGTGAATAAAATGGAATGATACTACTGAGGAAATATTGCCAATATGTTATGTGTATTGTCAACTTTACTTGTGTTTCCCTATCTTACTTCTTTCAGTTTTAGTTTACAAACCATCATGATATTATGTGTTCTTATCAATCTCTTAAACATGTTATGTTTTTTATCAGTTTTTGTTAGTCTCACACAATGAGCATTCCTGGTAAAATGTATGTTATAATAGTGGAAGAGCATCACTCATGATAGTTATCCTTCATGATATTTTAGTAAGAATATTGTAAGACTAGGAATAGCTTTGTCTTGATGAAATATTGTTAACTGTAACTTTTGTTATTTTCTACCAAATGCACTAGATTTCTGCTTTGCAGAACTACTGTTTCCACTGCCACCTTACTGTTTCTTCTCCTCATAGGCTACAAACTCACTCCTTGCTACCATATTAGGTTCCAATACCTGTGGATTTGACTGAATTCTCTTTTCAGTGAATCAGAGTTTATACCACCTACTAATCTTATAAAACAAATTATTAAATTGCCTTAGATTTTAGGATGTGTCTGGTCAAGCGCTTGCTGCAGTCCAAGTGCTGATTCTGGTGCCAACACTTTTTGGTGCATCTACCAGGAGACGAAGGCCTTGAAACAAAGTATTCTCCCGAGTATCTTGTTTTAATTTTTGAAGAGCGATTCTTGAAGGTGAACATGAATTTATAACTTGAAGAGGATTGCGGCTTTTCACCTGGTCACTCCATTTTTCTGGATCAAATGGTGATTTCACGGGGATACAGAGATCAAATTTTCAGTGGAATTTTTGGATAAACAACTACACCTTTCAAAATTCTGAAAGGGACATCATTGCAGAGGTATAATTTAATGGTTTTCCTCATTCAGTAGCTGATGATTTGGAGTTCTATTATGGTGTAGACATTAAATTCTTTCTAAGTATCCTGTGTTGTGATTATTTTCATCATGAGCTGCATTATGTTACGATATGGATTATTTCAGTTTGTAATATTGCAAAATCGGGACAGCTCAACAAGCCTGCAGAAATAACGCTCTCCTGAGAATTTTGTGCATAGAAATGAGTTTGCAGCTCATGGATCCCTTAGATAAGCTCATCTAAGATCTAAATCCAAAAGGAGAGCAAAAAAAAATCAGACTAGGTGGGTTAAACAGATCTCCCACAAACTAGTATAGTTGAAAACCACCCAAAGAGAGGGGTTGTAGCTATATGCAAAGGATTGCTTCAGAAATAATGCAGATCCGCTAAAGCACATTAGGAGGCTGATATGGAGGTTTATAAATCAGTATTATAACATAAAATTAGATTTACATTATAGCCCATGCATTTTACAAGAGAAATAATGAGACTATACAGCAAAAATCCTCAGAAATGAGGTGCTACAACCATAGGAAAAGACTGCATAACCATGACAGCGTTATTTTTAGTGGATGAAGCAGCAGTTTATTAATATTTAGATCTAGAGAAGATATGTACATAAAAATTTAGATCTAATATAGATCTGTGTACAAGAAATGTTTATCTATACATTCCCCTTGGGGTTTTGTGCAAAACATGAAGCACAGAGAGTAGATATGAGATCTAAGCTTGCAGATCTGAAAAATAATTCAAAAATTTATAAATAATACAATGGTACAGCAGATCAGATCTGAAACTAACATGGATTGGATGGCCAATCCATGGATCACCACAGTGAGAGGAAGAATCCCTACACTGGAGATCTCTCCTCGAAAAGATAGACAAAACACCCTGCAGCTGTAGATCTGAAAATAACGTTGTCCAAGGAGAGAAACAATGATTTAAGCTTAGAGAATACCTTCTCCTGATGCCAATTTCTGGATCTGAAGCACAATCAACTAATGAACTCTTCTAGGAGGTTAAAATACACACTCACTGAGAAGAGCCACTAGTATAAGCTAGATCTGAGCAGATCTAGTGTCTTCCACTGCTGCAACTCACAGGGACAACTCAAATCTCAATAGGAGTAGCACTGTAGCTGTAAGGTGAGCTTGGCCTAAAATCTTAATATGGAAAGGATAGCACAAGTCTCCTCCAAGAGCTGCTCAAGGAAGGAGGTGGGATTCCTGAATAGGAAGTCCCCACAAGGGATGTATGAGCATACCATACCTTCAGAAAATGATAATCTTCAACCTCCCTCTCTTGTTGATCTACTCCTCCTTTTATAATATTGGAGTCTTGGAAAAACCCTAAAACCACTTCATTTGTTTGGCCCTTTTCACATTTAGAATCTCCTTCTAGAACTGCGCTGTCCCTCATGGAGGTTCAATGCATCTAGATTGCACTGTTGACTTGGTCAAAGGTGACCCATTCTTGTGATTTAGACCCATTCACACCTGCAAGATGTAATTTACATAGCCCAAATATGTGTCTGTTCACATAGGCATTGATTTATTCTTAGTTTTTAGGAGTTTTACATGTCCTCCTTTACAATTTATTCATCAATCATGAAATGTAAAAATAAACAAGGAAAAATTAATATTCCTATTAGCTGCAGCTAATTTAGGAATATTACACATTTCTACCTTTAAGATTCAGAATCCATGTGAGGTTTTTCAGTTGTTTGAATGGTTGTACGACAAGTTCCATATTGCATGGAGATTTCCATTCAAATTAGATTAGAATTAGAGGAATGAATAAGCTTGTTTTTTTGAGCATTTTTTCAGAATGTTAGATTTCGGTTTTTAGTTTGAATCCAACTTCAGTTTGGAGAAATAAGTTGCAGAATTGAAACGATGCTTTTGACTCCATTACCCAACGGTTAGGCATGCTGGTCTTTTTAAGTTAATGAGAAGGATCGTTGGTTGGAGAGATAAGAGTTGGATTCAAGGCACTGGTCTACGGTTCTTGATAGCCCGTAGGGGGCATATCATCCCCAATTAGAGCCACTGTTAGCACTGGTTTTGATTCCTTTCAATTTTTCCCTCTCTGCCATTTTTCTTAGCCTCTAGCTCCTTATGATTCAATTCTTTCACATCCATTTTGCCATTTTCTCCATTTTCCTTCAATATCCTCGATCCTTTCGTCATTTGCCAAAATGCCAAATTTTCAAATTCATCCTAATGTGGCTATTTTCATTCTAATGCTAAATTACCCCAATACTATCCTATGCCTAAAATCCAGCATATCTAGACTACTCTGGTCTATTTAATTTTTATTAAAAGAGCAAGTAAAAAATAATATTAATTTTATATTTTTTATAAAATTATTATTATATTTCTATTCATAAAAAAAAATGGCCTTTGTCTACCTCAAGTCTAACCACAAGCCAAGTCAAACCTCAAGTCCAAATTGAAGGTCACATTATTAACACAATGAAAAAGGTTGCTATTACCTGGAAAATTCGTGCATGGAGCATTTTTCAGAGAAACGATCATTCTCCTTTGAAATTAATTGAAGATAATCTACGTTATGAGATACTATTATTTTTAAAAGGGTAATTATCTCTAAATTAGAAGTTATATTATAAAGGAGTGTATATATTGCTGGTGGAGCTAAGATATATCTACTCATTATGGCTGAAGCGGAAGATTACAACTAACAAAGTTACATTTCCAGCAACTAGTTTGTCATCTCCAGCAAGAAATTAGGGCTCTGTGTAGGTTTTCTGTATCAAGTTTGAACAACTTGCTTCTATACTTGATTTTATTTAAACATTTAAGGCAAGTAAAAGAAGGAGAGGCACACACATTTTGGTTTGATAAAAAACACAACTATCTACAAGATTTCTCATAATAGCTGCCTTTTACAAAAAATCTGGGTTTTACAACAAACCCAGAAAGTATCTATTATTTTCTAAATTTTTGGATGAAGGGAGTGAGGGCAGTTTTTCTTCAAGTATCAAGGTTTGATACTAAGGAGTAGTTGCTTCTAGGTGTCATTGATGAATCTCCTTTCTAAATTTCAGCATTCTTTCACTTTTTGGGGAAAACAACCAAATGTCATTTTCAACTGTTATTACACTTTTTGAGGAGTGATATTTTCCAGAAACCTTGTAGCAGTTAGCCACATCAGATATCAAAGTTTGATCATCATCAAATTTCAAGTTCTGGAGTTGTAGTTGTGTATATTGATGACATAGAAACTGTTCCAAGTATTGTATCGAATTGTGAAGAGATAAAAGCATCACTTATTTTAGAGGAGCATTTTTCTGCAAAGGTTCAGGGGAAGAATTTCACCGAGTGCAGTAAGGGTTCTTCCATTCAAACAAGCCATACTTTAAAAATAAAAAACAAGCACTTTCCCAGGAGAAGACTTGAAAAATCAAAATGGAGGTTGTTGAAGGTTCATAAATCACACAGATTGCCACAAAATGAGGCATATAGAAATTCCATGGACAATGAAAATTTTTCGTAAGATGCTTCAGAGTTAAGTTCTGAGGCTAGCAAAGAGTGTGGTGAAGCAGATCCCATAGTAAATGGAATTTCAAATTTAGCTAATAAAGATTCTATTTTTGAGAATCTTGATTTTCCTAAGAAAATTATTGCGGAGCCAGAAACATAATCAATTCATAGAAAAGAATTGGAAGATAAATTGAACATGCAATCATAACTCCTACAACGAGAAATTAAAATCAGTTTGGTGTTCATGGTTTCAGAGGAAAATCTATTCGAGCATATACGTTGTCAACATTGGCAAGGCTTATTTTCTTATGGAATATGAAACTGGTTCATTTGAAGAATGTAACAGTGAAGAGTTTTGGCATCTGCTCTGTTGGATTCCGAGAGTTTAAAGAAGCTAGGGTCATGTTTTGTGATCAAGCAAAGGACAGGAAGTACAGAAAAATGCACTACCTTCTCAACAGGCAACTATTCTCCCAGAAATCAAAAGAAGCAGAATTAGAGTTGAAGCACTGATGGGGCCCTTGTTTTGAAATTAAACAGTTTTGTGTTGCAGAGAACATGTGGCGGAACGAAACCACGGTAGACAGAGAGTTGTCACGATTTTGGAGTTCTGAAGAGCAGGCTGCGTGACTGTTACAGAAGTAGCTGGCACAGATGGCAGAGGGAAGCGACAAAAGACAATCAGTGGAATTCCCGATAATTAGGGAAAAACAGTAAACAACCGAGCGGAAAGGAAGGGAGCACTTTCAGTCACGCTGGAAACAGAACAAATAGGCAACCGGCCAGCAGAGAAAGGAGGTTGGCTCAATAGAGATCAGGGAGCAAGAGCTGTAGGGGAGCTCTGTTCATGTTGTGTTGTTCTGTTCTCTCTCTCTCTCATTGTTTTGTTTTGTGCCGTGTGATGCGATTGTAATCAGTTCTGCTAAGAATGCTTTGAGGAGCATTGTAATTGTCTTTTGTTGTTAATGCAATACTTTCTAATATAAGGTTTTTGTTCTAATTTCTGTCTTGTGTTATGGTTTAATGGAACATGCAGCTATTTTAAATTTTTGGTTATCATTCTGATGATGTTTATGAGTATTGTTATCTGTCTTGTATTTACACTTCTTCGAAGTACTTAGTTATGTATGGGTTATGTATATTTCATGCTCGATCGATACCTGATCTGATCCAAACCTTAGTAAGGTTGCGGCACTCCTCGGGTGAGACTCTCTGTTCCTCGGAGCAGGGTGAAAATGTCGGCGTTGTTCTAGACTACTGTGGAAACCCTTGTTGGCCTCCTTCATGAACCTAGGTTTCGACCCTGAGACCTCTTTTCTTGCCAACAAATGGTTCTTTTGCTGGGATAAAAAATCTCATTATGGAGTTAGATCATGGTATCATGAATCTTCAAGAAAGAAATACAAAAGTGGTGGGATAAGCACCTAGATCAATTCATAGCTCAGCAAGCGGAAGTGAGATAGCAAAAAGAGAAAATAGTTTAGAACCAGATTCTATTCTCTGAATCCGCCAATGATATCTATGAGATCTTCTAGGGGAAGTTTCCCAAAGAGCTCTACAATTGGTTCCAGAGACTACAGACCAAGGCAACCCCGAGAGGCTTGCAGAAAGTCTGTCGCAAGTGGGTGCACATAGATCTGGTAGCACTCCATCGATTAGATACCGATTTGACCCGAGCTATAGATTTCTAGGTGCAATCTACCTTGGAAGGATACATAGTAGAGTTCGCAGTTGAATGCTACCAGTCTTTCTTGAAAGCAGAGAACGTATTTAGATCAGGGCTACGCGGAGAGCTGTTGAAGGAGATCCCCCTGTGGATCAAGGCTTTGATGGTGGAAAAAGGATTGATGGAGTTCCAAAAGTCTGATATGGAGACCTAAACCTCTAGTACTGGTGGCAGGAACTGAGGGAGAGATGCTACAAGTACGTTGAAAAGGGGAATAGGGATATGGATGTCGAGACCTCCAGTAGGTTGAGGGAATGACGAGCACATCAGAGGGCACAACTTGCTAAGAAGTGGCAAGAAAGGGTGATGAAATAATTGGAAAGACAAGAAAGGAAGAGAAAATACAAGGAAGAGGCGCCTCAGACGACAAAGGAGATGGAAGGTCAGATGGGATCCCAGGAGATAGGGGGGACCACCAAGGAATGCAACAGGTGTATAGGAGCCTAGCCCAAGCATAGAAGGGAAAGTAGTACGCCATAAATGATGCACGCCCCGAGGAGACGTCCGATGTGGAGTTGCATGTTGCGATGGAGGATCTATTCCGAGAAGGTTAGGCACCCATAATCCTAGGTAACTCTATTCCCCAAAGTTCAAGTAGCTCTAGTCCCGACCTTCCCTTGGTACTCTATTAGCCATTAGGAAAATTTTTTGTTAAGTTACGAGAATTGAGTAAGTTGAATAATGTTTAGTCCACAGCAGTACTACACATTAGCAATAGTGCTAGTACTACCATTTCACAACTGGGGGTCATGGGATTTGTTTTATTAAACCCCACACAAGGAAGCATGGCAGGTTCATTTACTCGGTACCTAGAGTTTTCTGGGAGGGGTAATGATGATGTGGAACAACACTGGTACCTCTATGAAGCCATATGGAGGGCTTGACAGATACCAGAAATAGGTAAGTTGGTAGAATTCCAAAATAATCTCAAGGAGAGAGCTCTGCGCTGGTTTATAAAATGGTTTGAGACTCATCAGAACCCAGCGTTAGACGATGTAAAGAGGAATTTCGTGAAGGAATTCAAATTACCCCAAACAGATCAGCAGGGTTTGTCAGAGATGTGGGAGATCAAGTAGCGAGAAGGGGAAACTGCATGGGATCAATGAGGAGATTCAAGGATGTGATTGGAAAGGTCAGCTATCCAATCAATCCGAACCATCAAAGGGATTAGTTTATCAAGGCCCTTCTCCCACTGGCAAGAACCTCGCTGACACAATAGAAGATTGAGACGTTGCAAGATGAATTGGAGCAGGCTATGAAGATAGAGGCCATGGCGGGATATCTGCAAGAATTTAAAGGAGTAGCATCAGCTTGGGACCTTTCCATACTAGGACTACATCATCAAATAGCTATGCTGATAGAGAAATTGAAAGAAATTCAACCATTTCATCTAGTGAGGCCAAACATATGGTGTAAACACTATCTAATGGAAGGACACGTCGTAACTAAATGTCCTCGGCTGCGGGGCCATAATGTGGGAACATTAGCTATAGGGGCACTGGGAGCTCTGCCAGCAAGAGGGGTTGCGCATATAAACACCCAAGGGTTATATATGTCACAAAACCCATACATGGGGTTCCCTGCGCAACAGAATTCAGAGACGACTGAATATTGCGAAATATGTAAAAGCATGGGTCATTCGCCCCGCCTATGCCCCATATTGCAAAAATAATCCAACGTTCCGAACAACATATATTGTGAGTTCTATGCATCTACCACACATAGCACAGAGTAGTGTAGGGCTCTGGATGCCTTGGCAGAATGATTGGACATGCCTTCATATAGAGTGAACAAGGCTCCCAGAGGACAAGGACGAGGCATGAGAGGAGGCCGAGTGAGAGGAAAGGGACCAGTACAATGCTACAACTATGACCAAGAGGGCCATGTAGCTAGGGAATGTCCACTTCCTAGAATACACTGGTGCTATCAGTGCAGGGTTAACATGCACGCAACAGAGGATTGCCCAGAGCTCATTAAAATATGGGAAGAAAGAGCCAGAAAAAGAGGGAAAAATATGGTAAATGCAGAGCCAAGAATAATAGAGGCTCAAGCCATGTAGAATGTGGCCATAGTGATGAGAGGAGGCAAAATAACCAGGGAAGATGCACAAAGGAGGGACCCGATAAAATTGGTAAGACCAGCATTTGCAAATCCAATGTTTAGGCCAGAAAGACAGAAGAAATTCTTTCAAGAAGCAGTGGAAAAGTTTTCCCAGCTTGGGGGAAGCAAAGGAATTGAATTGCCACAAACCAAAGAAGATGATGAGAACCAAGCCAATTCAAATACTACAATTGAAGAATGGTTTGGTCTATTTCTAAAAAATTTTAACAACATGCCAATGTTAGAACAATTAAGGCAGAACCTGGAAAGAGTAGTGCAGAAGGCCACAGAGCTAGGGGAGTCAACTGACACAACACATAAATATATATGAAGGGTGAAGAGAAATAAGAGAAGGACAGAAAAAGAGTTCCGAGTAAATACTCAAGTTGTAGGATTCCAAATTAAGGACACAATGCTTGATCTGGGGTCCGATGTAAATATCTTGTCGAGAAAAACATGGGAAGCATTGGGGAAGCCAAGGCTAACATATTCACCAATTCAGCTCCATATGGTGAACCAGTATTGCATTATGCCCATAGGCAGACTGGAGGAGGTCGAAGTCGAAATTGTAGGAGTAAAGACATACATGGACTTTGAGTTCATGGACATTATGGGAGACAAATATCCCTATCCAGCATTACTAGGGATCGACTGGGCTTTTGAAAAATACGCAGTAATATATTTAAAGAAGGAATTGATGATATTTGAGGACGGAGAGGTCAGATTCACCCAGCCACTCGACCCATATCAAGGTCCTCGATACACAGAGTCTGTTGATAATAGAGAAGATGCTCAACTTCTTGACCATCTTTATCAAATGACTGCAGGAAAAAGGGAAGATTACATCAACCCGACGGCAAGAGAATCTGTAAGTTGGAGAAGCATTCAAAGCTCAGACTTGGGCTCAGAGATAGCCTAGGATGATTGGCAGCAAGGGGGATATGAGACCGATACAAAGAGATATTCCACCATTAGAAGAATCAATTGGATCGGAACTGAGGTAAGAGATTACCCAAATTTATCCAATATGAATGTTGTAAATACTTTCATTAACAAAATAGAAGATAAAGTACCAGAGGATCATAGGGTCCCACTCATGGACACGGCCTTACAATACACATCTACAAGATGGTGGAGTAACCACTGCAACTCACTGTCGCGATGGGACCAAGTCGCAGCAGGACTGAAAGCCAGGTTTAATGAAGAAGAAGGGCCACAATGCACTCAAAAATTCCAGGGGGAATCAGATCCCAGAAAATATTTGAAAGAGTGGGAAGATCAATGGAAAACTACAGGATACCCACAGGAGATATGGTTCCACAAGTTTATACTCTCACTGGATGTGATTCCACAAGCTTGGTACCTAACGGAAGAGAGGAAAAGGGGAACTAGCACTTGGAAAGAAGTTACGAGGAAATTTACAGAGTGATTCTTATTTGAAGGAAGAACAAAACCAGTCACCCCAAGCATTACAGGCCATTAAAAGGGTACTTTTCTTCCTAGAGAACCAAGAGTAGGATGAGAAACCACTCCCAAAACAAATCATCAGACAGTCGGTAGCATGCAAAAAGATAAACAGTGAAATGGATGATGACGATCTAGAGGGACTTAGAAATATATACTTTGAAGAAACAAAGGGGGAGCAGGATATTCAGGAAGACCTGACAACTAAAGGAATTCATCTGCTACCACTCAAAACCAAGAAAATGAACATTGGGATCGAAGGAAAGCCCAAACTGGCATCAATCGGGGATTATTGGGATGCTGAGACGACCAAGGAAATATTCAGTCTACTACAAGAATATGAGGACTTGTTCCCATCGTTCGTAGTAGAATTGAAAGGAATCAAAGGGGACCTGGGAGAAATGTGTATAACCCTGAAGCCTGATGTAAGACCAATCAAGCACAAACCCTATCGGTTTAATCCAAGATTAAAGGAAAAAATTAAAGTGAAAATTGACAAAATGCTAAAGGTAGGGTTGATATTCCCTGTGGAGGAAGCAGAATGGGTAAGTCTGATAGTCATACAAAGCAAAAAGGATAAGTCTAAAATCCGAGTCTATGTGGACTATAGGAGCTTGAATAATTCTTGCATACACGACCCATTCCCTACTCCATTCAGTGATGAGGTCCTTGACAACGTTGCAGGGAATGAGGCATATTCCTTTACAGATGGATTTTCAGGATACCATTAGGTACAAATAGCAGACGAAGATAAGAAAAAAACATCGTTCACCACTGAATGGGTCTCCTTCGCATATCATGTAATGCCATTCGGTTTGAAGAATGCACTAGCAGTATTTTCACACATTATGATAGCAACATTCCGCAACTACATCCACACATTCCTGGAGGCTTATATGGACGACTGGACTATCTACAGCTTGTTAAAAGACCATGCAACGCTATTGAGAATTGTGTTTGATAGGTGTATACAACTACATATTTCATTGAACCTAAAGAAGTGAATCTTTGCGGTGTTGTTTGGAACATTGATAGGACACGTTGTATGCAAACAAGGAGTTTGTGTAGATCCATCAAAGGTAGCAGTGATAATAAACATGGAGGCTCCAGAAAATTTGAAAAAGTTAAGGTCACTGCTAGGCCATACAAGTTACTACAAGTTATTCATCCACAACTACGCAAAGATAACAACCCCATTAGAGAAGTTGTTGTGGAAATCAGAACAGTTCAACTGAACATAGAGTTATGTGACGGCCCTAAACACTTTGAAGGAAAAATTGGCGAGTGCGCCAATACTGGTTCATCGGAATTGGCACAAGAAATTTCATGTCCACATCGATTCTTTGAGCATCACACTCGAAGCGGTTATAGCCCAACTAGGGGACACTACATTTGATCACCTAGTGTACTTTGCAAGTTGGAAATTATCAACAACGGAACAAAACTACACCACGACAGAGGGGGAAGCATTAGCAATGGTGTATTCACCGCTACCTGTTGGGAGGTATGTTCAAGTTTTTTACAGACCATTCAACTTTGAAGTACCTAGTAAAAAAACCAGTCTTAGAAGGAAGGATATGTAGATGGCTCCTACTCTTTCAGGATTTCACCTTCGAGGTGATAGTCAAACCTGGGTGACTGAACATGGGACCAGACCACCTGTCAAGGCTTGAAAACAGAGAAAACAAAATATCTCTGGATGATCAGCTTCCAGACGCTGATCTTTTCAGAGTAGAAGCCATCCCAGAATACCTATATCATATTGCAACTTACCTAACAACATGACAGTGCCCAAAAGAATATACCACAGTACAGAAAAGACACCCAGTAGTTTGTGCAGCAGAGTACCAGTTCATTGTAGGACACTTGTACAAGATGGGGCTAGACCAAATCTTACAAATATGTGTCCTGGACCACGAGAGGGAAGCCATATTGTGGGAGTGCCACTCTGGAGTTGCGGGAGGACATGTAGGAGCTAAACCGACGGCTAGGAAAGTACTACAGGCGGGCTTATGGTGGCCGACAGTACACATCGACAGTAAGGCGTTCATAAATAAATGCGATATTTTCCAGAGGACGGGACATCCGTCGCACAGATACGAGCTTCCACTGCACCAAGTAAAAGCACTACAACCATTCGAGAAATGGGCAGTCGATTTTATAGGCTTGATTGCACCTGCTACAAGACATTCACAGGCTCGATATATCATCACAGCAATAGACTATTTGACAAGATGGGCAGAGGCAATGCCAGTGAAGGATTGCGCAGTCGAAACAATGGCACGATTCATATTTGAAAAGATAATCAGCAGATTTGGCTGCCCGAAAAGTCTGACAAGTGTTCAGGGTACGCATTTCATCAATGCTACCATTAAATCCCTACTCTAAAGCTTCATGGTACAACATCACAAGAGTGGCCCTTACCATCCACAAGCCAATGGTACAGTATAGGCATTCAACAAAATCCTAGATAAGGGCTTAACAAAAATCTGTAACGCTCAATGAGACGATTGGGACGGATGTATACCAGTAACCTTGTGGGAGTATAGAACGACTGTCAAGAGGCTCAATAACCAAACGTCGTTCCAGATGGTGTATGGGAGAGAAGTTGTAGTAGCAACAGAGTTTGTCATACCCAGTCTTCTAATCGCAACCTCACTCTAGCTATCAGAGGAAGACTCGCTAAAGGAAAGGGTACAAGAACTACAGGTGCTGGAAGAAGACAAGTTTTTAGCTTCATTCCACCAAACTGTCCAGAAGGAAAGGCAAAAAGCGTGGCACGACCATCATATCAAGCACAAAACTTTCAAGGTTGGCGGAAAATTTTTACTCTATGACAGTAAGTCCCAGAAGTTCCCAGGGAAACTGCAAATTCATTGGCTAAGACCATACCACGTAATGGAAATCAAAGATTTAGGAGCAGTAAGGTTAGCACAACTGGATGGCCAGGTACTGCCAGGATGGGTGAATGGTGCATGCCTGAAACCCTACCACGAGTAAGTTCCACATTTCATTTTCAATAACTCTCACAACTGATAGGATTCAGTAGGGTATATTATACTAGATTAGATAGAGTCAATAACTCTCTTGCACCCGAGAAGAGCTTAGATAACATTCCCAATAAAGATATTTTGTAGCACAAGAAAAATTCAATGTTGCATTGTGGAGACTGCAAAGCAACTGATTGTGGTTAGGGGGGTAGTGTCCAGCGTGTCATCCACGTCAGAAGGAAAAGCGTGTCAAACATCATTCCATCATCATTACTCATAGTACCCATGTCATTCCGTAGGATTACCGAGATTTGAAAAATAATTTCCATAATTAGCATTGTCCATACTGCAATAAATTTTCCATAATAAGTCATAACCATCACCCATCACATCTACCCAAACCCCGAAGCCATAGTTAGCTTTGTCAGAACCCACCTCAGCCCGGTAACTAATCGCACGATTATAGCCGTGGGGGAAGGCAGAGAAAATTAATTATTTATGGGGTATTATCAACCTCATGTGTGCCGGTTACTTACATAACCTGCATGAAAGAAAGCACGAGAATGCCAGAGAAGTCCGAGCTAGAACCAGAAACAACAAGCGTAGCAAGGGAAACATCACTAGAGGAAGAGAAAGGAGGGTGTCCAGAAGCAGGAATTCATAAGGAAAGAGGAGGAACATCTCTACAAGTGTACCAGAGAAGATCTAAAATGACCAGAGTAGCGCCAGCAGTTGTTGAGCATGAGCTCGATGAGAGGATTCAGAATATGGAATCCCTAGTAGGCAAATATGATAGTACCTCGTTGATTGATACCGACCTAACAGACTCCTTCCAATTTCCAGCAATGAAGAAACATGTCTACATGGATAATATGCAACAGAAGTGGGACAGGAAGTAGCAAGAATACTTCCAAAGTTTAGAGGTGTTTAGAAGTCCACCATACTGAACCTAATAAACCTGTCGGTGTTCGACACTACGGGGACTGCAATGCAGTGCACCAATTTTCTGCTTAGCAGAATTCATAATGGGTCGCTATGGTTGGGAAGAGAAATCCCAATTCACATGGAAGACATTCATAGATTGACCAGGTTGTCGCAGGAAGGGAGAGACGTCTCCACGGCTTTCCAGGCTGTGTCCAAGAGAGCAAAGAAAGCAGGGGATGGTGACTACTACCGAAATTACGACACCAAGAGAGGGGGAAAAGGATCCAAGATAGACTTAATCAACAACCTAGCGATAAATTTTTCCTGCTATTTGATTGCAAGAAAAACGATGAGACACTACACCAAAGGGGAATGTACACTAGATACTATCTTAGTTGTGGAGCATTGTCTCCAAGAGGCACAACTGAATTGGTGCTCGTTTCTTCTTAATGAGTTGTTCGAAGCATGTGAGGACAACTATAGGAGGGCCACAGGATTCATCTATGGTTACCTTAGAATGGCGCTGGCCATGTGGAAATGGAAATTTCCAGGAATCATGCAACCTCTGGAAGTGGAATTAGGCCAACCACTAGCAATGAAGTTCACACCCTGGAAAACATTAGGGGACCCCAGCACTAAGGAGGTAAACGAGGAGGCATTCAAATTTTGGTACAACTATATGGTGGATGTCGCAATAAGCTAGCAGAGGGTTCCAAGGACCTTGCTGGACAGTTACGCTGCGTAAGTATGGTTTAGGGTTAACCATAAGCAAACCTACATTCGACCAGCATGTGTGCTGAAATCGACCTTTAAGATGAGGCCATTAAAATTTCAAATTGATGAGCGGCCTTTTCACGCAGAAGTATGCCCATGGCCAGGAGTAGAAATGGAGATTAGAAGCAGGGTCTATGTCTATTCATTTGATGGCATGTTTCCAGATCCATTTCTAGGAGAGACATCAAAGGAAGTGATGGCTAGGATGCCGCAGCTACAGCTGACTCCAATCATTGAGCAACTAAACACAAAGGTAAAAAGCTTTAACTGGGTAGTCCAAACCTTAATGAGTGATTCTTCTGTGTTTCCCACGTTTACATAATTTCAGGCCGCAAATGTTGCATCCTCTTCCATCGCAATCCCCCTAGTCACCACCATACCATTGAATTTGTTTAATTCACCACCGGTAGCAACCACGGCTCTTCTCAGAAAGAGTAAATCCTCAAAGCCACCCGTAGCCACACCCAAGGCCAAGAAGGCAAAAATCAAAATGTCTAGCCAAGTCTTTGATCTCACAGGGGAATATCAAACGCAACTTATGGACACGAGGGTACCAATCAGAGAAGAGCCAATGAAAAAGCCCCAAACGACTTAGGAGATACCCCCAATAAACCCCTTTTCTTTTCTATATGTCCGTATATCACCTCCTTGCACTCACCAATCATCGGCCACCACCTCATTCACCTCCAAAGATCATCCATCCCACACACCCTCCACATCAGCCACCATATCTGACCCAGTCATAGTACAAACTAAAACAAATGGAGACGTCGAGGCGGAGGTTAAATCTAGTACAACAACGGTACCTAAGGTTAATTTTAACCCTATTTGAACACATTTATTTCCAAGAACTTTTAAGCTGAGGAGCACCTTTTACTGAAGATACAACAACCCCGACTAAAGAGCTGAATCCATTTCAGCAATAAAACCTGATACTTAAGCAAGTGCAGCCCAATATAACCATGGGTAGCCCTAGTAATATAATACTGCAACCAACACCACAAAAATCACCACAAGAGCATTCAACAAAGTCCATTGCAAGCGATCAGTCGCTTCAAGAGTGACAACCGAATCAAGATATCTCCGGAGCTGAAAGCGTGCAGACTTAGGGCACGACGCAATTATACAATTTCATCCAGCAAGAAGCACAACAGGCCGAAGGGCTTCACACAGAACTTCAGCAGAGATTTGAGTAGAAAAAGGTACAAATTATCGCGCTTACTGAAGAGTGCGAATAGCTGAAGATAGAAAATATCCAACTACGGGACCAACTGGACATGGTGACCAAGGTCTTCTAGGATCTCTGTCCCATGGTGATAACCCACAACACTCAGATACCAGGTGACATAGCAGAAGATGATATAGTCAGACGGTCCATTCATGTCCGAGTGGCCTGTTCGAACCTCAACCGAGAAAACAAGGAACTGACGACAGCATTGGAGACTAGGCCTGCGTTGTTGGACCCAACAGTCATTTATACAGAGAAGATAGTAAAGTGAAAGACACAGGCAGCCGAGATGCAGGAAGTTTTGAGTATTGCAGCAAAGGAAGTGTATGACCTACTGAAGGGTCTGCATGAATGTTCTATCTCACTCACCTTGAAGTCACAACCAATTTCAGCAAAACTACAACATATATCAAGAGATATTCAGGAAGCCACAAACCCTGACGGACTCGACCAACTATAGACTCAAGCGGAGGAGCTGGAAGTCTAGATACAAAAAATTAAGGAGAATTCAGCCACAGCCAAGCAAACCCTCCAAGAGCTCAGGCAGCCAGTGAAGACCACTGCACAAGCAATGCAACAAATAGTCATCAAGACCAATGTTTAGATCAATAACGTCTTCGGTAGTCTACCGATCGTCGCAGGAGAGAAAGACGCTGCCCAAGTCACAACCGAAACAGACTTGCTCATTCAGGGATGGAAGCAGGCCATTGCTAGCTTTCAAGAGCTAAAAGCATCCACACTCACAAAGGTCTCGGAGTTGGGGCCCTTGTCTGGACACATAGAAGAAAGGGAGCAGACAGAATGAGCCACGGAGACAAGCAGACCAATGGAGACCGAGGTGGCAGGAAATAATTGACTCGAGATGAGAAAATAGGATGGTTGGGGCCTGTTGGGGCCCTTGTTTTTAAATTAAACAGTTTTGTGTTGCGGAGAAAATGTGGTGGAACGCAACCATGGTAGACAGAGAGCTATCATGGTTGCAGAGTTTTGAAGAGTAGGTGGCGCAGTTGTTGTGGAAGCAAGCACAGATGGCAGAGGGAAGCAACGTAAGACAATTAGTGGAATTCCCAATAATCATGGGAAAGCAGTAAACAACCAAGCGGAAAGGAAGGGAGCACTGTCAGTCGCACTGGCAACAGAACAAATAGGCAACTAGCTAGCAGAGAAATGAGGTTGGCTCAGTAGAGATCAGGGAGCAGGAGTCGTAGGAGAGCTCTGTTCATGTTGTGTTGTTTTGTTCTCTCTCTCTCTCTCATTGTTCAGTTCTGTACCATGTGATGTTATTGTAATCACTCCTGCCAAGAATGCTTTGAGGAGAATTGTAATTGTCTTTTGCTGTTAATGCAATACTTTCTAATATAAGGCTATTGTTCTAAGTTCTGTCTTGTGTTATGGTTTAGTGGAACATGCAGCTATTTTAAATTTTTGTTATCGTTCTGATCATGTTCATGAGTATTGTTATCTGTCTTGTATTTACACTTCTTCGAAGTACTTAGTTCTATATGGGTTATGCATCTGTCATGCTCGATCGATACCTGATCTGATCCCAACCTTAGTAAGGTTGTGCCTCGGGTGAGACCCTCTGTTCCTCAGAGTAGGGTGAAAATGTCGGCATTGTGCTAGACTACTGCAGAAACCCTTGTTGGCCTCCTTCCTAAACCTGGGTCTCGACCCTGAGACCTCTTTTCTTGCCAACAAGCACCAAGTGCCTGAGCATTCTTTAAGGGCAAGATTTTGATCAGGTTAATGAAATGCTTATTCCAAGTGGCAAGTTTTAGCCCCCTAAATTTAAGCATGTAGGTTGTAGTCAGTTCCACATTTCTTGCAGTAGTGAAGATAGTTAGGGCAGGTGGCACAAATAAGCTTATGTGGCATTCAAACAGTTTCATGCTTCAAATTTTTAAGCCTTGAATCATTCAGCAATTCTAAATTTATGCACATATTTGATTTTTTTACTATTTTTAGTTTGTTTTATTTAATTTATTCCTAAAATTTAGCAGCAGTTTGTTTTGTGTAACTCTATTTAAGAGTTGAGTTTTATATAATAAGTGTTAGTGGCTTTAGAATCTTAACTCATATGATCGGTAATCGTTTTTGTGAATGAAATGGAATGATACTACTGAGGACTTATTACCAATTTTCTATGTGTATTGTCAACTTTACTTGTGTTTCCATATCTTACTTCTTTCAGTTTCAGTTTACAAACCATCATGCTATTATGTGTTCTTATCAATATCTTAAACATGTTATGTGTTTTATCAGTTTTTGTTAGTCTCACACAATGAGCATTCCTGGTAAAATGTATGTTATAACAATGGAAGAGCATCACTCATGATAGTTATCCTTCATGATGTTTCAGTAATAATCTTGTAAGACTAGGAATAACTTTCTCTTGACGAAATATTGTTAAACTGTAACTTTTGTTATTTTCTACCAAATGCACTAGATTTTTTCTTTGCAGACCTACTATTTCCACTCCAACCTTACTGTTTCTTCTCCTCATAGGCTGCAAACTCATTCCTTTCTACCATATCAGGTTCCAATACCCTCATTAGTAGAAATGTGGATTTGACTTAATTCTATTTTCAATGAATCATATTTTATACCACCTACCAATATTATAGAGCAAATCATTAAATTGCCTTAGAGTTTAGGATGTGTCTGGTCAAGCGCTTGTTGCATTCCAAGTGTTGATTACAATGCCAACAGTATCAACAAATTTATCTTGTGTAACATCAAAGGTAAACTTTTTTACAGGTCTACCAGGGCCTTGTCTAGGTCTTCAATCATATCTTCTATTTAGTTCAACAATGAGAAACTCATAAAAAATCTTGATATTTAGAAACTTGGGAGGATTCTTGATTCCGAGAAAGAGGATGATTTTGATTGATGGGGACAATAGCATTTTCAGATGATTTTTCATTAAAATAATTAATTTTATTAGTCACAATTGGGAACACTTCTTTAGGGCCTTGATCATCAATCAATAATGGGGGTTGGATTTGTTGGTCATTATTTGGTCTCTGCAAAATTTGTGGCTGAAAAGGTATTTTGAATTTTGTTTGAGGTCTATTTACATTTTTCTGAGGTACTCTAGGCTGAGTTTCCATTCTTGAGTTTCAAATGGACATATTTCTCAATAATGAATTTATTTCATCATCTTTTTGTTCCTCTCCTTTATACTTTGATGATGAAGTACTTTCTTCTCTAGACTTTAATTTCCTCTCAAATTTTTATGCCTTGGCTTTCAATTTAGTATATGACGACGTGTTAGATTCTACCTCAATTACATTGGTTTTCATATCTACTAAGGTTACTGATTTTCTTTCTCTGAGCATTACAACAAAATCATCATCAAAAGATTTATAAAATCTAACTTTAGCTGCAGTTACAGTAGGTTTACAATCTGGTGGCGTCTTATTATAAATATTATTAAACCTTTTGATAAATTCAGCAATAGGTTCACCATGATTCCTTTTCAAATATTCAAATTATGTTAATTAATACACATGATATTTTTTAATTACCAATTGATTTTTTGAAGATATTTGTTAATTCAGTCCAAGTATTTAGAGAATTTACTTGTAATTTCCTGAACCATATTCTCACATTCCCCTATAATGATTGGAAAAATCATGTCATATAAACATATTCATGTTCAATGTTCATATTTTCCGCAAATTCAAGAAATGGATCCAAATGATCTTTAGAAAATGGTCCAAATTTTCCATTAAATTTGGGCAAATGTTTCAAATATACTTAAGGAAAATCATCAATTTGATTTGCTGGTGGAAGTACTAATGTTGCATACTGAGATTTCACAATAGGTGTAAATCCAACCATATGATATTTTGTTAAAACTGCTTGTTTAGGAGGTAGGACTGTATAAGAGGATGACTGATCTGGAAGTGTAGGTTTTTTTAGAAACTAAGGATGAACAACTAGCTTTTTGACTTCACGGATAATTTTTTCTTGATCTTCAAAGGCTAAAGGACTTTTATAAATATTTATTTCCTCTTCAGGTTTGACATAAGTGGATGGATAAGTATGTATAACAGAGGAAAAAAAATAAGTTGTTTAAAATCATGCAAATCAAGTCCAAGTTCTACTTATTTATCAAATACTTCTGAGAGAGAAACAAGAAGCTTAAAGGATTCAAGCTGATGAACTAATAAAACATATTGAAGATATAATCCTTTATATAGGAGTCTAAAACTTTAGGTGGTAAATCTGGCAATTCAGCAGGGATTGGGATTGATTGAAAAGGCTCATACTGTGACACTGGTTCAGGTAAAAGAGAGGTAGAATTAGAAGTGGAAGCTTCTAATATACGTCTAAGAGATGAAATTCTCACAAGTCTCTCTAGATCTGATAATGGAGAGAAGAGCTGAGGATATGAATGAGAAATGGTATTCCTGCATGAAGCCATATTTGATATGTGAAGTCGCTAGGTGAAATATTTTAGCCCGCTAACCTCTTATTCACCATTAAGAGATAAGTATAATCGTTATCCCAATGAAATCACTTCAAACTTCTATCCCTGAAAACAACGTCAATATGGTATTGTGTCTTTGTAGATAGTTATGGGCTTAGGAATTTTGGCAAAGCATCTAATTAAGGGTTTTAATTGAATTAGATGTCCAATGCATTAAACCTTTAACACTTGTATAATCCAAATATTTATGAGAAGTTCAAAGGGTTGATTTTCATTCATAACAACATACAATCTTTGAATTGATTTTGAAGAGGAAAAGGGAGAAGATATATGACAATTAAAAATTCTACTGAACACTTAATTAATCAGAAATATTTGACGCGTTTAGACTAATTCTACAACCAAACATAATATATTCAAGAGATGACAACAAGCAACAATTTAAAGGTGCGGAGGAACTAATTTAAATAGATTGTTAAATTATTTAATCTCCATAATTATAATAGCTTTGCAGGGGGCTATCAGGAAAGTTAATACTTAACTTAGCCTTACCCTAGCTCCTATGTTACCTTGAATATATGATGAAAAACATAGATTAATAAACTAGAAAGACTCACATGAACACAAATGTTGTTAAGAGTGAAGTCAAAATCCTTTAACTGTCTTTAAAAAAAATTTAAGAAGAGTACAATAATGTCATTGGATTATCACAAGGGTTCAAACCTTATTACTTTGAATTACAAAATATTTATAGAGTTCAATTCAAAAATATCTAAATCTAATCCAATCCTTTACAAAATAAAATCTTATCCAAAATGATTTGGATATTTCAAACTAATACAATATAAATATAGTCTTTCTGAAACTGATTTGTATAATCAAAACTCTATTCGAAGGTGTTGTTGGTAAATGCTGCCTGAAAATATTTTTATGCTCTTTGTGATCCTTCTTTCGTTGTGCTAGCTCATTTTGTTCTGTTTTACTTCCATGAAATGTTGCATTCATTTTTACTCGATGAGTTCGAGTAAATTTCCCATGTTTTGTCATTTGGAATGGATAATTTAATTAATTTTTTGTATGCTTTGTCCACCTCTGTGTACTTTTCAAAAGTTGGTCTAGTAATAAATAAAATTTGAATTTCATGTTGCATAAATAAATCATGTTCTAATCCTTCAATGAATTATTTACCACTTATGATTCCTTTTACTTCAGAAATTTTTGATCTATTTGCTGCTATTTCTGTTATTTTGTGTTGGTAATTTTCTAGTGGAGTCAATTGGCTACTAGAATATCTTAGAGGTTAAAGTCCTTTTTTTTCGTAAGATATTAAATTTCATATGGAATTTATTTACCTGCACTTCTAAGTTTTGACATTTGTTTTCTAATTGCAACATTAAATTTCCTTTAGTCAAAACTTTTCTGACTTCTAGGACTGTGTGAGTTCTATCTAAAATTCCTAATTCCTCCAATTCCTCCTTGGTCTTTGAATTCAACACTTTGATTATTCTGGTTGCCTCTCTTGGCTTGTGATCCAAGTCTTCTTTAATCTATGTCATGGTTGTCTTTGATCTTCTCACTAGTTCTTCTTGTTCAAAGATAATTTCAATAGATGTCCAAAGCTCTATTGTTATCACCAAAATATGATCACCTAGCCATTTCTAACTAGGTGGATCAAAATACACTATATAAGTTTAATTTTACCATACTAAAATCACTTTCACTATAAAAAATAATTTAATAAACAACTTTATTAAGTTATTTATAATTAAGACCCATGAGAATAATTAAATAAACCATTATTTATTTAATTTTCGCTAGGAATAGTTATTAAATCATTGTTTGATAATTATTCCTTGTCACGTTTGACTAAATCACCTAGGAATAATTAAATAAACCACTATTGATTTATTTTTCCTTAACTACATTCTTGGAATAATTGTTAAATCACTATTTAATAATTATTTCATTTTCAAACTTTTCTTATTATTCACGAAAATTAATAAATCATTTTATTTGTTAATTGTTTCTAAATTAATATATTTGACCATTTTGAATATATTTTCCTTCTCCAAAAATATAATAATGTATTCCTAACGGTTAGATCTAGATATTGGTCAATAATATTTTATTATTCTCCATTTTCAACATCAACCCAATACTTTGCTATAAATAAGAGGGTTTTTCATTCATTTCTCACCATGGTCATTATCATCATCACCATTATCGTCTCCATACTTTTGAGCTCCCACTAGAGTTCTACACATTGTTTGGGTTTTCACATATTGAGAGAGGAAGATCTAATATTGAAGCGTTAAGGACATCAAAGGATCCATCCCACAAAGGGGGATTTACCACCCTTTTGTAAATATCCTTCACTAGGTGCTATTAGTAAAATATTTATTATTTCAAATGATTTTCCATAATTGAGTTTTAAATCAGATTTATTTTGTTGTTTATCATTTTATATCGCATACATCTATTTTTCTGCAGGTTTTTTCTCACATTTTTATTGCAGATTTGAAGTATAAGAAGCCACAATTGTTTTTAACATCACTAATCACCAGTTACTTAAGTGAGATATTTTTGGTACACCTTCCAAGAAATTTCATACTAACAAATGACAACTCCACTGGGTTTTTAGTTACATTTATTGTTAACAAATGACAACTTCGATGGTGTAACAATTCAGTTTCCTGGGTGCCTTTTGCTTCGGTGATTTCAAGTTTTCTGCAACTATTTGTAGCTTCTCATTTCTATTTAGTTTTTTCTCCATTATTTTGTCAATTTTTCAGATTCTGGTGGCTTTCTGGTTTTTTCCAGAGGTCACAGGTACCAGTCAAGCAGGAGACGACAACATTTGTGCAAGATCTGACGACCCAGAGTCTCAAGTAAAAAACACACTTTTTAGCCCCAGATCTGCGCTATGAGCTCCAGAACGCACTATTTGGCCCAAAAACTGCATTTTCAACATGTTTCAGGTTAGTACCTATGTTTTGAAAAAAAATCAGAAAATTTTCATATTTTTTCCGGCAATGTCAAGAGTGTTGTTTGTGTACTGGGAAGGGTTTTTCACCTCTGTTTTAGTCTCCATTATGCCTGGAATCTCTTATTTTTTCTCTTTGAGGAAGAATAAAGCCCCGCAAGGTTTGTAGTAAACCTCCACCTTTTTAGGGAGAGATTGACTGAGTGAGGAGTCTAGGTTTTCAAAATTTTTAGCTACTGGTTTGCAAGGTTTTATCCACTTTATTTCATCCCTTTAGGATAGGTTATTTCACCATTTTAACTCCATTTTGAGTTTTCTCTTGCCTTCCCCCTTAATATACCCTTGATTTTCCTAGGTTCTTGAGCTTCCTGCATATCCTTTGAAGCATACTTCACCTCTGCTTTTTGTTGTTTGTTGCACAATTTTCAGCAGATTAGTGCCTTTACATCCCCATCCTTTTGAAATTAGATCTTGTAGGCCTTTTATGTGTTTTTGAGTAGCTTGTTTGCCTCTCCCTTTTCAGCAGTTTGAGAGCCTTCTTCAGGTGGGCTTTGTGCTTGATTGGTTGTTTATTTTACTGTACTTTACAACATTATTTATAATATTTCAACATTCTATTTCAGCAACATATGGCATCATCAAACATGCTCAATTAACTCATACACTAAACACACTTTTTCACACACATTTACACACCCTTATAGAGTGTGATCTTGGTTAACACCACCAAGCCAAGACTTGACATGCCACACTTAATAATATGACACACATAGATTAAGCTCAGTTGGGCATACTGAACAAAAAATATGTGTAGTTAGGTTTAGGATCGATGGGATAGGATTCCAATAACACCCACCGATCATTTACATTGAGACATAGAAGTTTACTTTGTAGGGTTCTGTTGAAGCCTATAAAATCTCTTCTTCAAACATTGGGGAAAACCACCCGGTCAGGACCTTAGGACAGCTCCTTTTCTGTTTGGTATGGTGGCTCCGACTGGATTTAAAGGACCAGTTTCCTTATAACTAATGGGTTGGTGATGGGTTGATTTGGATGAGTGGAAATGGGACTAAATTGACTGAAATAAAACTATCTAATTTAAAATAAATACTGGTAAAGAAATTCTAAAACTAACCCGGGAAATCATATGTGAATACAACTTAAGATTATTCCAATTTAACAATAACCATAAAAATGTATTATCATTTAAATCGAAATGTGCAGAAACAAATAAAGATAACTCTGTTTAAGAAATTAAACAGATTTGTATTAGCATATTGCATTCATCATAATATATCATCTACATATACTTATGAAAGATAACATTTCAATTATACTAAAAAATGATATATATAAAGAAACGTTATGAAAACAAATATCTGTAAATGATAGCAAATTTTAAAGCGAATATCATAAGACAAAAGAAATCAACAGTGAACAGATAGAAATACCTTATTCATCTTGAATACTTTCAAATGAAATCTGATACTCTAATCCAGTAATTCTGATGCAAAATCAAATCCAAGGTATAGAAATGCAACACTTTAAAGATAATTCCGCATAAAATCACCAGATGTGATGCTTTTAAAAAATATATAAGTCAGTGGAGTACAGAAATGTAATCTCCTAGTCAAAAATATTAAAATCCAGGACCCCTCTCTAAATGCATGAGAAGGGTTTAAATACTACTTAACTAAATCTAAAAATAGTCTATTACAGAAATTAAGGATTCGGTTTAATGACCGTCCTTTTCCTAGGAAAAAATACAGTAAAATTAAAACTAAATCTAAAAATAAAGACTATTAACTAACTATTTATGAACTTGATCTTTAAACTTGCAGGCATCTAACATAGTTTTGAGAAGATGTGGTTGACCGACTTCAGAATTCAACTGTCCTGAAAAGACAGAGTCGGCAAGTGTAGGCACAATCTTCTCAGTAGAATTGATGATACAATTAAGCGCACTGTGCTGACTGTGTGGTTTCACTAAGTATGTCCAGTAAGAGTCCCAGTTTAATCTTGTCAGCCCTTGGATTGATTTTTCTCTTTCTTCTGCCTTTTGCCTCCATTCTGTTTGTAGTTGATGTGCCTGTGGGAGATATCCCGGAACAGTTTCTGAAATCAAATTAGCTTTGTGCAAATTATCATTTACACACTCAGTAAAACTGTTTGCTGCTGTAGCTGCCTACTCTGCTGCCTGCTCTGCCCTTCTGATTTGTGCATCCCAGTTATTGAAAAGTATTTCTTTATGGTTTTCATTAATAATTGGTGCACCAGCTTTTCTTCCTTCTTCTGTTTTCTGCCATACCAAATAATCATTGATCTTTTCATTAATTAAATCATAATCATTTCGTAAATCTACGACATGATTTGTGATTTTGTCACTCTCTTGGAAAAAAGAATTCCATTGTAAGATTTTTTGGCATAACACTTCTTCTTGTTGCAGTAGTTGATTGTTTAAAGAGATAGTTTCTGAAATAAACTCAGGAAGCTTAGGATCATCTTTGTGCTGATCTTGGATAATCTGTATTTTTTTTTCTTTATAAGCCAAGCTTTTTTGATGTCCTATTTTCATTTCTTGAAGTTGTTGTTGTAATTCTTCAAGTTTCAATTGTGCTTCATTATTGGCCTGTACCTGTTGCAATTGCTGTTGTAGAACTTTTATCTGTTCTTATTTTTCATTTAATAAGAGTTGTATCTCGAATGCTTTATCAATAGTTGCAGAAGCATAAGCCCCTGTCATTTGAGATAACTTAGCAAGATTCTCAGTAGGCTCTGTGGAAGGATCCTTCCACAAGACATCTAGTTGTTCTGCTTCAGTAGCAATTGCACCTTCTAACTTTCTCTTTTTTCTCTGTTTCTTCACTACTGCTTTATATTTTGGGCTGTAGAATGCATCTAGAGGATGAATGTCCTCTACATTAAGTACAATTTCAGAGGAGGGTGTGATAGGTATGTGCTCAGTTACTGTGGCTGTGCTACTTATTCCTGTGCTCAAAACTTTGGTTGTTTGTACAGGGGTATGTACATTCTGTCCTTCTACATTAATCAATTGGTTAAAGCTTTCCCATTCTTTGTCTAATTCAATGGTGACTGACTGTTGCTGTACATTGGTAGGAGGAGGATTTGTTTGTTGAGAAGTCAAAATTTGTTGTTGAGGAAGTTCTTTCGATTGCGCAGAATCTTTCACTGATTCTTCAATTTTATCTTCCTTTTCATTAGACTTATTGGAATGTTCAGAAGTCTCTCTTTCAGATTTTGACTTAGATTTATCTGTACTCGAACTGTCGTTAAGACTAACACTAGGAGTTTGTTCCCTTGCAGGTTCCAAGCATAGATTTTCCAAAGGAATAGCAGTTATTCTTCTCTCTCTGTAAAGTTTGAATTCCTGGAATTCTTCTGGAGATAATTGCATTTGAGTTGAACTCAAAACTTCTTTAAATGAACTTCTTGTTTGGAACATATCATCAAAAAGATCCTATTTCTCGGAAAATTCCCTTACTCTGATTGCATTGGTAAAATTCTTAACAATATTATTTGGGTCAAATAACCTTCTCGAAAATTTGAACAAATGTAAGCATGTAATGTTGCTTACTTCTTTGAATGCGTGACCAACATCAAACAATGAAAATGTTCCACAGTTTACGGGAAATTGTGGCCAAATGCCTTTCTTCTTCTCTTTTAATTCCTTTGTTAAACCTCCTTGGCCACAGGTCTGATAAGCAATCTCCCGAGCTACAAGTCTATCTGGAACATATAGGGGTAAAACATGGGGGGAAGCAGAACTTCTGAAAACCCTAACATAAGTGAACAATTCTTCTCCAAACCATCTCGCGACGGGGAGAATGTCGACCTCTGTTTCTGGGGATAACCTTGGGGCATCCTTATTATGCAATGTTCTGTACAATGGCAGCATTACACCATGGCAAATTTGGTAAAAATGGGGGACAAACTTAGACTCCCATAGTTCCTTATGGTACACATGAATAGGCAAAGGATCGTGGATAGTCCATTTCCAACCCATCACAGGGAATTTAGAGACAAAACAGATAGCGTCCATGACATAAGCAGATAAATAAAAAGGCGGATAAATCCGCTGAGAAACATTTCGTTTGGACCGGTAGTGAAAAAGAGCAGTGGTCAAATTATCGGATAAGATTTTGGCCCAGTCTACAATTGTAGAATTAACGGCAGCATTCAACAAAGGGAGCCATTCAGGCAAGATCATATTTATGTCAGGCTTTCCAAAAAGCCTGCATAACATTGCAGCAGCAAAACAATAAGGAGAGGTAAGTGAACCAGTACTGTACATACCGTGTTTGTTTTTCTTCAACGGTTCATCTCTTTTGGTCCACTCCTGTGTGCATTCCGACAAATTTGCATGTTCTCTGGAAAAATCTTCCATAAATTGCTTATTATAAGTCGCCTGAGGTTCCGGAAACTGATACATCAGCCTTAAATCTTCCGTAGTGAACGACCCGATTAGCTCTTGAGTTGGAGTTCTAAATTGCCTGTCTGAAATATCGGTGCTATCCAGCACCCATTTCACCATGTCTGTATATGGAAGAATCCTTGGCCTTGCCGCTATCCTATGCAGAAATGAACAAGCCAGTGCTTTAATGTTTGCCTCAGATGAATTGCTGGAACCTGTTGTAGCTGCAACTTTCATCACCACAGGATTTTCTTCTTCAAGCAAATTATACATTCCTTCCCAAGTGGTTATACCGGCATCCTTATTGCAAGGAGTGTCTGTATACAGTGAAACCATTTCTCTGTTTTCAGAATTTGAGCTCTTCTCTTTCTTACCCATAATGCTCTGTGAACGCTTTGTATAGACGTTTGCTCCTTCGTGCCTGCGTTTTACGAGTTAAATGAGAGTAATGGCATAAGAAAGGTGATGAGATAGTTTTAAATGCCAAGGCGGATGAAATATATTATTATAACGTGAAATGACTTTCAATCAAAACAAAATCTCATTTACCATTAATTGACAATCCATTCATTTAATCCAATCATTAAAGCGCAAAACAGATATTGATTTATGGGAAGATTTTCTTTGAACAACGCGCTTTTATGAATCTGCGACATTGCGATCTGTGATTTGCTGCGCAATATCGCAATATCGCAAAACGTAACCATCGTAAGTTTGCAAATAGCGCAAAAGCGCAAATCACAAATAGCGCAACAGTGCAAAATTGTAAATAGTGCAAAAAGTATTCGTTTAACATTTCTTTTTTCTGCGCTATGCGATCTGTGACCAATATGTTATTGTATAAGCTTTTTGGGATCGCGTTATCGTGTTATCGCAAAATCGCAATTTCAGTTTTACAAAAGATATATACCATTTTGCGATGGATGCGCTATTTCTCTTAAAGAACAATTTTATTGTAATCTATCATAAAATTAAGTGTTTCTTAAGGTTTCTTCTAAGGGATTTCCCTAAGTTATGATAGAAAGTTTTATTTGAAAAAGGAAAACAAATCCTAATTGATTTTTTTGGATTTTTTAACTAAGGGTCCCCATTTATTTAGTATTATTACTAATATTAAATAAAAAAGGGGGGTTGTTGCTGGTCACAACAATTGGCGATTCACTGAAAGAAATAGTTATCTCTGAAAAAATAAAATGAACACTATACTTCTAGTAAATAAAGATTTTTAAAGATAATGAAAACTATCTTAGGATATTTTAAATAAAATCTAACTTATGAAAAAGAAAAAATAAAAATCATTCACAATTTCTTTCTAATTCCTTAAGAACAAAAACATTTTTTGGTTATCTCAAGCTTTGATTGGTGTTAATCATGAAGTAAGTGGATTTCTCCAAGTTTTGGTTTTATAATATACTCTATTGTCATAGGTATTGCCTCTGCTGCCTGCAAACGTTCATAGTCTCGACAGGGTTACCTTTAAACCATTAACCATTCATTGTCTCATCCAACTAAAATTATGACTTTTTAAAAGATAAATTCATAAGACCTATTATCTCATGTTTTTGTCTTTTACTTATTTTTATTTTTAAGAGCCATTGTTCTAGTTTGGTAGCCAGTTAATAACAATGCCATTCAATAGTTATAATTAAACTGAACAAGCTGGCTCGTGATGAGACCCCTTGTCTTATATTTATAAGCCATTACCCTGTTTTGGTATGCAGTATTGGTAATGTCAGTTTCATTATTCCTTATGAACATGGTAAGTCGGCTCATAATGAGACCTCTTATCTCTTAAATTTTCATATAATTTCTTAGAATTACATTCTAAAAAATCACAACTTAAATGGATGTGGTGAAATAGTTTTATCCTTAAGAATCAATGGATGACAATTTTCAAAGTTTCTTGAGTACCAAGACTTTGAAAAACCTTTACTTTTATAGATAACCTTTCTCTGCTCAATAAACTTATAATGATTTACATTCTCCTCAAGTTTTCAAAAGATCATGCAAATGATTGGAATAATCTTTCAAAGTTTAACATCTTATTTTAAACTATCCAAAAAATGTGATCATCTCTTTAAAAATTCTTATTTACACAAAATAAATATTTATAATATTTTTCCTAAGAAATTTTCCTAAATAGTAAACAGTCAATTATAGACTTATTAACAACCTTTATTTGCAAAAACAATCAAAAAACTTTGCAGAAAGGAATATGTACAGTTTAAGAAGGGGTTACCTCCTTATGAAAAGAATTTCTTCAAGACAAGCCCATTTACAGGAAGAGATTCTCTCTTACCTGTTAGATCTTGAAGTATGAATCTATTTGAGCCTATCTTTTCAACGATCTGAAATGGTCCAAGCCACATTTTCTGAAACTTGGTATGTTTACCTTTTTCTTCGTGTGCTTTATCCCATTTCAGAACAAGATCACGAATTGACAAAATTTTTGAGCCGGTAGAACTTGCATCAAAAGAAGATTTTACAAGCTGTTGATGTTTTTCATGAAGAATTTTTGCTTTATCTCTATCTTCTTCTAGTTTAAGGATTTGATCATATCTCAATTGAATGGATGAAGAAGGATTTTCTTCAATAAATTGCACTAGGGCTAATGATGGAAGAGTTAAATTTGATGGTATCACAGCTTCTTTTCCATAAACTAAATTGAAAGGTGAAGTTCCTATTGAAGTTTTTTCAGTGATACGATCAACCCATAATGCAAAGATTAAAGACTTGTGCCAATTCTTTTGATTTTGATCAATGGTCCTTTTAATGATTTTGATAAGATTTTTGTTAGTGGATTCAGCCAAACCATTACCTTGTGGATAATAATTTGCTGAATATTTTAATTTGAAACCTCTTTTGACTGCAAATTCTATTAAACTATTTCCAGAGAAGTAAGATGCATTATAAAAGACAAGAGCGTTAGGTACTCCAAACCTGGTTATGATGAATTGATCTATGAAATCAATAATTGCATCAGAATTGGCTACCTTCAACGGGATTTCTTCTACCCATTTTGTAAAGTAATCAGTTGCAGTAGGGATGTACTTGTGCTATTTGGAAGAATGAGGTACTATCTCACCAATAATGTCAAGCCCCCATTGTTCGAATGGTTGCTCAATACTCACTGGTTGCAAAGGAAAAGTTGGTTTCCTTTGTCTTCCACTTGCAGTTTGACAAATTCTGCACTTCCTTACGTAATCATGCGTATCTTTAAACAGGGTAGGCCAGTAATAACCAGCACGAATTATTTTGTGAGTTATTGTATCACCTCCAAAATGACCTCCTGCTGGTCCATCATGCAATTCCTGCAAAATCTTTTCAGCTTCAGTCTTTTCAAGACATCTTAATAAGATTGAATCACATTTTTTTCTGAATAACACATTATCAATGATCTCATATTTAATAGCCTTTAACCTTAAAGCACGTTTTCTCTTATAACTGAGATTAGAAGGAACATACCCATTTTTCAAGTAATAGATGAGATCAGCATACTGAGATTCAGAGTCTGTAACACTTATCTGACTTACTTGAATATCTTGATTTGAATCTTGACTTTCTGGTATGTTATGAGCTCCTGCCAATAATCTGCAAAAACCTTGTCCTCTAACAATCTTAGCTTGTTTAATATCAATATCATATTCTTGCAAGGCTGTTACCCAGTTAGCTCTCTTTTCTCCTACTTCTTTTTGAATTAATAATTGCCTCACTGCAGAGAATGGGACAATGATTTTTGTATGTGTTTTCAAGAGAAAAGGTCTGAAATGTTTGATTGATTTAAACATGACAAAGGCTTGTTTTTCAACATCGGAATAATTAAGCTAAGCTCCTTGCATATTTGAGCTAAAGAAAGAGATTGGTGCCTCGATTTTCTGATCATTGAGCTGTGTTAAAACAGCTGCATAGGATGTTTCGGTGGCCAAAGTATACAAAGTAAAATATTTAGAAAAATCTGGGGTACTCAATGCTGGTGCATTAATGATCGCTTGTTTGATTGCCTCAAATGCTTCTTTCTCTTTATGCCCCCATTTGAATACTGAATTCTTCTTGATCATATTTTTCATAGGTAAAACAATTAAAGAAAAATCAGGAATGAATCTTTTAACAAAATTGATCTGTCCAAGAAATGATTGCATGGATTTTTTGTTATGAGGTAAAGAAATATCAGAAATTTCTTTCACTCTGTCTGGATCAATATATATACCATCTTTTGACACAACAAATCCTAAGAGTTTTCCTTCATCTAAAGCAAAGAAAGATTTCTTCGGATTTAAGGAAATACCAAACCTTCTACATCTTTCAAATATTTGCTTTAAATCATGTAGATGATTGGTTCTCTTTTTTGAAAATACTGTTATGTCATCAAGATAAACAACAACTGATTTATTGATTAGACCTTTAAATGCTATGTCCATGGCTCTTTGGAAAGTTTCTCCTGCATTTATTAGACCAAAAGACATTTTCTGATAAGCATAAGTTCCCCATTTTGTTCTGAAAGTTGTTTTCAATCTGTCATCTGGATGAAGTAAAACTTGATTATAGCCTGAAAATCCATCAAGAAAGGACATGAGTTCAGAACCAGCTACCTTTTGAAGTATCTGTTCCATGGTTGGCAATGGGAAATTGTCTTTTAAACATGCCTTGTTTAAGTTTCTAAAATCAATACAGATTCTTATATCACCATTCTTCTTCCTTACAGGTACCATATTGGAAACCCAATTGGAATGCCTTACAAGAAAAATGATTTTGGCTTTTAAAAGTTTATTAAGTTCTGATTTGATTTGTCCTTCGAGATTTGGATGAACCTTCCTTAACTTTTGTTGAACAAGTTTAATATCAAGAAGCATTGGAATTGTGTGTTGAATAACCGAAGTATCATACGTTTTTAAATCATCATAATTCCAAGAAAAAACGTTTTTATATTTTTTCAAAAGTTTAATGAAATCATTCCTTTCCTCTGGTGTTAAATTGAGTCCTAAATTAACGTTTTGAGGTTTAGAATCAGAACCAAGATTTACTAATTCAAACTTCAAAGTGGAACTTTGAAGTTTAGCATTAGTGACTTTCTTGAATCTGTCTTTAATGTCATATAAATCCTCTAATTTAACAACAGATTTTGGAATGGGATTTTCATTACCTTTTGAAGCAATTTGTAAATCATGATCATTCTCGTCAATAATTTGCTCATCATATGATTTCTCTGAAGTCATGAAATTTAAAATATCTTGATCATGATAGAAAACTCTCCAATTTTTGACATTATCTGGGACAGATGGGCGAAAAATCAATTCTACAGAAAACCTATCAGGACTGCAATCTTCAGCAGGAAGGAGTTTAGATGCAACATTAGCTAACAAGTCAGCTGATGTATTTTGATTCCTAGGAATAGGAGAAATATTGAATGCTAAAAAATGAGTGGTAAGATCTTGTACTAGGGTTTGATAGTATTTAAGATGTCCTGAAAGGCAATGAATAGTATTCCTAACTTGTTTTATGACAATTTCGGAATCACCAAAGACTTTCAAGTATTTAACATCTAACCCTATAGCTTTATAAAGTCCTTGAACCAAGGCTTCATATTTTGCGGTATTGTTAGTACACTCAAATTCTAACCTACATGACAACATGGTTTTCTCCCCATCTGGATCAATTAAGATGCATCCAGCTCCAGCTCCATCACTAGACTTCGATCCATCAAAATATAATGACCAAAATAAAGATTTATCTATTGGCTTATCTACAATTACATCAGAAATATTTACAATTCTAGAAGAATCAGATTGTGAAAAATTTTCTATTTGAGAAACAAAAGTATTTACAGAAAAAGGTGATTGAGGTGCTTTGAAGTTTCCAAGAAATGACTCAGCAGAATAACCTCCAAGAATATTGTTGTTGAATGCCACAAGCTCATTAGGTTGTTCAAATTCAGTGACAGTGTGCGTCATATGTTTTTCTCGTTCAACTTTGATTTGATTTGGTTTCCCTTTGTAGGGAAGCCACATATGTGAATAATCAGTTGAGATATAACCATTAAGTTTCGCATACCAGTCCCTGTTTAAGATTAATCCATAGAATTTAGGAATATCTGCAATCAAAATATCAATTCTTTGGACAATCCTAGGATCGGAAGCTAATATGATAGTAACTGAATTGATTTCTCCTACAACTTGAACTTTAGAGCGGTCCAATTGAACAATATGAACTGCCGATTTCTGTGGTTCGATATTCAATTTGGCACAAACAGAAGTAGGCATTATATTAGAGGAAGCTCCAGAATCAATTAAACAATTATGCAGATTCTTATTGTACATTTCATAAGTCAAAAGAAAAGGAGGAGTCTGAGAATTTGATTTTTCTCCAATGAGCACTGTATCAGTAGCATCTATCTTGTCTGGTGGCTTACCAGTTCCTTTGGCTGCTTTTGCAACTACACCACTTGGTAAAGGAGCAATTGGTGTAGTGTTTAATTCTTTTAATAGCAGCTTCTGCTGGTGTTTTAGTTTGCTGAGTTCATGTAAGGAAATGTTGGCTTTAATCTTTTTCATGTCTTCAAAAATGCTATACTCCATAGGATCTGATACTACTAAAGTCTTTGTTGTTGATGTAGGAGGATTAGAAGAAGATGGTTGATTCTGAGTAGGTAACGAAGAAGTTTTCTTTGCAGGGGATTTTTCTTTGGTACTTGGAGTTATAATTTTCTTTTTAGGAACTATTTGCACCGGTTCCGATGTAGTTTTACTCCTAGTACTTACAGGCATAGCTTCTTGTTCAACCTCACTATCAGAATTAGGGAGAATAAAATCCCACATTCCATGCAATTCAGCTATTTCTTCATTCTCATCTTCCTCATCTGATACTAAAGATGTATCTTCTTCTTCTTCCTCTTCTTTTGATTCTACATTAGAGATTGCATTAGGAGGTTTAGATTCAACTTGGTTTCTTCTGAAATTTCGGAATGGTTTTTTGGTAGAAGTTTCAGCTACTTGTTTTTTTATTTCAACCATTTCATTTGACATGGTTTTAAGAACTTTCTGTAAACCTTCCATGTCGTATGGGTCTTTGGCCTTTTTCTTTGAATCATCTTTGAAGCTGACTTTCTTTGATTTCCTTTCCTCAATAGCATTTTTCTTTTCTAGAGAAATAATTCATTTCTCTACTGCAATAGCCTCTTTCATATTCTTGGCTAATGTAGGTTTTGCGGCTCTATCTACAAAAATTTCTATGTTTGAGGGTAAGGCAGTTATGTACCATTCACTTCTGACTTGTTCACTAGGCCTTGAATCTGTGTGGATTTTATTCAAGATTTTGTTGAATCTAGCGTTGAAATCTTTAATGGGTTCCTTGGGTTCTGTTTTCAAATTTGAGAGATCGTTGATTAAAGTAGCTATTGATCTGTCATCTCCAAATTTGGTTAAAAAATGATCTGCAAAAATGGCCCAACTTGTTATGGATCCTGAAGGTAATGAAAAGTACCAGGATCCTGCAGCCCCTTGAAGAGTATAAGGGAATATTCTGACTACAACATCTTCATGTACGACTCCATTCAAATTTACAGCCAGCATAAAGTTATTGATATGTTCTTCAGCTTGGATGTTAAGATCTGGACTGAACTTTGGAAGCCATTTTCCAGGATTGTCAGGTAAATCATGTAAAGGTGCAGTCATGTTGACAGCCCCTGGAGTAGCCCATGGTCTAGCCATTATTGGAACAACTATTGGAGGAGTAGTAGAGGCTGGTGGTGTCTGAATAGTATTTGTTGGAATAGATGATGTTGAGATTGATGATGATTGAGCAGACAATGTGGAAACGACTGTACTTTGTTGAGTTGGGATTTCGGAAACAGGTAATTGAATATTAGATGAAGAACTTATATCACTTACTGATTCCGATTGAGTTTTTCTTGTCTTGACTCTACTAGGTAAAGGGAATTCTTTCGGAGAAATACCAAGTTTTTCACTTTGAAGACTAGTAAGAGGTTTTGAAGAAATAAATTTTGAAGTTACACTACCTTCAGATATTTCAGACTCATCTAGAGATAATGATAATCCTTTCAATTTATGAATTAAATCTTGAACTTCAGGAGACTCAGGATTTTGATTGTCTGATTGTCTTGAGATTTTGGTAGTGGGTGTATGAATATTCTTCTCAATTCCTTCTATAGGATTTTGTATTTCAGAAGAAATTGAAGAAGTTGATGAGGGTGTTTTGCTCTCAGAATGGCTTGTAGGTAAAGATTTACTTGCCATTCATAGCTCATGCCCTCCTTCTAGCACCAAAAATGTTGAAGCCTAGAAAATCTCTGCTTCAAACATTGGGGAAAACCACCCGGTCAGGACCTTAGGACATCTCCTTTTCCGTTTGGTATGGTCGCTCCGACTGGATTTAAAGGACCAGTTTCCTTATAACTAATGGGTTTGTGATGGGTTGATTTGGATGAGTGGAAATGGGACTAAATTGACTGAAATAAAACTATCTAATTTAAACTAAATACTGGTAAAGAAATTCTAAAACTAACCCGGGCAATCATATGTGAATACAACTTAAGATTATTCCAATTTAACAATAACCATAAAAATGTATTATCATTTAAATCGAAATGTGCAGAAACAAATAAAGATAACTCTGTTTAAGAAATTAAACAGAGTTGTATTAGCATATTGTATTCATCATAATATATCATCTACATATACTTATGAAAGATAACATTTCAATTATACTCAAAAATGATATATATAAAGAAACGTTATGAAAACAAATATCTGTAAATGATAGCAAATTTTAAAGCGAATATCATAAGACAAAAGAAATCAACAGTGAACAGATAGAAATACCTTATTCATCTTGAAGACTTTCAAATGAAATCTGATACTCTAATCTAGTAATTTTGATGCAAAATAAAATTCCAAGGTACAGAAATGCAACACTTCAAAGATAATTTCGCATAAAATCACCAGATGTGATCCTTTAAAAAATATATAAGTCAGTGGAGTACAGAAATGTAATCTCCAAGTCAAAAATATTAAGATCCAGGACCCCTCTCTAAATGCATGAGAAGGGTTTAAATACTACTTAGCTAAATCTAAAAATAGTCTATTACAAAAATTAAGGATTCGGTTTAATGACCGTCCTTTTCCTAGGCAAAAATACAGTAAAATTAAAACTAAATCTAAAAATAAATACTATTAACTAACTATTTATGAACTTGATATTTAAACTTGCAAGCATCTAGCATAGTTTTGAGAAGATGTGGTTGACCGACTTCAGAATTCAACTGTCCTGAAAAGACAGAGTCGGCAAGTGTAGGCGCAATCTTCTCAGTAGAATTGATGATACAATTAAGCGCACTGTGCTGACTGTGTGGCTTCACTAAGTATGTCCAGTAAGAGTCCCAGTTTAATCTTGTCAGCCCTTGGATTGATCTTGCTCTTTCTTCTGCCTTTTGCCTCCATTCTATTTGCAGTTGATGTGCCTGTGGGAGATATCCCGGAACAGTTTCTGAAATCAAATTAGCTTTGTGAAAATTATCATTTATACAATCAGTAAGAGTGTTTGCCGCTGTAGCCGCCTCCTCTGCTGCCTTCTCTGCCCTTCTGATTTGTGCATCCCAGTTATTGAACAATATTTCTTTATGATTTTCATTAATAAGTGGTGCACCAGCTTTTCTTCCTTCTTCTGTTTTCTGCCATACCAAATAATCATTGATCTTTTCATTAATTAAATCATAATCATTTCGTAAATCTACGACATGATTTGTGATTTTGTCACTCTCTTGGAAAAAATAATTCCATTGTAATATTTTTTAGCATAACACTTCTTCTTGTTGCAGTATTTGATTGTTTAAAGAGATAGTTTCTGAAATAAACTCAGGAAGCTTAGGATCATCTTTGTGCTGATCTTGGATAATCTGTATTTGTTTTTCTTTATCAGCCAAGATTTTTTGATGTCCTATTTTCATTTCTTGAAGTTGTTGTTGTAATTCTTCAAGTTTCAATTGTGCTTCATTATTGGCCTGTACCTGTTGCAATTGCTGTTGTAGAACTTTTATCTGTTCTTCTTTTTCATTTAATAAGAGTTGTATCTCGAATGCTTTATCAATAGTTGCAGAAGCATAAGCCCCTGTCATTTGAGATAACTTAGCAAGATTCTCAGTAGGCTCTGTGGAAGGATCCTTCCACAAGACATCTAGTTGTTCTGCTTCAGTAGCAATTGCACCTTCTAACTTTCTCTTTTTTCTCTGTTTCTTCACTACTGCTTTGTATTTTGGGTTGTAGAATGCATCTAGAGGAGGAATTTCCTCTACATTAAGTACAATTTCATAGGAGGGTGTGATAGGTATGTGCTCAGTTACTGTGGCTGTGCTACTTATTCCTGTGCTCAAAACTTTGGTTGTTTGTACAGGGGTCTGTACATTCTGTCCTTCTACATTAATCAATAGGTTAAAGATTTCCCATTATTTGTCTAATTCAATGGTGACTGACTGTTGTTGTACATTGGTAGGAGGAGGATTTGTTTGTTGAGAAGTCAAAATTTGTTGTTGAGGAAGTTCTTTCGATTACGCAGAATCTTTCACTGATTCTTCAATTTTATCTTCCTTTTCATTAGACTTATTGGAATGTTCAGAAGTCTCTCTTTCAGATTTTGACTTAGATTTATCTGTACTCAAACTGTCGTTAAGACTAACACTAGGAGTTTGTTCCCTTGCGGGTTCCAAGCGTAGATTTTCCAAAGGAATAGCAGTTAGTCTTCTCTCTCTGTAAAGTTTGAATTCCTGGAATTCTTTTGGAGATAACTACATTTGAGCTGAACTCAAAACTTCTTTAAATGAACTTCTTGTTTGGAACATATCATCAAAAAGATCATGTTCCCCAGAAAATTCCCTTACTCTGATTGCATTGGTAAAATTCTTAACAATATTATTTGGGTCAAATAACCTTCTCGAAAATTTGAACAGCTGTAAGCATGTAATGTTGCTTACTTCTTTGAATGCGTGACCAACATCAAACAATGAAAATGTTCCACAGTTTACGGGAAATTGTGGCCAAATTCCTTTCTTCTTCTCTTTTAATTCCTTTGTTAAACCTCCTTGGCCACAGGTCTGATAAGCAATCTCCTGAGCTACAAGTCTATCTGGAACATATAGGGGTAAAACATGGGGGGAAGCAGAACTTCCGAAAACCCTAACATAAGTGAACAATTCTTCTCCAAACCATCTCGCGACGGGGAGAATGTCGACCTCTGTTTCTGGGGATAACCTTGGGGCATCCTTATTATGCAATGTTCTGTACAATGGCAGCATTACACCATGGAAAATTTGGTAAAAATGGGGGACAAATTTAGACTCCCATAGTTCTTTATGGTACACATGAATAGGCAAAGGATCATGGATAGTCCATTGCCAACCCATCACAAGGAATTTAGAGACAAAACAGATAGCGTCCATGACATAAGCAGATAAATAAAAAGGCGGATAAATCCGCTGAGAAACATTTCGTTTGGACCGGTAGTGAAAAATAGCAGTGGTCAAATTATCAGATAAGATTTTGGCCCAGTCTACAATTGTAGAATTAACGACAGCATTCAACAAAGGGAGCCATTCAAGCAAGATCATATTTATTTCAGGCTTTCCAAAAAGCCTGCATAACATGGCAGTAGCAAAACAATAAGGAGAGGTAAGTGAACCAGTACTGTATATACCGTGTTTGTTTTTCTTCAACGATTCATCTCTTTTGGTCCACTCTTGTGTGCATTCTGACAAATTTGCATGTTCTCTGGAAAAATATTCCATGAATTGCTTATTATAAGTCGCATGAGGTTCCGGCAACTGATACATCAGCCTCAAATCTTCCATAGTGAACGACCCGATTAGCTCTTGAGTTGGAGTTCTAAATTGCCTGTCTGAAATATCGGTGCTATCTAGCACCCATTTCACCATGTCTGTATACGGAATAATCCTCAGCCTTGCCGCTATTCTATGTAGAAATGAACAAGCCAGTTCTTTAAGGGTTGCCTTAGACGTATTACTGGAACCTGCTGTAGCCACAACTTTCATCACCACAGGATTTTCTTCTTCCAGCAAATTATACATTCCTTCCCATGTGGTTATACCGGCATCCTTATTGCAAGCGGTGTCTGTATACAGTGAAGCCATTTCTCTGTTTTCAGAATTCGAACTCTTCTCTTTCTTACCCATAATGTTCTGTGAACGCTTTGTATAGATGTTTTCTCCTTCGTGCCTGCGTTTTACGAGTTAAATGAGAGTAATGGCATAAGAAAGGTGATGAGATAGTTTTAAATGCAAAGGCGGATGAAATATATTATTATAACGTGAAACGACTTTCAATCAAAACAAAATCTCATTTACCATTAATTGACAATCCATTCATTTAATCCAATCATTAAAGCGCAAAACAGATATTGATTTATGGGAAGATTTTCTTTGAACAACGCACTTTTATGAATCTGCAACATTGCGATCTGTGATTTGCTGCGCAATATCGCAATATCGCAATATCGCAAAACGTAACCATCGCAATTTTGCAAATAGCGCAAAAGCGCAAATCGCAAATAGCGCAAAAGCGTAAAATTTTAAATAGCACAAAAAGTATTCGTTTAACATTTCTTTTTTCTACGCTATGCGATCTGCGACCAATATGTTATTGTATAGGCTTTTTGGGATCGCGTTATCGCAAAATCGCAATTTCAGTTTTACAAAAGATATATACCATTTTGCGATGGATGCGCTATTTTGCTTAAAGAACAATTTTATTGTAATCTATCATAAACTTAAGTGTTTCTTAAGGTTTCTTCTAAGGGATTTCCCTAAGTTATGATAGAAAGTTTTATTTGAAAAAGGAAAACAAATCCTAATTGATTTTTTTGGATATTTTAACTAAGGGTCCCCATTTATTTAGTATTATTACTAATATTAAATAAAAAAGGGGGGTTGTTGCTGGTCACAACAGGGTCTCAAAATCCTTCATCATCCCACAGTCTAAAGCCAAAGTGCGTCAAAAACCTGATTCAGAGGGGGTTAGCCTAGGTCATCTTGCAAGTAGTTCTCCTCGGGGCTACCCAACCTGTGGTAGGGAATTTCATGTATTGTTTGATCACCAAGAAGCTCAAGACTTGGCCACCTCCATGGGACAAAGGTAATTGTAGTGACCAATCTTAGGAAAACACCTTATAAGACTAGCTATGGGAAGCAGTTGGTTGTCTACCCCACCTTTCTCTAGACATCTCTTCTTACAAATTTGAGATTCTGTTAAGTAAGAAGTTCTTTGAAAGGCCATCTAAAAAAATATATTAGGATTTTTTGAGGAATTATATCACCTATAGGCTAGAGGTCATTTCATCTGATAAGACATGTTTTCTTAGATTAGAGTAACATCATTATATAGTTATTTTACACTTGGCACCACTGCACTAGGTGTTTGTTTATTGTTTGTTACTATTTTTCTCCTAACATCCTTTAGTCCTTTAGTGTCATCTTTGTATTGACATCATTACACCCCCTAGGCATTTGTCATAGATAATTTGAATCCTTCAACCTCAATTCCCATTGGGATGTATTACTCCTCCCCGTCGAGTTAGATTTAATACTCCTAGTCCTCCATCGAGTCGTTTTGACTTTGATTCTACTACTTCATCTAGTTCTTCCTTTGATTCCACATCTTTTCATCCTTGTATCACCACCATGTCAGAAACCAGCATAGGTGCGGGAAACCAAGGTGGTAACTCAGTTCCTAATCCAGGTAATACCACCAGTGGAACCTCAATCGATATGGTCACTCCTACTCCATTACTACCCTTCATGGATGGTTTGAATCTCCTTGATTTTAATAAGTTGATCAATGATCCTCTTCTCCATACCCAAAATTGGATAAGATCCCACTAATCATGTTCACTCATTTCATATGTGGTGTTCCTCTAATTCCATCACCGAAGACTCCATATATCTTCGTTTATTCCAGCGCACGCTTACTGAAGCTATGACTGAGTGGTATGTCGACCAACCTGGATCCAATCATTCCACTTTTGTGACTCTTTCCAAAGCTTTTCTATCATATTATAAGTTACTCCGTTATGACACTGGTACTAAACTCTTGACTTCATTCCGTCAACCTTTTACCACCCACTTATTTGACCATGTCCAAGAATGGCATAGAAGGAGGAGCTTGTGTAGGGCCCCTGAATTCAAAGACCGTGTTTATATGGATTGGTTCTTAGATCAATTTTGGACCCCATAGGTAAATATGTCATGTCACACTTTCCTCGGATAGAGGAATATGCGTTCCAAATAGATTTAAAATATGACTTGATATATGGTCAATCAGGTTATGTTTATATCGTTCTCCCTAATCTACCTCGTCCTGATGTTTCTAATGGACTGGGGGAATATCATGCTTCCAACATTATAATTGGATCCATTTCTCACCTGCACCTGCAACCATATGCTCCACCTTTGATGAGTTATGGTTAACCCCAGGGAGAGACCAGTACTTATTACAATTACCCCCCTTCACCAGACAACCCTTTGCCATGTCAAAGTACATCATATGCATATCCCTAATCACATCAACAGTTTTCAGAGCTATATGTTGCTCAACCTATTTATCCAAATTTTTCCCCTCCTCCATATGTTCCTTACACATTGCCTAGTGCTCTAGCCCCTTCGGCACCAGCACCTCAACCTCCCATGCCTCCTCAACCTCCACCACAACACCCACCTCCTCCTCAAGGTCAAGTTTATGCAATAGAGTGCCACCAATCCCCCCAACACCAAGAAGAAGAAAAGAGGGAAAGGTAACAAGAACCAACAATCCCTAGGTAATGAGGGTAACCAAGGTCCTCCAACTAATACACCCCAAGGAAATCAGCCTAATCTCGCAACCCAACAACAGGGTACACAACCCAAGTAGAACAAGGCCCTTCATAAAAATAAGCCTTGTGCATGTTGGGGCGTATATGCCCATGATACTCATGATTGTCAACTTTTACCTCAGATGTGTCAAGTATGAGAAGCCCAAGCAGCTACCTCTAGAGGAAAAAAACCTATGGCTCTTCTTACTCCGACCCATACTTCATCTTAGCCGGATGTTCTTACCAACCCATTTCCTCACCAAGGATATATAACTTCCCAATCTACACAATGTCAAGCAGCTCCCCAACATCCGTGATATGGTCCCCATGATTATCATATTTTTATGATGAATTCTAATGAGGTCAACACAGAGAAAGTTAACCTTTATACTCAATCATGCCAATATGACAAGCAAAATACTAAGTCTGTGACTGATTCCAAACGAAAAGTTTCCAATGAGCCCATTTCATCATCAAAAGGTACCTTACAGATCCCTCAACCTAAGGAAGAGGTTATTAACAAGATCCCTAAAGGTCCAATACATCAAAATGTTGCTTTATCTAAAGCCATTATTACACAATAATTTTTCACCATTCTCATTTCCCGTCCCTAATCCTAAAATGCCCCATGAAAGACCCTATGCAATGTTTCCACCATGACGAAATTTGTTAAGGCATCTCCCGAATATTCAAATAAAACTTCCTTGGAAGATTAATAAAGAAACTTGGTCAAAATCATAGTTTCCTAAGTCAGCGTGTTTCCTGGTGTCATGCTCGCACTAATTTCATATTGACAGATCTGGCTTGGCACTACCAGCACCCTTATTTCTTGGAAAACCGAGCTGATCTCTTTCTGTTAGTGTTTCCTCAAATGGAGGATAAGATTCGACCTCTAGAAGTTCCAAGGCGGAGAGTTGGTTGTTAAATGGTGGTGATATATTCAAGCTCTCTGATTTTAGAGCTTTGATCTCATCCATGGGGGTTTATCCCTTAGAAAGTGGACCTTCCTCCACCTTTCATGTGCTCCCAGACTCTTCTCCCTTCCTATAAATTCATGCCCCTCTTTCCAATAATGTTAGTCCTGGTTGGTCATTGTTGGGCTAGTCTGAACTCTCGCTCTCTTTACATTCTTTCACTATGATAAGGCCTGAGTGTTCAGGAGAAGGAATGCTTTAGAGCTTTAGTGAAGGAAATATATTTTCAGAAAAGGGAGGCCTCCAACATCGAGACCTGGATTGTAAGCTCTTCCTTTTATATTTATCAATAAAACATCTGATGTTTGCTTTCTATATTTTCCTAATATTTTATGAAAATATTTTGGTACTCATTTATATGCTAGATAGCTAATGTTTATGATTATTATGTATTGGATTACCTTTGTTGTTGCCTCTTGATCATCCGCATGTATTCATGTGCCATTAGTAGCAAGGAGCGAGCCTAAAAGGATTGTGGATCAAGGTCATCATAAATGGTTTCGAACGTAGCATTGGGAAAAAGGTACTTCCTTCTCTTTTCTTGTCACATTATGAATGTTAGTTAATAAAGCATTTCATTAGAAATTATCTTATGTTTCTAGACCCACTCTAGGGCTAGAGAGATCACCTCTGTCCGCAGAGGTAATTTATATTGAAAACAGAATTAGGGACTCCAATGGGGAGTTTAACCTCTCAGCCTTCCTTTATCGGACTAATCTTGGATCATTTTGACTGATCAATGAAATCTAAGCTTGCTTAGGTCTCTTAGAGTTTGCGTAGGGTTTTATAGTCATTCCACTGTGTCAGGTATAGTTTTTGTGAAGCTTATTTTTGTTTTTCCTTGTTTTTAGTGACCAACGCATTTTTTGTTTACATAGTTGTGCTGCTACAACTATTTTATATAGCACAACCACATTAATATGTCTTTCAACACCCTTATGCTTATCACAGAAGCGTTGATCTCAGAGCTAGGAAAATTTAGGGTTGCCCCTTGATTTTCTAGTGTGTCCTAGCCCTTGAATAATGTCTGTAGAGTCTCAGTGACCTCCTTCTTGTGTGTTTGACTTACTTGTCTTCTTCGAGCGAGTGTTTTCATATCTTTGATTTTTTGTAAGTTGGGAGATTTATTCCATTTCAAACACCTTTTGTCACATTATTTTTGACTTGGTTTGAAGTGATTTGTCATATGCATTGATCATCACTGCATTTCTAATCTTACCTTCGATTTAGTGTCAAACATAGGATCACAAAGTGTTTGATTCGCAAGTCTAGAAGAGTGTGTCCTTTTTCCAAGTTCAAAAGAAATTGAAAGTGATTTTCATTTTAGTTTTTTATTTGGCTTGTCTTTATCGTTTTGAAAAAAGGAGTGAAAAACATTTCGTTCGTGTATTTTTTTAAAGTGATTTTTATTTCCATTCGATTGAAAGATAAGTGAAATAGATTGTTTTTGCATTTCTTCATTTGTGTCGTTTATTTTACTTTTGTTTGCTTTTCAAAGTAAAAACAAAAAATATATCATTTTGTGCATCTTAGTGGAAAATAGAAATGTTTTCATTTTTTCAATAAGTTGCATTTTTTTGGGAAAAGTGACTTCGATTGGAAATAATTTCATTTCATACTTTTGAACTAGTTTGGGGGGGCTTCATTGTTGATGCATTGATTTCACTTTTGCTTGTTTTTATCACTTCATTGGATCTCCGAAGGCTGAGAAATAGACCAGCAAAGGTAACCACAAACCAATATTTTTCTAAGTAGCTATCCCTACTAGGGATGTGAGGGCTCTCTCCAAGAGATCACAACCAAGATGAATAGATAATGAGGATTTTAGGTTAGGTATAGTAGCACTAGGGTTTTTATTGATTTATTTTGGGTTATGGATGGTGAATTAAGTCAGGGAAAAAAGGATCAGAATTGTGGAGATCTGATGGGAAAAGGTAGGAATATGTTTTAACACATTTAGGTATCTTTATGGAGTGGATCAGACTGTTAGGGCTTTAAAAAAGAGCATGGAAATCATGAATTCTTTTCAATTAGAAGAAAATGAAACATAATGTTATAATTCCTCCAAAACAGAGCATCAAGTAATGAATTTTTTCTATCTGACTTAGGAATCATTCACATTTAGATATGGCATGCATATGGAAATCATAATACATTAAAAAAAAATTAAACATAAGAGGCAACAATGCTAAAACACATTACCATAGGAATCCCACCAAAATAGTTGCAACTATGTCTATTAGTTCCTGCCAAAAATGACTGATTACACTAGCGTTCAGAGATCAATTACACAACATCAAACCCTTGAAATGAAAAAGGAAATGAAATATATAGACCAAAAATTTCTTCTCCCACTCTCAGGGGTCAAATCCATGAATTGTGGGGTTGTTCCCCAAAGTCCTCAAGTAGAATCCTAATGATTAGGGAGGTCAACATTAAACTCATCCCTATCTTTGATGAAATTGATTCATTTGACCAAAAATTACATATTTACTTGATGTATCTACTTCTAGTAACTATGCAAGATATAAATACATTTAATTTTTACATTTACATTGGTAAATCACCTTAGAATCCATCAATCAACTGATAAAATTTGAAAATTTTGAAGAAATCAGTCAACTGTAAAAAGCGCAGTGTGGGTCTTCAAACTGAATTTTGAGTGCCTTCTTGAAGTCAAAATTGGGTCCAAGATGGCTCATTGGAAATATATTCCAGTCCAGTTGTCAAAAATGTTCTCAAGATCTTAAAATTATGGAGTGAATCTCTTAAAAAATGAAATCTCCCAAGACTGGTAAAAAAGCGCATTGTGAGGCTGAAAAAGGAGGCAGAAAGGTATTTTTTGGTAGGTTTTTGACCTTTTCCACCTGTAAAAAGCTCTATTTTTGGAGCACCAGTAGTCAAAAATTGATGTATACACCATTATATATCCATATATGCGGATTTTTTCTCATTTGGAGGCCTCCATAAAAAACACAGCGTGGCCCACGCTGCGCTTTTTGTAGGCTGACTGTGCAAAAAGTCTGTTAAATTTTACCAAAATGCTCAAAAAACAAAAAATTTACCCAAAAAACCTTAAAAAATGTTGGATGAAGTGCTGATGATGTATGTCAAGCTACCAAGGAGTCATAAACAAGTAACTCAAGGTTTCCCTTCTCCTTTTGGCTGATTAGGGTTTCCTTGAGTTTGTCCTTCAATTGCTTGATCCTGATATTGAAAATCTTGTTTCTAGTGTTGTAGCAGTAATCTATGTGTCTTAGCATCTAATTTTCCTTGTTGGCCTTATGAAGGAGTTTCTGAAGGTGTATTTTCACTCTGTCTAGCCAAACTTCTCCATCATCATTGATTTCTCATGCAATTCTTTCCTCAAAAGTGAGTTCTTCAGCTTCATGTTTTTCCTGCTCCAATGCTCTCTTAAGACCTATTGTTTTTGGTATCTTCTTGGTGATGTTATTTTCATCATGATCAGAATCATCAGGTGCCATCACTTCTTTGCCTTTGGTATCTTTCCTCTTGGCGTTCAACAAGTCCATTTCCAAAAGTACTTGTTTATCTTTCAACTGCTTATTTTCTTGCACAAGGAAGGAAATGACAAATTGTGCTCTTGCCAAATTATCTTGCAGCTCTTTGATTTTGGCATATTTCTCTTTGATAAATAGGTTTGAGGTTTCATGATCATTTTGGAAATACAAGTCCACCAAGTCAAACTCCTTTTCTTCCTCATGATGAAGGTCTTCCTTCTCTTGAAAATTTTCCTCCTGCTACTTTTGATATCCCTATTTTGCTGATGTAGAAGGCAAGGCCGCTTCCACAATATGTGGAGAAACACTCGCCTATATCCTCTCTGGTAGGTTTTGACCTCTTTATCCTCTTTGGTTTTCTTCATTTTAGCCCTGCTAGATAACCTAGTTTTCTTGTGAGAAACTGATGTTGGTGGTGGAATAGGTCTAGCAGGCTTATTTGGTGGTGTAGTGGAGACATGTGCCTCAATGAAATTCGCCCATGCAATATTCAACTGCTTGAGGTGATGAAGGAAAATGATTTTAATCATTTAATGATGAAATATGTTGTTCATTTGAAGCTCATACTCTCTGTTCTGCACTATGTAGGCTATCCTTTCAATAATCCTATACAAATAGTAGGGAAGGTTGAGAAATTTCACCCTAGTGAAATGCATGAGAAACCTGATGTGATAGTTGTACAAGCTGAATAATCTGCTCTCACAAGTTAAATATTTTATGATGATATTCATCATGGGAGAAAACCTATTCCACAACTGACCAAAAGGAAATATTTTCTTGATGTCGTCTTTGTAAGGTGCCTTGAGGTAAGGTTCATACAACTGGGCATTCAAATATTTAGTTTTGAACCATTTTTCACCTACATTGGGTATCCATGTTTCTACTGAAATGTTGTCTGTGTAAATGGTGAATGTTACACCTACAATGGTCACTTCGTCTTTTGGTAGGTTGCTGATAAAAACCCTAGTCAAAGTAGGATGGCTCTACACTCTTTGGACCATCTCACAAAACTCAAAACAACCTACATGTTGGAAACATTTGACTACTAAGGGTGATACTATCATTTCCCTAGTGTCTGATGGCTCTAACCTCACAATTCTCCCTCCTTTATTGTATGTTTTCTTCTCTTCTTCTGTGGTGTTTCTATCCTCCTCCGTGATTTTTCTCTCCTCCTCCATTATGTTCAGTTTTGTCTAGAAACCCTAGGGAAGAAGGGGCAGGGAAAGAGAGTAGGATTATAGGGTTAGGGAGTTGGGATAAATGAGGGAAATTTTGGGGAAGTGCATAAGGGAGTTAGGAAGCTTAGGAAAGTGATGGGGGGTTGAAATGTTTAAGGGAAATAGGGTAGGACATTAAAATACAGGGAGATAGTCTAGCTGCCTAGAAAATCGCAACGTAGGGGTAGGGTTTTAGGAAATATAGCTTGGGAATGGGAAATGAGGGGATGTAAGGGTAGTGGGGAGTGAATTAGGGTATGAGGGAGGTAAATGAATTTCAGTGAAAAGAAAACTAAGCTTGCAAACTGTGAAACTAGGGTTTAATTATATAGAACATGGCATAAAGGGAAATGAGGGTTTACACCATTAAAAATAAGACCATAAGTTGAAAGGAGGGGCTATGAAGATGTGAATTACTTGTAAATGAGTGTAGAAACCCTAATTTGTTGTTTTAAACCCTTGGAGACAAGCTTTGAGACCATGGCTCTCCTCTGCAAAAAGAGCAACGAGCTGAAGAAAGGCGCAATGAAGCCCTGCAAAAAGTGCAATGTGCTTCTGAAAAGCGTAGTGTGGCCTCTGCAAAAAGTGCAATGCCTGTGGAAAAAGCGCAGTGAGGGAGCTAGAACTCAGATTTTTGAAGTAAAAAATGTTTTTTTTCTTAGAGAGGCTGAGAGCTCGATGCTTGAGAATTCAAATGGATGACTTTTTGGTCTTTGAGGGCCTTTTATACTTGGATAAATATCATTAAATAGACATGGTCCCACATTTCATTTTTTTTAAATCAACCTTACATTGATTTTTACCTTTAACTTTTGAGTTTGAACTTTGAACTTCACCTTTGATGGCTTAGGAACACTGAATGGCTTTTTGGAAATTTTCTCATTTTCTGATGGAATTTTGATTTTTGTGGTTACTTGGAACTCTGAGAACTTATTACAAATTAGGAACATAAAATTACATTTTTCTTTGAAATCAAATTTACTGATGAAATTTATTTATTGTCACTCCACTTGCTAGACTTTATGCATGAAATGGTGATTTGATGACGTTGGAAACCCTAAGGCCTAATGGGGACTCTAACTGAATGAAACCATGATGAAAATGAATATAATGATGACGACAAATCACGAATGATGGTACACTCAACAAAGAGGTGAAATGAGCCAAAAAGTTATAAAATTTTGAAAGGAGTGAAATCAGACCTAGATCTACATCCATTGACCAAATTTTTGCATGATGACCTAATGGAATGACACAAATTTCCAAATGGGACCCTAATATGACATGATAAGAGTCTATTTGATCACTAGTGGAAGGATGTAAAAACTGACACTAACACTTGTATCTCTTCCTTAAATAGTTTAGACTTCATGGAAATGGAAAGTTTTTCTTTTTGTATTTAGCCTGCATCATAGGATTCAGGTGACATCGATTTTGAGCCCAAAATGTAACTTAACTCAAGATGTACATTGAAATTCACTCAATTTATCTTAAGGATCATTTGGAATTAACGAGAAAATATAATGGTCTAGGTTAGAGACGTGTTACGACATCATAAAATGTAGGAGTTGTCCCTAACAGTCTGTGTTACAACCTAGGGGTGATATCGCGTCCCACATATGGAAGTATATTGATGTATGATAAGTATATTTCAAGTGCGCTCATCGAACGGTTATGCATTAGACATTACTACTATGAACTGGACTCCCACGTACCATCACGTATATTTGGGGAGACACCATTAGGTTGCAAGCCTACCATAGGTAAGCCAGTCAGCCACCTTGTAAACATGATACACCAAACGCATCATTCGGGGAGGTCAGCTATAGTACGTTAATTCCTTGGTCATTTTTTCTATGATTTATCACCAAGGTGTATATTTTAGTTCACGAATACTTGGGAAACCTTTATTCCTATTACACACTTTTTTATTTATTTTTTGTTAATTATAAAATTAGTTTCCCATGGAAACATCTTACCCGTGCAGTTCTCCAACCTCATTATTGCTTGGTAAATTGTGAATTTTTTCACATGTTCCTTATTTGATCTTTTTGTGAAAGGTCATCGTGGCTGAATCATCGAATTCACCTTGTCCCTCCTCTGAAGGATCTCAAGAACCTCCTCCTGATGTCCTTTAGTTTCTAGTTGGACCCCTTGAAGCTCAAGGTTCTAGACTCAGGATTGTCATCAACGTACAACCGATATCATCTTGACCACTGCCTGAAAATTCTCCTTGGATGTCATAGGAAGACTCTGAGCCGGAAAGTCCTACACTGTATGCAAAACTTACATTCTTTCCTGAGAATGCACTCTTTGATATGATTGTGGTGTCACCTCAACAGGCTTATAACACTTTTGATCAACCCAGAATTCCCTTTCGTGCTTCTCCAATCGCATCTCGCTCTACTGTTCGTTAGTTATTTCTTGACGAAATGGAATCCAATGTTGATGATGTTCCATTTTTTAGTGCTCCTCAGGACACTCTACAGGAAACCACTGACACCTATATTCTGGAAGCTTCCTCGTCAGTATTCCCCTCTAAAGGCTCGGCTCCAATCCTCATGATTTAGGTAGTGGGACCGAAGTATCCTTTAGTGAATCTGTATCTCCACTTACACAAGGGTATACCTCTTGGGGAAATATTATTTCTAGAGCTTCCGATGCCACATCTTTATTTCCAAATCTTGTTTGGTCAACGGGTATTCCCCCATCATCTGGCCCGTTCATTTTAAATGCGGTTGCCATGTCGTGACCTGTTGTTCGACCTACTATCAAAATTTGTCAAATGACTGTTTCGATTGGATCCTCTACCCCACTTTTTCCATCTATGATTAATGTAGTTCCACCATTGAGTGGAAAATATATGGTTTCATTTGTGCTTGGGGGGGAATCTAATCCTCTTTACGTAATTCCCCTCTTGGGTGAGGGGCCACTAAACTTTGGACTTATTCCTGGGGTGGGAAAACCTAATGCTAGTCTAGGTGGATCATGGTCTTCACAATAGACGAACACTAGCGTAGGCACTATTCCTTCGGGTGGTCAACCTACCTAAGCTGTATTAGTATTTCACCAACCCCACACTCAGTATTCTTAGGTTCAACAACCCCTTCAGGAACTGAATGTACCATATTTGTATGTTCAGCAATGTAACATCCCTCATCAGTATTTTCAAAAACCTAACGTACAATATTAGTATGTTCCTCGACCAAGCGCCTCTCAGCAGTATGTCCAAAAGCCCCAGCTTCCCAAAGGTGCTATTGCGACTAACCCTTAGTTTTGTCCTTACACCCAAACTAGTCTGAATCTTCATCTGGGTCAACCTAGTGCTCAGTAATAGCCACTTCCTCATGGTCAGTACTATCAACCCCAGCCTGGGCCTCAGTATAATTCTCAATATCAGCAGATTCCTCAGTACCAATAGACCCAAATGGGACCTTAGGTTAGACCTTATTTTTAGCAAGGACCACAGGTTGGACCCCATGTCCAGCAGGGACCACAGGCTGGACCTCATGTTAAACAAGGACCTTACATCCCGCAAGGTTCGCAACCTCAAATACCGCAGGGGCTTTATCAATAGCCCCAACAAGGTCCCTATGTTTAGCAACCGCTGCAACAAGGTCCTTACCCACAATGGAGGAAATATTCCTATTCAGGACAGAATCTACCCTACTGGGGGTATAATCTGTATCAACTAGGTTGGAACACCTGACCATTTTCTCCTCATCATCCTCCCTTGCCATTTTTGGCTATGTTGGAATTTCCAGATGTGTCAAAGCTTACAAATGACCCCATCCAACATCAGTTGCATTGGCCTCCAATTCAACCTAAGATTCCGGGAGATTGTCCTAAATTTGAAGGCAAGTCTGGGGAAGACCCCAAAACCCATGTCATGACATACCACTTATGGTGCTCTTATAATCTTGGGTCGACGATTCTATTTGCCTTCATCTTCATCTTTTATAGTGTACTTTTACTGGTACTGTGGCCAAGTAGTATATTGATCTCCCTCGAGGAATTTTCTTTGATTTCAATTTTGGCTATGGCTTTCCTCACTCATTTCCAGCTACCTGTCCAGTATGAAACCGACACCCACCTCCTCACCTCCTTGAAGCAGTAAAATGCTACTAAATTTTAGGATCACATTCATGAATGGTGACATCATCGTCACTTTATAAAATTTGAGATCCCTGATCAATTGTTGACTGAATGGTTTACGAAATCATTCATTCCCAGGATTGATAAATATCTTGCCATTGGTGGATGTGTAATGGAGGAGGAAGTCATTTCCAGAGCCCAATACCATGATTTAGGTTATTCCCAATCTGGAAATTTGTACCACCTCTTTCCTGACACACCTCGGCCTTCAACTGATCCCACATCATCTCAGTCTCTCGCTATGCCTCTGATGGATGGTGTTATCGAGACAGTGGCTCATACTAATAGTAGTGCACCTAAAACTTGTTTGAAGTTTAAATCCACTATTGTCGCTACGTCCTCCACTCCTTCCAGTAACTAGAAGAATCCTGGTATAACATCTGAGGCAAATTTTGTTGAATCTACCACAGTAGACAAATCCTCAAAAGGTAAGAAAAAGGGTAAAGGTAAATCCAAATCTGGCAACCCTAAACAGGATTTCAAAAAGTCATCTATTGACAATTCTTCCACGCAAAAGCCTAAATATCCTTGCCTAATATGTGATTATGATCATTACACCAAGGATTGTCCTCAACATGCTAAAGTTTCTCATGTTCTGAAGGGTGCACCCGGGACTCTAGATGTCTTGAAAGAACCTTTCCCTTCTCAACATATGAAAATGGTAGATCAAGCTTAATCTTCTGGAAACTCTTAGGTTTTCATGGCTGGAACAAAAACTATAGCTATTACCATGAGATATAAATACTACCCTAATCCATCCAAGGCTCCTATGGAACTGGAATTTACATATCACCATTCCTCTTCCACGCCTCCTACTTCTGGTCCTCTCCAGATTTAGAAGTCTAGTAGTGACTCCATCATATGACCACCCCTGAAAGGTGTTCTTCGTAAATATTCCTATAATCCGAATGCAAGAGTTGTGCAACACTACAATATTGTAGAGGATATATCTCAAGCGCCTTCGACAATGTCAGCTTTGGAGGTTCTAAAATTTTTCCATCACAACGGAAGGCACTACTTTCCTCTATTAGAGGGATTGATCTCGTAGATTCTACTCTTATTACTTTCGATCTCGATAATTTTGTTCCTCACCTCCCTTCTCAAGTGGATTTGATAATTCAGGTTACCATTATGGGAAAGAATATTCGTAGGTTATTGTTGATGAAGTCACTTCAACCTGCATCATGTCTGTCACATGCTAGAAAGCCATCGACTCTCCTCCAATGAGTCAGTCCCCGAATACCTTGGAAGCTTTCAACGATAGAGGTTCTCTGTCATATGGTATTCTCAAAGAATTTCCCATCTTGTTGGAGGGAAAAATGGTAACTTTAGAAGTTGAGGTGGTAGATGCCAACTTGAATTATAATCTCCTTCTTGGACGCATTTGGACTCATGCCACGATTTGCGTGGTCTCCACCCTTTTTCGTTTCCTCTTTTTTCCTCATCAGGGAAAATTCGTGACTGTCGAACAATTAACTTTCTTTTCTTCTGATTCTTCAACATGAAATATTCCATATGTTGGGAAGACCGCTACCCCATATGAGAACATCGGGGTACGACTATTCAAGGACTCGTCCCTCATGGGATTTTTTCCAATCCCACCTCCGAATGTCTCCACTGTCAATATGATATTGCATGGTCACGATCCATGGATTGTTCCCAATACCGACAAGCCCGAGATTTTTGGTGACGTTGTGCCTCTGAGCCTTGTTGAACAAATGTATCAAATTATTCTCATGGCTTCTGAGGCTACATCCAAAACCAACGATCATTTGGTTTCCTCTCTAGACACTTAGGCACAGTCTCCTTAGTTTGGTTCTTGGGAATCTGATGATCCCTTGAATGAGACTTTCCCCACCGATGAAATTATCGTGGAGGTAATGTTTCTTGAAGAAACTCCATGGGATGATGGACATCATTGTTCCTCATTTCTTCCAATCCCAGGTGACATCTTCACCTGTATGGAATCCCATGCTTCATCTGTACTGAATGACCCATATCAAAATATGATATTGATTCATGAAGTGTTGTCCAAAGGGAACATGGGAAATATTACTCCCGTTATCACTAATTTTATACTAATGGGCCGCTTCAACAGTCAAACTAGAGTAACTATTTCAAACCTAATTTTAGCTGAAACTTATCCTTTCCAACCTGAGAGGGCTCTCTAAAAGATAAATATGATATTATGTAAATGAAGTTCAACATATGGCTAACTTTGAAATTGGGATTTAAATGTGTTTTGTGCAGGTGGAATATGTATAAAAATTACTACCATTGGGCATATGGAGTCAATATAAACAACTCAATGACATGTGAAACTCCTCTCATGGAAGCTGAGGCATATATATATATATATATATATATATATATATATATATATATATATATATATATATATATATATATATATTGATGAAAAGATAACATTTACAACAAACTAAGTGTTTGAAGGAAGTTAGAGCATGTAAGACATGAATTCAAAGTAATCAAACACTAGGATATTGAAGATAAAATTGCAGAACATGAAATACAAATACTCATGAGAATATTAATGAATATTAGGTAAAGAGAAGTAAGCTACCATTGTATATTATTGAAGATTTTTTTTACAGTAGTAGTCTGTAGTAACAACATCAATCAACCCTCTCTCCTTCAATAATCTACTATTTATAAGCTTAGGCATCCTTACATTAATTTTGCTAACAAGGTTGACCCTTCGAGTCCTTCTGATGACACCTAATCTAACCAAAAGCACATTAAAACTGACAACTAATATTTTTAGGGCTTAGAAACCTAATATGACTAAAACATCTTTATTACATTTAAAAAAATTAAAGCTGCATATTTACATTGAAAAGGTCATGTTCCTGAGGTGGCACTGACCATGACTAAAACATAATTTCTCCCACCAAGTCAGGAGACCTATCTTCCTAAATTTTAGGAGGTGGTGTCATAATGGTTGATGAAGCCTCCATGATGAGCTGGAAATCTGAGAAGCTTTGCTGAAGAGTACGTCTTCATCAAAAAATTCACCTGATAACCCCTGACCTTTCCATGTGGCTAGATTGTCTCAAAAATACCATCAAAACTTGAAAAATCTTCAAAATTTTCTTCACTGCAAAAACGAGGGACTTTAGGAAAGTTCGTAGCGAGAGTTTGTAGCACCTTTGAATTTGACCATTTCTACAAACTATATGCTCCCTTTGTTGATCTGAGGTTGTTTAATGAGTCAAAATAACTAAATAAAATCCTTTAGATGTCTCCTTTATGACAAAACCTATGATTTATAGCTAAAAAGAATCTAAAGTGAGGTTGTAGCATTTTCTGGGCTTCAAGCCGGAGACACACTACGACCTTGCCTAATTGACAAAAGACTTGAAAATTCTACATTTCTTCTTAAAAAATATCCCATGGCTCTATAAGTGATGAACTAAAATTATGAAAAAAATATTAAAAAGGTAGTTTATCCCCTTTTCAAACATTAGAAGCTTCACCCTTGGCAACAAATGCTTCAGCTTCCACAGGTTCATCTATGACTGTTATTTTTAAACCTTTTTTCTTGAGTTACGATTGTATCATGTCCATTTTCCCTTCCAACTCTTTCACTTGACTTTTAAGTTTCTTTCTCTCTCCCTGCAACCAAATATGTCTTTTCCTTGTATGCTTCATCACCCTACATAGAGGAATGGTTCTCTTCAACAATTTCTTTGCATTGGTAAAAATTTCATCATAGTCATTGATTTTATCATTTACCTTTTCTTTGAACTCCTCCACCATTTTTATTTCTAGCTTAGCTTCTTCCAATTCCAACTTGGTTTCAATAAATTCCTCCCTAGCTTCTCTCAACTACTCCTTTAAAATTTGCACTTCAGTTTTTTAAATGACTTTCTCTTTACCTTTCCTCTGTTTAATGATTTCTTCCTTTGTTGGAGATAATTCAATGATGTCTTTTGCCATAGGTTGTTTAACTTTGTCTATCACTTTAGTATTTTTGTTAGCCATGGCACCTTTAGCAAGCTGCAATCTGTTAAGTGGTTTTCTTGGTTTGAATACAAAACCTGCATCTTCACCTGAGAAATCAAGTTTTTTGGTATCTAGGCCTTTCTTTCCCTTCTTTCTTCCTTTGACATCCATAGTTTTGACCACTGGAGTTTCTTCTATGTCTATGGCTTGTATAATGTCTTCAAGGTTACCTTTCCCCTATGTTTGGATCCTAGTTATTCTTCCACTCTTTCTGATGGGCTTTGAAATGCTATTTGTAGGTGTGGGCTGAGGAACCTTTGTTTCATGTGCATGCTCTATTTCAATCTCCATAGGCTATACAATGGGCTGCATTTCCTCATCTTGTATACCATTTGCTTCAATTATAGGTTCATTATTTTTATTCGAAGGATAGGCTTTTGATTTAGGTGTCTTCTTGTGGGTTAATGGATCCACTTCATAACCACTAAGAAACAAGAATGTGGCCCAGTCTCTATTTATTTTTTTCAAATCCTCCAAAACCAGTAGCTTGATCAATCCATGATGAAAAATTGAAGTTTCAATACCTTCAGACCTAGATCGAATGTTATTTGACATCTTGCCTAGGCTCCTAAATAAGAAGAAGGGAAGGTCCAAAGGTTGCTTACCAGTGAAATGTAGCAAGAGTCTGAAGTGATACTAATAAATCATATGTAACCTCCCTTCACATGTGAAGTATTTCTAAATTACTAGCAGGATTTTGGAGTAGTTTTCTTTAAGGCAACTCCTTGGGATCCCATATGTCATGTCCACTCCAATATGCTTAGGCTTCATGAACTCATCATAGTTCTTTAATTTGAATCTAGTGGCTTTAAACCACTCATCCCCTATCCTCAAAATCTATGTAGCTTAGGCAATTGTTCATGTGACACGTGAAACTCAGCACACCCACCTTGGATGTAGTGCCAACAAAATTCACTGCAAAGTCCTTTGAAACTTAAGCTTGATAACTTTGAAGCTTATGCTTGAACCTCATGCATCCAACACTGGTGAAGGTTGCTACAAAACTACGAACCTCATTTACTAATTTCAAATCCATTGGCTCATACCAGACCACTGAGCCCCCTTTATTATCCTTTTTATGCATGGCCATCTCTCTTAACACAGTGTTGGCTTTCTTGACAGTATGAAACCTGCAAAGAAAAATTTGCACAGCAAGGAGCTTGCAAACAAAGCCGGATTTTTCTAAAGGTGATGACAACATCTATACTCAGAGTTAAGAGGGAAATATGATAGACAAAAACTCTCAAGGATAGATTTAAAAGGTAAGTTTCGAATATGAGAGGGATGAAGACAAATAAGAGAGGTTAAGTGAAATGATGAATGACAAATGATGACCACACATGTTGCATGACTCCATATAACTGATCATGTGACCTCAGACTGACCCTTAACCACTTAAAACTCAACACCTCACCATTTTCTTTACTGATGAAAAAAAAACATAAGCTCGTTGCACTTTCCATTATAAATATGGCAGATTCGCTATGGACTGGTCAGGTAAGTCTATAGCGAAAACAACCTATTTTCCATTGATTTTGCTACGAACTTGGGAAAAAACAAACATGTGGCTAAAACCAAATTTTAAACCAATGCATGGAGTTTTTTGATGGATTTTTATGGATTTGACCATGATGACATGACATGTGGGACTCTAACAACTTAGGATTATGACCAATTCACAAAATTTTATCAATTTCATGAATAAATTTACCAAGATAATAAAACCTATGCTAAATGACCTTCCTAATAAAAAAAAAGGAATTTTATTTGTGATAACAACTCCAACCATTCTTATCGACATCTATGTCAAACCAAGGATTGTCGAGAATGTTCATATCGGTGCATCTTGTTCTCCCAATGAGATCAATATTTATACTGAGTTTTTTTAGGAATTTCGCAATGTCTTCGTGTGGTCATACGAAGAGATGCCTGACATTGATCCAATGTATCGTTGTGCACAAAATTCCCATCTATCCAAATTTGAAGCTCGTTCATCAACAACTTCATCCTGTGCACCCGAGAAAGATTGCTGCCATCAAGGGTGAAGTTGAAAAACTTCTCAAAACCAATTTTATTCATCCCGTACCATTAACAGATTGGGTCTCAAATATTTTTCCCATTAATAAGAAACAAGGGACCATCCAAGTTTGTGTTGATTACCGTGATATCAATTGAACATGTCCTAAGGACAATTATCCCACTCCTTTTATCGACCAGATCATTGATGAATGTGACGAGAGTGAGATTTTTTCCTTTATGGATGGTTTTTCTGGCTACAACTAGATTAATATTGCTCTAGCTGATGAACACAAAACTTCTTTATTTTTCCATGGGGGGGAATTTTCCCATAAAAATCTCCCTTCTGGCTTGAAGAATATCGGGGCCACCTTCCAGCGAGCTATGTCGTATGCTTTTCATGACATCAAGAACATAGTTCAGCCATATCTCGACGACCTTCTTGGTCATTCTGCGAAACGTTGAGATCACCTAGAACACCTTAGGGCTATATTCCTTCGCTTTCGATGCTATAATATCAGGTTGAATCCTCATAAATGTATCTTTTGCATCGAATACAGTTGGATCTTTTGTTTCATGGTGTCCAAAGAAGGCATCTGCATTGATCCTCTTAAAGTAGAGGCTACCATCAATTTTCCTCCTCCCTCTTCTGTTCATCAACTGCAAATTTTGCAAGGGAAAGCCAATTTCCTCTGTCGCTTTTTACTAAAATATTTCGAGCTTGCCAAAGGCTTTACTCTCTTATTGAAAAATGGAATCTCATTCATATGGGATGAAATTTCCCAAATATCCTTTGATGCATTGAAATGAGCCCTCATCATTTCTCTGCTACTGCATCCTCCCAATTATCGTCGTGATTACTACCTGTACTTGGACGATGCCGACAACACTATTGGTATGGTTCTAGTTCAGGACAATGAAAATGGTAAATAGAATGTAGTGTATTCCTTGAGATGCAATCTCTTTGATACTAAGAGTTGTTACATTCATGTAGACAAAATCGCGCTAGCTGTTGTACATGTTGTTCAAGGTTTTCTTTGCTACATTCTCCTACGCAAAACTTTGGTGATTTCTCATTACAACCCCATGAATTACATTCTCACACGTCATTTTATTGGGTGCAAGTACTCGAAATGGATTTTCATCCTTCAATATTTTGACTTAGAATTCACTACTGCTAACTCTAAGAAATCCCTAGTCTTTGCTAAGTTGAATTGTGATCTTCCCACCATGGATGATCCCACTCCTCTTGATGAGTCCATTCCAGATGAGACTCTCTTTCTCATTATCACTCTTGACCCATGGTCATGGAAACATCATTTTCTATCTCCAAACCAAAAATTTTCATCCAAAGCTATCACACTCTAAGCGCCAACGAATTCACTACCAATCCCAACCTTACCGTATCGTTGGAGACACCCTATATTGCATTGGTATTGACTTTGTCCTCGATTGATGTTTGAATCTCGAGGAAGATGAGAAAGCTCTCAATGAATTCCACTATGAGGCTTGTGGTGGTCACATGTCCAGTTATGCTACAACCCAAAATATCTTTCGCGCAGGGTATTTTTGGGCATCTTTTTTTAAAGACTATATTGTTTCAATACAAAAATTCCATGACTTCCAAGTCTACTCTCCAAAAGATCATGCCCCACCCTCACCCTTGCACCCAGTTGTGACCATTAGACATTTTTTGAAATGGGGCATAGATTTCATGACCTGTAACCCTCACTTGGTTGGGGGGGCATGGTTATATTATCGTTGTCGTCGATTATTCTACTAAATGGGCCGAAGTGATACCTACATACGATAATGAAGGTGTTAGCAACCTATAAATATAAGATTCATAATTTTGACTTGACTGATGATAGTTGTGTAAATATGTACAAAATTTTCTTTCTGCTAGGTGTTTTCCCATATTTTGTAAAAAAATAAAAAATATAAAAAATATAAAAAAAGGGTAAAATTCCTAAAAGAAAAATCAAAGGAATTAGAAAAAATAATATACCCCAAAAGAAAAAAGATGAATAAAACATGAAAGTGTGCAAGTCTAAATGCCACTACTTTTAATTTTTGCAGATGATTATAGCAGAGTGTCAATAAATGCCATAATCCATGATGAGTTGAACAATTTAATCTTGACTTATCATGTTTCAATTTTACTTGTTTTATATAGAGAATGAAGAACTGTCATACAGTTTAATCATGAAAATTCAGTAGTTAGGTAGATAATAAAATAATCCAACAGTTTAATATGGATTATTGAATGAAATAAGTTTAGAATTAGATATTTTTACTGCTTTCAAAAGAATAAAATGTTGCAAGGTTGCTTGCTCAAATGCACATGATGAAAATAGAAGAAAAAATGTTAGAAGATATGATTGGGTAGGTAGAATAAGGCGGGAAATCCATTGTAAATATCTTTCACCAGGCTACAATAACTAATTTCCCCTCCCCATAGCTATTTGACATTCTAGACTATTAGTCAAAGAGGCTTAGGGCATTTCCCTGACTTCTGTTGGGACAAGACCCAAGGCTCAATGACTGACTAGTTAAAAGTGTTAAGTTTCTATATTAATCCCAAAAATCACATCATTTTCCATTCATGCATTCATTACCATGAAATCATAAGTAAAGACAAAAATTTTACTTAATTATGCTTAATACCCATTTGATTAACTCCCTCCACTTTACAAAGCATAAAACCCTCAAAAGACATGATCTACTAAGTAAAAGTGAGTGAGTTATGAAAATGAAACTTTACTCTATTTTTCACTTTCCTTAGTTTTATTTATGAATTTTTGAGTATTCATTGTCCCTTTTCATATTAACACCTAACTTATTTTATTAACTCCCTATAGAAAGTCCTAGTCCTATTAATATAACTCCTTTTTATTAATTATCCCAAAAAACCCCTTATTATAAGCTTTTTATGTCAAAGTTATTATTCACATGTTTAAATTAAATCCCGAAACTATCCCTTTGACATAAAAACTATCTATAATGAAATATCCCGATCCCCTATAGTTTTGGACCTTCAAATAATCTAAAACTATATAATAAAATAAAAATATGAAAAAACAGTTTTCATACATAGCTTGCATGTTTGAAAAATATTATCTCGCTTATTTCATTATATCCTAAGTATTTTATAAAGGATTTAAGTCTTAAAACCTTTGTAAATACTCTTACCATTTTCCTGTCCCTGCACAAGCTTTACCCGAGGTTAAAGTTTGACCTTACCCCTCTTTCCCGTTATATGCACCTTCACTAAAGTCTGAACCTTGGTTAAAAGTTCCTATTAACCGGCCCCATTCACTTTACCCTATAAACCCCTTTTATATATAACCCAGCACCCTCGCATTCATCCATCACCCTCCGATCATATTTACATTCCTAATCCAATGGTCCACACTCAGTGCGATGAACCAGCCTCATGCCCCACCATTCTTAGTCGCGTTAAGCCATGACCATTGATCATCTCTATCAAATAAACGGCCCATCTTAAAGACCGGTCCCACCCGCCTGTCCGCCGCAACTCCAAAAACTAATCCTAACCATTCGCATCATGAAATAAAATCTAATGGTGCAGGTCTCATATCGCATGTCGAAACTTATTGATTGAAATTTGATGAAATTCACGCGATAAAATTAGTTTCATTAAACCGCCCATTGCTACGTGTCCAAATTCTATTCGATCGCGTTCATATTGGCCAAAACAGCTTACCTTCTAAAAGTAACACGATAACCACCGATGGTTTTTTCATTCAAAGCAAATCCACTCTCGACATTGACTATGACCTACAATAAATGATACATATTACGACAAATATATAAGGTTTTACCTTAATTTCTCATTGTTTTATGTATTGTTTACCCCCTCGCCTGTTATGAAAAATGCGCCTAGACCCTCTGAATGAAATTTAAACCTTTGATAGTCATTTTTTCTCCCTAAAGCTTCTAGGAAAATCATCTCTATGTTTTCCTTCATTCTAGGTTATTCTAATGATGAGTTCATTGATGCATCAATTATAGGTTTCCTTTCTACTTTATCCCCAGGGAAACCTCCTGCAATGATATTTAAATTTGCTAGATTCATTGCTAACAATATGCAATATTAGTTGACCAAGTTGCCTCAATAAGGAGTGTTTAGATATTCATCATATCTATTTCACCTCTTCCTATTTTTCCAAGAAAAAAAGTTTCCAGTTGCATTACAGAAAATGGATGTTGAAGGCAATCCTCTCTTAGTAGTATTTTGGACTTCATCGTTAAGAAAAGATGGAAATGAATTCAGCTATAAGGACTTCACTGATTTTTTTTCAGACCAACCATGAGTTTATTGTGCAAAGCAAAACAACCAAGAATCAGTGAGGAAATAAAAATAATTCTACAGTTATTTGAACACTGTAAAGTAGGTGACTGATACCTATATGAAAATCATACATAACTAAGGATATTTGGAGCAAACCTAGCCCCTTATAAGCTGACCAAATTTCTAACCATCAGGGTTCTTGTTTTGGAATACTTGAGGCAAGTCCTAAATGCAGATGTTATAAACTTTATGGCTGCCAAGAAAAAGACACAATTTAAACTAAAGAATCAGATAGGTCCCTTCATATTAAAAAACAGGGATGCCTTAAAAGAAATAGTCATGAAATTGTCAAAGTTAAAGTTCCAACAAAATTTTTATTGGAACTATGATCCACAAGGCATTCTAAGTAACATAAGGATCAAATGTAAATTAACACCATTCATGCATAAGTCTAAACCAGAAATTGAGAAAATTGAAAATCAAATGGAATGGGTAGAAAATACATTGATTGATCCTACTGCCAATATAGAGAAGGAGAGACAGACACATAATTCATAGGCAAAAACAGTCACTAAGTAGACAGAAGCTTCAAACAAAAGGACCAGGAATGAAGAAGGCTATTCAGCAGAGACCACTGTAGAGAATAAATTCAAGATTATTTACAACAAAAGGGGAAAAATGACTGCTGCTGAGAAAGATAAGGCTATTGAAATCAATGATATAGATGATCAACAGATAATGATGAAGCCACTATAATTGTAAATGAGAATCTAGCAGAAATTTAGAAAGAGCAGGTGCTAACACAGGAACATGGTAGAGAAATGGTTGAAAAGCAGGTGAATTCAGAAACTCCCTCCTCTTCCAAAGAAATAGAGGGAACAAAATCTAACATTTAGAAAAAATACAAACAGATCAAAGAGAAAAATGAGGAGATTAAAAATGAATTTTATTCCCAATTTCTCAAAGAAAAACCAGGGAATAGTGACAGGTTGTTGACAGATTTTGACTACTCCACAAATAAGATGATCATGTCATTCCTTAAACCAACAGTTGCAGATCCAAAATCAGTTTCAGATTACACCAAAATATATGTAGAAGTGGATGTAGATATAATACATGAATTGGATAAAATAGAATTTCATAGAAGCACCACATAAATGTTTTATTCTAAAGTACTAACCAAAATTATGAGTGCAACTATGCTGCAAAAAACTGTATCTAACTTGCAGAATCAGATGAGTCTAGACAAAGCCTCTTTACATGCTAAAGACCTAAGGATCAAGTCCTTCGAAGACCCGGTTATACAGACTGGAGTAGATCCTTCAAACATTCAGGTTGCTCAAGCACTCATAAAGCAAAAGAATGAAGACATTGTAGCCTTTAGAAAACAATTGAAACTTCCACAGAATGAACATCCACAAGCCAAGGAAATCCTAGAACAGCAAAAAGAAAATGATGAGATGATGTAGTTAGTACTGAAAATGATTTCTCAAATCAAAGATATGGAGAATTAGATAGAGACCCTCATAAAATAAAAAGAAACAAATATTTCTCCTATTCCTACAGTCATTCCAATGGTGAGTACAATTGTTCCTTCTACATTCGCAAAGCACTTGGCACCAAAAAGAATACTGGCAACTGCAGTGTTAGTACAATCTATAGATACCTCAGCCACAGAATCATCAACAACACAGGTACAACAAGAAACAGGTACAACAGACATAGTTAAATCTATGGAAGAAATGTCCCTTAAGAACAATGAAATCAATAATTTAAAGAAAGCAAATAAAGATGTTGAATCCTCATACAAGAATGCTTTAGTCACATCTAAGGGACATGAACAAAGAGCAAAGGCCTTAGAAGAACAAGTGAAGAGTTTACAGAAAGAAGTAAACTTCTGTGAACATGTAGCATACATCAAAAACTACCTATGGAATAATATAATTCAAGCTATTCATTTACAGTGACCCTCAATACAGATTATATATGAGAAAAGAGATTTATTGCAAGCAGCACTGGCAGAAATTCAGAAAACTAAAATAGAGCTTGCAGATAAACCGTCACAAGCTATAAGGCTTATTGGATTCTTGAACAACAAGAATAGAGTTGAATTGGAGGCATTAAACATTCATGACAGGACTGAAACAATTCTTCAAATCAGGAATGTCCTAACCAAAAGAAATATCATGAACAACTTAGAAGAAAAATGTGAAGCCATGAACTTATCAATCACAAAATTCATGACCAAATACACAATGCTAAGCCAAGCAGGTCTTCCAGATATACATGGTTTCCATGAAAAGTTAATGATCCAGATTGATTATGACAAAAAGATAAGAGCACATGCCAAAGAATAGGTGAATAAACCTTTACCACAAGGTTCCCCAACTGGTAAGGTGGTTTTACAGTATTTTGAAGATTTTTTCTTTTTACAGAATGAGATCAAACACATGTTTGTTATAAAACCAAACTTTGAAAAATACACTTATGCTGATGAGAGTTACAAGAAATTGAAAGGTATGAAAATAACCAGTGCAGAGCAGTGGCAAGAATTTACTGATTGGATATAACAGTATGCAAATAGATCAGAACCAATGCAGTCAGGTTTTTAATTTTTATAGTTATACAAAGGGTAAATATTGCAGTGAAAGTGTATCAGGTGAATAAGCAGAGTCAAAGAGTATCTAAGAATAAAACAGTCAACTTAATTTTTACTATTTTAATTCTTCATTTTATAGCAGTAGAGTAATAAATGGACAGCGTAAAAGAGTATCAGAAGTGAAGCACGGGTTGAAGAGTGTAATTAGAAATATTGTCTTACAGGCTATATTCTAAAAAGATATTTTCCCAAGTGCCAACAAGCATCTACAACAATGCAACAATCAGTTTTGATTAGATAGATTAGTTCTATTTTTTCTAGATAAGAGGACAACTTGCTAAGTTGTTAAGCCACTGTCCCTCTTAATGTGTAAAGATATTTTTATTTCTTAGAGTTATTCCTAGATTTCTCTAGGATATTTTGTAATAAACATTTTGTATAAATACTTCAGTTTATGAAGTGTTTAGTGTGGAATAAAATTTGTCAAGACTACTATAGACATTTTTGCTGAATACATTGGGAGTTTGTGTGAGTTGATTTGTAAAGAAGCAGACTGAAACTAAGTCAAACAAACATCATAACTCAGGATTCTTGTGCTGATCAGATAAGTCAAGTATTTTCCTTTTTTCATTGTTTATATTTCTAAAGTTCCATACATACATTTACATGTTTTCTGTCGTAAATGATTGACTAGGAAATTTCAGACAGGATTAGTGTCAAAAGCTCCCTTTTTTTTACTAGTTATTCATTGATATGTTTTCTGCTGATATCCGGACTTAAGAATCCTTAATTGCTCTTAGTCCCTTTTGACCCCTTTCTTTCATCTTCTTTTCTGTAACTTAAGGATCCTTCATTTCCCTTTTGTTCAGATCTTGCCATTTCATCAAAAAGCCTATTTCCAAACCCTTTGAAGGTCATCTACCCTGCCCTTAGTACATTTGCTCTTTTGACCTTATTTCCTAGCTCTGCTTGCCAAGAAAATTGACTCCATAGCCCAATGGTCTAGTAGATCCCTCTATGGTTTACCTTGAAGTACCTTTTATTCCCACAAAAAATTCAAACCAAACCAATTGTCCAATTATAACTAGCCTAAAATATTATAACATAATCAAGCTAAATCTTGAGGAGAGATCCCTCTCCGGAATTTAGGAAGGCTAGATCCTAAATTTCAAAATTAGGTTCTTCGTTACCCCTGGTTTTCTTCAATTGTAAATCCTCATCCCACAACCTAAGAATTACTAGGGTGATAACATACTGGCGACCATACTAGGGAACTTAACCACTCTCCAGTTTTAAATTTAATCTTGAAGGAAGATTTTTAAATCTATCTTTTATACTTTAATATTAAATTTAAAGGTTGTGGGTATTAATAAATAGACATTATGGCTTCTATGAAAACCTACTATACCAGGTCTAACCCAGATCCTAAGCCTGCTGTAATAGTAGATAACCCAGAACAGATTGGTAAAAATAGAAAGAAAAAAAAAAGTGATAGTTTAGAAGGTGAAGTGCCCTTGAGAAAAGCTAATTCCTTACCCAAATAATTAGTGAGTTTAACCGATATTGAATTTGATTTCAAGTTTGAAAATTCATTATTTAGAAATAAATCTGAAACTGATTTAATAGAAACTGTTATAGATCCTGTTTTAATTTCTTTTGTGAATGAGAAACATAAAATTATTTCAGCATCAATAAAATTAGACAAATATGAAATTCAAAGTCCAGTAGAAAGGGTTAATGTCACATGAATTAAAGACGTTGATGAAGCTATTAGATTAGCCAATTTTTTGTCTCAATTTAAACTTCTGGTTTCTCAATTATACACCACAATTTTTCCAGCAGCAGATTCAACTCTGTAGCTGCCACTTCATTTTTAGACTCCACTGTCAGTTCACCTACAGAACCTTTTAGCCCTAATTTTCCTTTGCAGCCTAGGATCATATATTCATCATATCCTCAAGCCACTGCAAGTTCATCCACAGAACCATTTATTCCTAAGTTTCATTTGCAGCCTAGGATAGTTTTTCCGTCATTCACTCAGCCCATTGCATCCACCAATTTTATAAGCACTACATTTTTTTCCATCTAGTTCCATACATATATCAACATCTTTTCCAAGTTCTTCAAATGCAGCTTTCAGCACATCAGTTGTCATATCCAGCATTGTTCCTATAGTCAATGTTATACCTCCTAGTTCAGGAAAACTTCAAATCATGGCTGCAAGATATGCTCCTCTAGTTTTACCCCAAAACCTCCATGATATGCCCCAAAATTACCAAAAGGATATCCCATTGTTTGATAATTTTTCACCTTTTACTGCACAACAACATATCACCAGAATGAATGATTTTTGTAAAATTTATGAGATAGATGAATCTGATGTCCGAATGAGGTTGTTTGCTCAAAGCTTAACTCGAGAAGTAAAAACATGGTTTAGAAATTTAGGTGTTGATATTATAGAAAATTTACCTACATTTCATAGAGCTTTCCTAAATAAATGGTAAAAGAAAAAGAATCCCCTGAAAATTTTATCTGAGTTTGATGATGTTAAAAGAGCTCCTAATGAGTCTGTCCAGGATTATTGCACTAGATATAACAATGTTTATAATGCCATCCCTATTGATCTTAAACCTACCCCCTATTCAGTACTTCTAAAATTTCCTGATAGATTTGATCTAGTCATGGAATATAAATAAAGAGAAAGAAATGCTCAAACTTTAGAACAGATGCAACTAGATGCTGTTGGTGTAGAAATCAATATCCTAGCCAAAAAATACAGACTTAGAAATGAAAGGAGAGTCACCATCAAAGAAGAGAATTCAAGCTTAGATGGTAAATTTGATCTTATTGCCAAAACTTTAGAAAGAGTAGTTGAGATATTAGACCACATTGAGAAAAAAATGCAATGGGATAACCAATCCCAAATCAGAAATCACAACTATAGAAAAAAAACAATTTGGGAAAAGGTAAAGAACCTCCCCCAGGTCAAAACATTAGGCCCCCTTTTCAAGAAAACTATGCTGAAAGTTCTCAAAACAATGTTGAGGATGAGGAAGATATCAACATAGTTATGGGCATAGATGAGAGTAATACAATTTTCCTCACTCAGGAGGATCAAGAACTCTTTGAGCTTCAACAGTTCAAAGTAGAATCTGGTGAATCCTTTGACTATAAGAAAGGTTATGACTTCACAATAAATGAAATTCACAGCTAGTATAACCTTAGGAGCAAGAAAACAAATGAGCCTTCTACTAAAAACAATGCTCCAACTCAACAAAATCAAAACAGAAATAATGTAGAGGCTCCCAAAATAAAAATTTTGCAAATTCTTCCAAGAGAGAACAAGCAAAATTCAAACCCACCTAGTCCTAAAAAACAGTCTAGTCCAAATATTGTTGATATCACTGATGAGGTCGCCCAATCCTCCAAATATGCCCAAAATGCTAATACTACAAAGGCCACTAATTCAGAAAAAACAACAGTTACTGATCCAAAAAAGAATCCAGCTGACTCTAGATCATCAAATCCTAAATCTTCTGCTGAAAATTCTAGATCTGACAAAGCATCTGCTGCCACTCAAATTGTTCCTGAAAAAATAATCAAAGACAATAGAAATCAGGAAACTCAAACAAAAGATTAAAGAAAAACTCAAGCTAAAGGTAAAACTGTTGAAACTCAAGAAAAATCCACTCAGTTAACAATCGCAAAGGATGAACTTCTACAGATTAGTAAATCTCAACCAACATTTAACATTCAAGCTGAAATATGCAAGTTGAAAATACCAATTCCTTTAACTGAATTAGTAAAGAATGACTTGTATAAATCAACAATCAATGAAACTTTAAACATGAATGATGGTGAGGATTCGATTAATCTAAATTATGATAAGCTCGAATTGATTTTTGGTCCTGATGTGAATGGTACACATGTTGATGGATAAATCCCTCCTTTTTACATTAGTCTCATAATTCACGATCAAATATTACACAATGCAATGTTAGACTCAGGAGCTTCCCACAATTTAATTCCAAAAGCTATTATGGAAACTCTAAATCTAGAAATAACTAGGCCATATGAAGACTTGTTCTCATTTGATTCATCTAAAGTTAAGTGCATTGGATTAATAAAATATTTGTGTGTCAATTTAGTTCAATACCCAGGTAAAATTATGATCATGGATATTGTAGTAGCTGAAATCCCACCTAATTATGGTATGCTTCTTTCTCACTCATGGGGAGCTAAGTTGCAGGGATCTGTACAACTAGACATGAGTTTTTCTACTATCACGGTATTTGGACAGCCCAAAAAACTTTACAGAGAAACTCTGATGAAATACATGGTCAGTAATGTAGAAAGTTCCATAGATTATCCCATATATTCAACCCCAACTAACCATGACTCTTTCATTTTATGCAACTATGATAATGATGATATCCAAACTGAATTGATTAACAGAAAACCTAAACCAAACAATGAAAATATATTTCATGATGCCCTTTAGCATTTAGATTTTGATGGCTCGGTGAACAAGACAGGGGCAGGAGCTGGAGTATGGATCGCCAACATGGAAACTATTCATTCAGAAGGACATGCCTTCAGACTCAACTTTAAATGCACCAACAACATGGCAGAGTATGAAGCATTGATCTTAGGCCTCCAAATCATCAGAAACTTAGGAGGTAAAAGAATTTTAATCATGGGTGATTCAAATTTAGTTATTAAGCAAATAAACGTTGAATATTCTGTTCATAATCCTAGATTAGCCAGATATAGAGATGCAGAAATTGACTTGGTTGATGATTTACTAGAGTCTAAGTTTGCTATTATTCCCAAAAATCAAAATTTGCAAGCACATTGCCTAGCAAATTTTGCTAGTACTTGTAAATTATCTTTTCAACCAACAAATAGATATACTTCTGAAGCAAAATACAAACCCATTTTTCCTGACAATGTTAAATACTGGCATATTTTCTCTGAAGATGAACAAATTTTCAATTTTTTGAACAGCAAGGAAGAATTCCAAAACTGTAAGATAAACACTGATGATAGTCTAGATTTAGAATGTAATGTAGATGATAATTTTAACTATGAGATCAATAGTGTAGATGTACATAAATATAAAAATTCAACTGTATTTACTCAATCAGATATATATGACTTGGAAAAAATAGACATAGAGGAAATGATGGAAGATGAACCAGATTTGATAGATTTAAAACATAACATTTTACCCAGAGGTTTGACTCCCTTAGAAGACTTGTTTGATTCCAATGATGTTCCCAAAAGGCAAAAAATGGAATCAGTCAGGTCTGATATTGAAGAATGTAACATAGGAAAAAATGAAAAACCGAAAATGATCAAATTGTCCAAATCCTTACCATTAGAAGAAAAGGTTAAATATATAGAAATTTTGAAAGAATACCAGGATGTTTTTGCATGGGGTTACGAAGATCTAAAAACTTAAAACAAAGACATAATTCAACATAAAATTCCTTTGAAAGAAAATCAAAAACCTTTTCAACAAAAATTAAGAAGGATTAATCCAATTTTGTTACCTTTAATCGAAAAAGAGTTTGAAAGAATGTTTGATGCAAAAATAATTGCTCCATTCAGGTATTCTGATTGGATTTCTAACTTAGTGCCCACCAGAAAGAAAACAGGAAAAATTTTACTGTGTATAGACTTTAGAAATCTCAATAAAGTGTATTTGAAAGACAATTACCCCTTGCCTAAAATGGACCATATTTTGCAGAGGGTTGTAGGTTCTTCAAGGATTTATTTATTAGATGGTTTCTCTGGTTATAACCAAATTCCATTTCATAAAGATAATCAAACTAAAACGCCTTTAATACTCCTTGGGGCACTTTCATGTATGTGAAAATGCCTTTTGGATTGAAAAATGTAGGAGCTACCTTTCAGAGGGCCATGGATATTTCCTTTGCCAAGAAAATCCATGAATTTTTAGTTATCTATCTTGATGATATTACTGTCTTTTCAAAAACAAATGATGAACATTTATATCACCTCAGACAAGTCTTTATCAAGTGTAGAAAATATGGTATATCCTTAAATCCTAAAAAGACTATTTTCGGACTAGAAGAAGGAAAACTATTAGGACACATAATATCGAAGGAATGCATTAGGATAGACCCTGCAAGAATTGGAGCTATTTTGAACATTCAACCACCAAGAAACATTAAATAACTTCAAGCATTCTTGGGTAAAATCAATTTTTTGAGAAGATTCATCTCTAACCTGGCTGAAATCATAAAAGAACTCAACAATATGCTTAAAAAGGACTCTGCAATAAAATGGAATGTTAAAGCCAAAAAATATTTTGAATCCATAAAACAGGCCTTGACAAAAGCACCAGTCTTAATCAACCTAGATTATACAAAGGATTTCATAATCTTTTCATTTGCCTCGGAACATACCATAGCTGCAGTTCTACTGTAGAAAAACAATCAAGGTTTTGAACAACCAATTGCATTTTTTAGTAAATCACTTATAGATGCGCCTCTGAAGTACAATATAATGGGAAAACAAGCTTTAGCCTTGGTCAAAGCTCTAAAAGATTTCAGAGTTTACATACTCTATTCCCATATCATTCCATATGTCCCCAATGTTGTATTCAAAGATATTTTAACACAAGAAGGATCTGATGGTAGAAGATGAAAGTGGATTGCCACTATCCTTGAGTATGATATGGAAATTAAACCAACAAAGCTCATTAAAGGACAGGGTTTGGCCAGATTGATAGCTAAATATAGTTGTAATGCTCTAGACATCAATTTCATTGCACAAATAGATGACCAGGAAGAGATGGCGACTCCATTGATCAGTGAGGCCTATCTAGACTCACCATGGTACTCTGACATTATCTTTGTACTCATAAATTTACAATATCCTCCTGGATTAACTAAAACCAAAGCCAGATTCATCAAACAAAAAGAAATGAGGTTTCGTATATTAAATAATGCACTTTATTGGAAAGAAAGTAGTGGGATCTTACTAAATTGTTTATTAAAATCAGAGGCTGACAAAATTATCGAGGAATTTCATGTGGGTGATTGTGGAGGCCACTTATACTGGAAGAGTACAATAGACAAAATACTGAGAGCTGGTTTCTACTGGCCAACTTTATTTTCTAATGTCAAGAAATTTGTTACCTCCTGTCACAAATGTCAGATTTTTGAAGGGAAAAAGAAACTATTTCCCTTACCTCTTAAGCCTATATCTATTGAAAATCCATTTCAACAATGGGGGTTAGACTTCATTGGTGAAATCCACCCTCCATCCTCAGGCCAACATAAATGGATTTTAACTGCCACAGATTATTTTACCAAGTGGATAGAAGTTATTCCCACTAGGCAAGCGACTGATTCAGTTATAATCTCATTTATAGAAAGTAATATTTTGTCAAGATTTGGATGCCCACATAGGATTATTACTGAAAATGAAGCTGCATTCAAATCCAAGAAAATGATTTCTTTCTATCATAAATACCATATTACCTTAGGAAATTCTACTGCTTATTATCCCTAGGGTAATGGTTTAGCCGAATCTTCAAACAAAGCTTAGTCAATATCATTAAAAAATTACTTCAAGATAACAAAAAGACCTGGAAAAGAAAGCTAGTCTATGCCTTATGGGCTGATAGACTTACCACTAAGAAGTCTATTGGCACTTCACCTTATCAGATTGTTTATGGAATGGATGCAATTTTCCCCTCTTCCTTGGGCGTACCAGTCATGAAGATCATTCAGGAATCATAGGTGGAAACAAATGATATTCAACGAAGAATTAATGAAACCATACATCTCCAACAAACCAGGGAAGAAATTTATGAAATATCACAAGTTTTGCATGATAAAATTAAAAATATTTTTGACAAAAGGAGTAAAGAAGATGATTTTTCCATTGGAGATCAAGTTTTGAGATGGGATTCAAGAAGAGACGACAAAGGTAAACATGGAAAATTTTACTTTCTATAGCAAGGACCTTATGTGATATATGGTTACAAAGGTAACAATTCTTTTTTCATCAAGAATTTGGATGGAACTGAACTTCAAGAAGGACCAGCGAATGGTAGGATGCTGAAACACTACTATTCTTTTAAATCAATCACCAGTTAGATCCATTGACTTTTATCAGTGTAAATATTCATTGCAAGTGTGTAGATTGGATTGGAGATTTTATCTACAAATTTGAAGCCCGAAGAGAAGGCCCTAAGCTTTGCAGTATAAAATATCATAAGTATAAATTATTGCAGAAATTAGAGGACAATTACAGGATCATCAAGGTTAAAGTTGAAGACTACTAATCTCAAATTTTTTGAAATTTCACCAGGAAATGCCATCCCCAAGTGAAGCCGATGTTAGCAACCTATAAATATAGGATTCATAATTTTTACTTGACTAATGATAGTTGTGTAAATATGTACAAACTTTTCTTTCTGCAAGGTGTTTTCCCATATTTTGTAAAAAAATAAAAAATATTAAAATATTAGAAAAAGGGTAAAAGTCCTAAAAGAAAATTCAAAGGACTTAGAAAAAATAATATACCCCAAAAGAAAAAAGATGAATAAAATATGAAAGTGTGCAAGTCTAAATGCCACTACTTTTACTTTTTGCAGATGATTATGGTAGAGTGTCAATAAATTCCATAATCCATGATGATTTGAACAATTTAATCTTGACTTATCATGTTTCAATTTTACTTGTTTTAGATAGAGAATGAAGAACTATCATACAGTTTAATCATGACAAATCAGTAGTTAGGTAAAGAATAAAAGAATCCAATATTTTAATCTGGATTCTTGAATGAAATAATTTTAGAATTAGATAGTTTTACTGCTTTTAAAAGAATAAATGTTGCAAGGTTGCTAGCTCAAATTCACCTAATCAAAATAGAAGAAAAAATGTTAGAAGATACGATCTGGTAGGTAGAAGAAGGCGGGAAATCCATTGTAAATATCTTTCACCAGGCTATAATAACTAATTTCCCCTCCCCATAGCTATTTGACATTCTAGACTATCATTCAAAGAGGCTCAAGGCATTTCCTTAACTTTTTTTGGGACCGGACCCAAGGCTCAATGAATGACTAGTTAAAAGTGTTAAGTTTCTATATTAATCCCAAAAATCACATCATTTTCCATTCTGTAATATTCCTTTTTTAGAAATATCACAAGTCTAAGCCAGAGATGGATTGCTGAGGCATTTACTGGTTATGTCTCCTTCCAAAGAAGGGAGAGAACCAGAGGCTACCTGGCCTTTTGCAATATCTGTCTACCGATATGTGACTTTTCCTATTCAGGAATTGTTGCAGCAAGCTCCTTAGGGACGCTGTATAAGGAAGCCCATGTGAAAATAAGTAAATATAGTGTTGGGATGCCTTAGAATATATATGAAAAAAACTCCATATCAAATATAAGCTCAAAAAAATAACCTTAAGCAGGTTATTCAGATCTCCCACAATGAACTAGCTGAAAATTGCAGCAACATGCAAGCATAAAACTGCTGCCCTCAGAAAGTAACGTTGTATAAGTGAGAAATGGGACTCAGATCCCTTAGATGACCCAATATATGACTCACTTGCAGAATTAGAGGTAAAACAAATGAATCTAGTTCATATAAACATAACTCTCAAAATAATATGCCTCAATCTAGCTCAAAACCCCATAGTCTAGCTTATGCAGAAAATACTGAAACAAGAACAAAATTATTTTTTCTAGGGTTCTACAGTAAATAATGTGACATATCAGATCAGAAATACATGAGCATCCAATGGTGAGAAAAATGATAATTTTTTCCTCTTTATACAAAATGAAGATCACCAGGCAAGGGTTACATGGAGGTACAATGTATAGAAATGCAGATCTGCAAATGTAGAGATGGAAAACGCAGTTACTGCAACAATGAGTATGAATATATCTGAAAATTCTAAAATACATAGGAGGAATTAAATACAAAGCCTTCTAGGAGAAGGGATGGCCCTTTCTCCAAAGGATGGGCTCACTAGCAAGGGATCAAACCATGCTACTGCTGCTATCTCAAAAATAATGCAGATCTCCCAGTGAACTACGCTGTAGAGGATGGGAACTAATTTTTCCACTTTCCAAGATGTGAAATAAACTCCGGATGTTCTTGTACAGGTCCTCCAATGCAAAGGAAGCTCTCTCCACTGGAAAATATGCTCAAGAACTGATAATGTGAACCTCTCCACTACACTGCCCTGCAACACAGTGTCCTCTGCTCTAAGAATAATGTTGTAGAAGAAAGGAATGCTTGGCCTTCAACCCAATGTGGAGAATTTCTGAACAACTCCCTTCAAGATATCACTCAATGAAGGAGAGGGAACTCCTAAGCAGGAATCCTCCAAACTCTGCTAAACAGCAAGAGTTTGTAGAAATGTCTAAGCAGACAAGGAATTCGAAAATCATAAGCTAACCCACAAATATTCCCTTCTCTTCCTTATGAAGTTGTGAGCTCCTTCACCTTGGGTCCCACCTCTTAGGGTTTCCATATTCATTTGAATCTCTTCCCTCCAAAACTATGTTGTCTTCTTAGGCAAGCTACTCGTCCTTACGCTGCACTGGTTGACTTGGTCAACTTGACCTTGTCCTCATACAATTGGCCCTTTTCACACTAGGAGGTGCAAAATAAGCTTCTCAAAGGTTCCCTTTTTCCATTAGGAAGGGTTTTATTCATGTTAAGAGGCCTCCTCTTCCATTTTATTCACCTACTATGCAATATGAGAAAAATTTAATGTTCCAATTTATGCATGAAAATTTTGGAACATTACAATCCTCCCCTCCCAAATGTTGCTTGTCCTCAAGCCACTGCAAGGATAGAACTGAGTGAATCTCCTTACCTCCTCCAGTAGCATCAGCATATGACGGAATACTCCAAAGAATATGATGCCATCTCATCCATGAAACTCCACAGTGCCTCTCCCAATCATATAGATTAGCACTCAGTGAAACTCCCCAAATGACTATGATCATGAGAAGGAAAGTGATCAAGGAGACAACCATGTGTGGTCTAGAGGTCTTCTCGAGGCATGGAGTGCAATAATCATGGGAATTCCTCTTCCCAAATGTGATACCTCCACCCCAAATCTATCATCCATATGGAATGAGTCACCCTCCTGCATGGTAACTCATGAAAAGTTTCCTCCACCTTCGGCTCCAGAAGTGTAGGTGGGTTGAATAAATGAACATCATAAGAAAGAAGGCCTATTCCATGCTGTCCTCCTCTCCACTTATGAATAGTGTAGAGTATGTGTTTTTCATGGGCTGCAAATTTATTGCCCTCAAGTGGAAAAATGTAGAGCAATCCACCAAAGATTTCTCCTCCAACATTGAAGAACAAGCTGCCCCAAAACATTTCTTCCATGATGAATAGGACATGGTCATCATAGAATGTCCAAATGAGATGTTTTCTGTAGGCTTTGAATGCTACTGTATGATATAAACAAATTCTCAAAAGGACACAGCTTAATCTCATCCATTGCTTCTTTAGAAAATTGCATGGCAAGTAATATGTTGCTAAATGACTAGTGGTGAAAATCCTCACATTCACTAGTAAAAAGTAAATGGCTGAATGGGTCAGCTGAACATACAAGTCATATTTTATCACTTGCCCGTGATTATACAATGAATTATCATCAAACTTATGGTCCACCTCAAAAGGAAACAAATACTTAGCTGTGGTGGCCATAGTTTTTCTCATGTTCCCCTTAGAACATGCAATGTAGAAAATGTGGGAATCCTTCCCCTTTAAGGACACCCCCAACTCATGTGTCATTCTTCCAATCATGCTCCCAATGTAAATCAGATCCACATCAGTAAAGGAATTCATGATCAGCAACAAAATGAGGAAAATGTTGAAGGTTTTATGTGATGGAAGAAAGTACCAACAGTTTCCCCAATAGTGGTAGCGCAGTTTTCCAAGTTGTTGCTTCAGAAATTTACATGGAAAAATGATTTGTGACTCATGGTTGATAATTAAATTAGCTGAAAATGCATGCAATGGAAAAAATTTTTCCAAAGGCCATGTGAAAAATGGTTGCCTCCATCATATAGTTTGGCCCAATTTTGTCCATGGAGCAATCTGATAAGCTTGCCCTCTTGTAGAGCCTTGCACTGCAAAATAATGGTAAGAGTATACAAATCAGCCAATGTAAGAAAAAATTTCCTACCATATTCCGGGAGTAAAATAATGTATGAATCCATGAATGAACCCTCCATAGTTGTTTGGCATGGTCCCATGAAGAGGAATGAACTAGGTGCTGCAAGAAGATCCTTCTTCTCATGCTTGGGAATCCAAGTCAAGAAGAATGTAGCATAGTAATAGATGACTCCATCTACTACCTCATCCATCTCACCTCCTCTTTTCTCATCAAGTGCAAAAAATATGAAATGTTCCTGGGACCTGTGGGTTATGGATCCACCACACTTCTACTAGGCACACTTCATCCATCGATTACTGCTCCAAAGAGATAACGCTGTTGGCTTATACACATAGGCTCTCATCCATATCAAGCTCCATTCTTTGACATGTAGTTTTCCAAAGGTATTCTCCATAATGCTGCCATATATTAGAGGTATCCTCCATGATGAAAATACATCTTGCACCATGATAGTGCCATACTTCACCCTTGCAACACTATGCCAAGTGGGAGAGAAATTTTTCCCTTGCTCTCTCCCAATTCCCTGAAGCAACAAAGATCTTTGCTGCCTCATCATACCTCCATCATACACATTATGTAGTGAAAACATGATGATTATGCCATCATAATGTATCCACACTCCTTGCTTCCCCATGATGAAAGTACCCTGCCAAGTTCCTTCCTCCCTCATACCCTTGGAAATAGGATATGTCTCATGATGGCCAAACTCTCTCCTGAGTAGCCAGCGCAGCTTTTATTCTTGCTTCCCTGTGTCATAGATATGCAAGTGGCTTACAAGCCTCTTGCTCTCCATCCATCTTCCCTCATCCAAGTTTGGCTGCCCTTGATTTTCCTCTCCCTTGGCACCTTCCCAATGAAGACCACCAATCTCCCCAAGAAAGTATTCCTTCTTACACCTCATGGGGGGTTGAGATGTAACCCATTGGAGGTTTCTCAAGAGAGACATCTCACCAACTAACCCCTTGAATCCAACAGAACCCAAGAGTGCTAGAAACAAAACATCATTAGGGAATGACACCTCCTGCATGATGCTCCCCAAATCCTTGCACCATAACTCCTCATGCTGCATGCAACTCAATAAGGGTGCAAAGGAATGAGTGTTGATCCCTCCTTGGATAAAACCCATATTGCACCACACTGTATAATCTTGCCTCTCCTCATCAGCAAAGCATTTCTATCCTGGGCCATGTGAAAACAAATTTCCAAAGCCTCTCATGCAATCTTCTGAAGTGTTATAGCATGGAAATTTTTTCATACCTTTGGAAACCCTTGAGACATATTGTAGGGCTACAAGATTCTCTTTTTGCAATGCGTTGGTTGGTCCAACTGCTGATATGGTTGGCTGCCCCTTTATGAACATGACACCGCTGGTAGAAGCCTCCTCAAGTGGGGAAGAGAGCTCCTCATCCTCTGGCCATCTACCCACTTCTTCTTGTGGCCCTCCATTCTCTGCACTCCCTCCCTGAGAATTGGAAGTGCATCCATCTTCTCCTTCCTCCTGAAACCCTCTAGAGGTTTCACTACAGCCTTCTCCACCTTGAAACCCTCTTGGAGTTTCATTGTGCCTTTCTTCTCCCTTTGGTTGAACCTCCTTGGAGAGGCTCTTCTTTGATCTGAAAATGGATGAGAGTAACCCCATCCTCTTCATCTTCATTCTCCTCTTCTTCTTACTTTCTGGGTGGATCTGGAATCCACAGGCTGAGCCAAGAGCAGAGCTCTGATACCACTGTAATATTCCTTTTTCGGAAATATCACAAGTCTGTGCCAGAGATGGACTGCTGAGGCATTTACTGTTTATGTATCCTTCCAAAGAAGGGAGAGAACCAGAGGCTACCTAGCCTTTTGCAGTCTCTGTCTATAGATATGTGACTTTTCCTATTCAGGAATTGCTGCAACAAGCTCCTTAGGGATGTTGTATAAGGAAGCTTATGTTAAAATAAGGAAATACAGTGCTGGGATGCCTTTGAATATATCTGATACAAACTCCCTGTAGAATATAAGTTCAAATAAATAACCTTAAGCAGGTTATTCAGATCTCCCACAATGAACTAGCTGAAAATTGCAGTAACATGCAAGCATTAAACAACTGCCCTCAGAAAGTAACGCTGTATAACTGAGAAATGGGACTGATATCCCTTATATGACCCAATATATGAATCACTTTCAGAATAAGAGGTAAAACAAATGAATCTATTTCATATAGACAAAACTCTCAAAACAATATGCCTCAATCTAGCTCAAAATCCCATAGTCTAGCTTTATAGAAAAGACTGAAACAAGAAAAATGTTATTTTTTCTAGGGTTTCTGTAGTAAATAATGTGACATATCAGATTAGAGATACATGAGCATCCAATGGTGAGAAAAATTAGAATTCCTTCCTCTTTATACAAAATGAAGATCACCCGACAAGGGTTACATGAAGGTACAATGTATAGAAGTGCAGATCTGCAAATGTAGAGTTGGAAAACGCATTTACTGCAACACTGAGTATGAATATATCTGAAATTTCTCAAATACAGAGGAGGGATGGCCCTTTCTCCAAGGATGGGCTCACTAGCAAGGGATCAAACCCTGCCACTGCTGCTATCTCAAAAATAATGCAGGTCTCCTAGTGAACTGTGCTGTAGAGGATGGGAACTAAGTTGGCCACTTTCAAATATGTGAAATAAACTTCGGATGTTCTTGTATAGATCCTCTAATGTTAAGGAAGCTCTCTCCACTGGAAAATATGCTCAAGGACTGATGATGTGAACCTCTCCACTGAACTGCCTAGCAACACAACATCCTCTGCTCCAAGAATAACGCTGTATAAGAAAGGAATGCTTGGCCTTCAACCCAATGTGGAGAATTGCTGAAAAATTCCCTTCAAGAGATCACTCAATGAAGGAGAGGGAACTCCTAAGCAGGAATCCCTCCAAACTCTGCTAAACAACAGGAGTTTGCATAAATGTCTAAGCAGACAAGGAATTCGAAAATCATAAGCTAACCCTCTCTTCTACCCTCCTCCTTATGAAGGTTGTGAGCTCCTTCACCTTGGGTCCCACCTATTAGGGTTTCAACATCATGTGAATATTTTCCCTCCAAAAATGCGTTGTCTTCTCAAGCAAGCTACTCCTCCTTAGGTTGCGCAGTTGACTTGGTCAACTTGACCTTATCCTCATGCCTTTGACCCCTTTTCACACTAGGAGGTGCAAAATAAGCTAATCCATGGTTCCATTTTTCCATTAGGAAGGGTTTTATTCATGTTAAGAGGCCTCCTCTTCCTTTTTATTTGCCTACTATGCGATATGAGCAAAATTTAATGTTCCAATTTATGCATGAAAATTTTGGAACATTACACATTCATGCATTCATTACCATGAAATCATAAGTAAAGACTCTATTTTTACTTAATGATTCTTAAGACCCATTTGATTAACTCCCTCCACTTTACAAAGCATAAAACCCTCAAAAGACATGATCTACTAAGTAAAAGTGAGTGAGTTATGAAAATGAAACTTTACTCTAATTTTCACTTTCCTTAGTTTTATTTATGAAATTTTGAGTATTCATTGTCCCTTTTGTAGAAATTTTGAATAAATGAGATATTATTCACCGAGATTATCCTGATCACACACTATTTGAGCTTCATGCATAATACATAACCTCTTCTACTATTGATCATCAATTTGCGGAAATATAAACAATCGCATGCGCACATTAAAACCATAAACAATCACACATATAAACACAGTATTTATGGGAAAACTTAAAGCTGAAAACCCCAACTATCTATATATTATATGCCATAGAGATCATGTAACAATCATTGTACAAAGCTCCTCACAAGCTCTCAGTACAATCTCCAATTGCTACACACTAATCAAGCTAGATCTAGCAAAACACATGCTCCAATCTCTGCCACCTGATAGCCAACCTCTATTGCATAATCAATGTTGTAGAATGGCTCATAAATAACTTCGAACCACCTGGCTTGTACTGCGCAATCCTCATTGACTTCTCCAATCACTGGTTGTTGCAAATATGCAACAGTATAGTCACAACTGATAGTTAACCTTCTCTTTCACCTATCTCTGCACTGGTCTCCACTGAAACTGCCATGCACTATAGTTAACTGATGTATTCTTTAGTTGATTAATGAGTTATTATTTAGTGAATTAATTAACTAATTAATTCACACCACTCTCACTAGTGTATCAATCAGTTAGACTAGATAAAACTAGCTCAACTGTGTCTAACTAAGTTAAACTGAACACAACTCCACCAACTACCTCAATAACTCCACCAAACTCTGTCACATGAGTTCTAACTGAAGTCTCCATGTAATAGCTCCACTTAACCCTCAGGAATAGCGTAATTCCTTTTGTCAGCTCCTGTGCCACATCTGTGCACTTAACTAAAGTGCTCCAAGAGAATAAGATAATGTTTATAGTCCAAATATTATTAAGAGCTAATAATATTCGACATATCTATTTTTGGATTGGCAATCTAAAAATAGATTCCGCCCAATATGTCTAAAAATAGAAGTCCATCTATTTTTCCCGACTTGACCAACCATCCATAAATAGCATCTTGCAACTCATAGAACATGATCCATATGTCTAAAAATAGACTTTGCGCCAAAAATAGCTGTGGGCTCACTTAGTGAAGGCGACTTCTTTCCACTAAGCTCATCATCTTGTTGCAATATCAACAATTTTCATATTAACACCTAACTTATTTTATTAACTCCCTATAGAAAGTCCTAGTCCTATTAATATAACTCCTTTTTATTAATTATCCCAAAAAACCCCTTATTATAAGCTTTTTATGTCAAAATTATTATTCACATGTTTAAATTAAATCCCGAAACTATCCCTTTGACATAAAAAATATCTATAATGAAATATACCGATCCCCTATAGTTTTGGACCTTCAAATAATCTAAAACTATATAATAAAATTAAAATATGAAAAAACAGTTTTCGTACATATCTTGCATGTTTGAAAAACATTATCCCGCTTATCTCATTATATCCTAAGTATTTTATAAAGGATTTAAGCCTTAAAACCTTTGTAAATACTCTTACAATTTTCCCGTCCCTACACAAGCTTTACCCGAGGTTAAAGTTTGACCTTACCCCTCTTTCCCGTTATATGCACCTTCACTAAAGTCTGAACCTTGGTTAAAAGTTCCTATTAACCCACCCCCATTCACTTTACCTTATAAACCCCTTTTATATATAACCCAGCGCCATCACATTCATCCATCACCCTCCAATCATATTTATATTCCTAATCCAATGGTCCACACTCAGCGCGATGAACCAACCTCATGCTCCACCATTCTCCATCACGTTAAGTTGTGATCGTTGATCATCTCTATCAAATTAACAACCCATCTTAAAGACCGGTCCCACCCACCTGTCCGTCGCAACTCCAAAAACTAATCTTGACCATTCGCATCGTGAAATCAAATCTAACGGTGCAGGTCTCATATCACACGCCGAAACTGATCAATTGAAGTTTGATGAAATTCACGTGATAAAAGTAGTTTCATTAAACCGCCCATTGCTACGTGTCCAAATTCTATTCGATCACATTCATATTAGCCAAAACAGATTACCATCTAAAAGTAACGCGATAACCACCAATGGTTTTCACATTCAAAGAAAATCCACTCCTGCCATTGACTATGACCTACAATAAATGATACATATTATGACAAATATCTCAGGTTTTACCTTAATTTCTCATTGTTTTATGTATTGTTTACCCCCTCGCCTGTTATAAAAAATGTGCCCAGACCCTGTGAATGAAATTTAAACCTTTGATAGTCAATTTTTCTCCCTAAAGCTTCTAGGAAAATCATCTCTATGCTTTCCTTCATTCTAGGTTATTCTAATGAGGAGTTCACTGATGCATCAATTCTAGGTTTCCTTTCTACTTTATCCACAGGGAAACCTCCTGCAATGATATTTAATTTTTCTAGATTCATTGCTGACAATATGCACTATCAGTTGACCAAGTTGCCTGAAGAAGGAGTGTTTAGATATTCATCATATCTATTTCACCTCTTCCTATTTTTCCAAGCAGAAAATTTTCTAGTTGCATTACATAAAATGGATGTTGAAGGCAATCCTCTCTTAGTAGTATTTTGGACTTCATTGCTCAGAAAATATGGAAGTGAATTCAACTATAATGACTTCACTGATTTGTTTGTCAGACCAGCCATGAGTTTATTGTGCAAATCAGAACAACCAAGAATCAGTGAGGAAATAAAAAGAATTCTACAATTATTTGAACACTGTAAAGTAGGTGATTGGTACCTATATGAAAATCATACAGAACTAAGGATACTTGGAGAAAACCTGGCCCCTTATAAGCTACCCAAATTTCTAACCATCGGGGTTTTTGCTTTGGAATACTTGAGGAAAGTCCTAAATGCAGATGCTATAAAATTTATGGTTGCCAAGAAAAAGACACAGTTTAAACTGAAGAATCAGATAGGTCCCTTCATAGTAAACAACAGGGATGCCTTAAGAGAAATAGTCATGAAATTGTTAGAGTTAAAGTTCCAACAAAGTTTTTATTGGAACTATGATCCACAAGGCATTCTAAGTAGCATAAGGATCAAATGTAAATTAACACCATTCATGCATAAGTCTAAACCAGAAATTGAGAAATTTGCAAATCAAATGGAATGGGTAGAAAATACATTGATTGATCCTACTGCCAATATAGAGAAGGAGAGATAGGCAGATAATTCACAGGCAATAATAGTCACTAAGCAGACAGAAGCTTCAAACAAAAGCACCAGGAATGAAGAAGGCTATTCAGCAGAGACCATTGCATAAAATAAATTCAAGATTATTTACAACAAAAGGGAAAAAATGACTGCTGCTGAGAAAGACAAGGCTATTAATCAATGATATAGATGATCAGAAGATAGATAATGATGAAGCCACTATAATTGTAAATAAGACTCTAGCAGAAATTCAGAAAGAGTAGGTGCTAACACAGGAACAGGGCAGAGAAATGGTTGAAAAGCAGGTGAATTCAAAAACTCCCTCCTCTTCCAAAGCAACAGAGGGAACAGACTCTGACATTCAGAAAAAATACAAATAGATCAAAGAGAAAAATGAGGAGATTAAAAATGAAGTTTATTCCCAATTTCTCAAAGAAAAGCCAGGGAATAAAGACAGGTTGTTGACAGCTTTTGACTACTCCACAAATAAGATGATCATGTCATTCCTTAAACCAACAATTGCAGATCCAAAATCAGTTTCATATTACACCAAAACATATGTAGAAGTGGATGCAGATACAATACATGAATTGGATTAAACAGAATTTCATAGAAGCACCACAGAAATTTTGTATTCTAAAGTACTAACCAAACCTATGAGTGAAACTATGCTAAAAAATACTGTGTCTAACTTGCAGAATCAGATGAGTCTATACAAAGCCTCTTTACATGCTAAGGACCTAAGGATCAAGTCTTTGGAAGACTTGGTTATACAGACTGGAGTAGATCCTTCAAACATTTAGGTTGCTCAAGCACTCATAAAGAAAAATAATGAAGACATTGCAGCCTTAAGAAAACAATTGAAACTTCCACAGAATGAACATCCACAAGCCAAGGAAATCCTACAATAGAAAAAAGAAAAGGATAAGATGATGCAATTAGTACTGAAAATGACTGCTCAAATCAAAGATATGGAGAATCGGATAGATACCCTCATAAAAGAAAAAGAAACATTGAAAGAAACAAATATTTCTCCTATTCCTACAGTCATAATTCTAATGGTGAGTACAATTGTTCCTTCTACACTGGCAGAGCACTTGGCACCAAAAATAATACTGGCAACTATAGTGTAAGTACAATCTATAGATACCTCAGCCACAGAATCATCAACAACATAGGTACAACAAGCAATAGGTACAACAGACATAGTTAAATCTATGGAAGAAATGTCCCTTAAGAACAATGAGATCAATAATTTAAAGAAATAAAATAAAGATCTCGAACCCTCATACAAAAATGCTTTAATCACATCTAAGGGACATGAACAGAGAGCAAAGGCCTTAGAATAACAAGTGAAGAGTTTACAGAAAGAAGTAAACTTCAGTGAAAAGGTGGCATACATAAAAAACTACCTATGTAATAATATAATTCAAGCTATTCATTTATAGTGGCCCTCAATACAAATTATCTATGAGCAAAGAGATTTATTGCAAGCAGCACTGGCAGAAATTAAGAAAACTAAAATAGAGCTTGCAGATAAACCGTCACAAGCTATAAGGCTTATTGGATTCTTGAAAAACAAGAATAGAGTTGAATTGGAGGCATTGAACATTCATGACAGGACTGAAACAATTCTGCAAATCAGGAAAATCCTAACCAAAATAAATATCATGAACAAATTAGAAGAAAAATGTGAAGCCATGAAATTATCAATCACAAAATTCATGACCAAATACACAATGCTAAGCCAGGCAGTTCTTCCAGATATACATGGTTTCCATGAAAAGTTAATGATCCATATTGATTATGACAAAAATATTAGAGCACATGCCAAATAACAAGTGAATAAACCTTTACCACAAGGTTCTCTAACTGGTAAGGTGGTTTTACAATATTTTGAAGATTTGTTCTTTTTACAGAATGAGATCAAACACATGTTTTTTATAAAACCAAACTTTGCAAAATACACTGATGCTGATGAGAGTTACAGGAAATTGAAAGGTATGAAAATACCCAGTGCAGAGCAGTGTCAGGAATTTACTGATTGGATATAACAGTATGCAAACAGAGCAGAACCAGTGCAGTCAGGTTTTTCATTTTTACAGTTATCAAAGGGTAAATATTGCAATGAAAGTGTATTAGGTGAATAAGCAAAGTCAAAGAGTATCCAAGAATAAAACAGTCAACTCAATTTTTACTATTGTAATTCTTCATTTTACAGCAGTAGAGTAATAAATGGATAGTGTAAAAGAGTATTAGAAGTGAAGCACAAGTTGAAGAGTGTAATTAGAAAGATTGTCTTCCAAGCTATCTTCTAAAAAGATATTTTTCCAAGTGCTAGCAAGCATCTACAACAATGCAACAATTAGTTTTGATTATATAGATTAGTTCTATTTTTTCTAGATAAGAGGACAACTTGCTAAGTTGTTAAGCCACTGTCCCTCTTAATGTGTAAAGATATTTTTATTTCTTAAAGTTATTCCTAGATTTCTCTAGGATATTTTGTAATAAACATTTTGTATAAATACTTCAGTTTATGAAGTGTTTAGTGTGGAATAAAATTTGTCAAGACTACTATAGACATTTTTGCTGAATACATTGGGAGTTTGTGTGAGTTGATTTGTAAAGAAGCAGACTGAAACTAAGTCAAACAGACATCATAACTCAGGATTCTTGTGCTGATCAGATAAGTCAAGTATTTTCCTGTTTTCATTGTTTATATTTCTAAAGTTCCATACATACATTTACATGTTTTCTGTCTTAAATGATTGACTAGGAAATTTCATACAGGATTAGTGTCAAAAGCTCCCTATTTTTTACTAGTTATTCATTGATATGTTTTCTGCTGATATCCGGACTTAAGAATCCTTAATTGCTCTTAGTCCCTTTTGACCCCTTTCTTTCATATTCTTTTCTGTAACTTAAGGATCCTTCATTTCCCTTTTGTTCAGATCTTACCATTTCATCAAAAAGCCTATTTCCAAACCCTTTGAAGGTCATCTACCCTACCCTTAGTACATTTGCTCTTTTGACATTTTTCTTCCTAGCTCTGCTTGTAAAGAAAATTGACTCCATAGCCCAATGGTCTAGTAGATCCCTCTGTGGTTTACCTTGAAGTACCTTTTATTCCCACAAAACATTCAAACCAAACCAATTGTCCAATTATAACTAGCCTAAAATATTATAACATAATCAAGCTAAATATTGAGGAGAGATCCCTCTCCGGAATTTAGGAAGGCTAGATCCTGAATTTCAAAAGTAGGTTCTTGGTTACCCCTAATTTTATTCAACTATAAATCCTCATCCCACAACCTGAGAATTACTAGGGTGATAACAGAAGGCATAACTACGGTTCAATTACTATTCAATCATGTCATAGCTCTGTTTGATGTCCCAAAAGCGATTGTCACCGATCATGACTCTCATTTTCATAATCATATGATGACATATATCGCTACTCATTTGGGGTTACGTCACGATAGCTCCACCCCTTATTATCCACGGGTCAATGGCCAAGTTGAATCTGTCAACAAAGTCTTGGTGACTATCCTTCAACGCACCATTAGGAAGCACAAACAAGATTGGCATCTGATGCTCTTCTTAGCTTTGTGGGCATACCGAACTTCTACTAATTATACCACTGGATTCACACCATTCCAATTGGTGTATGGTCTAGAGGTGATCACACTCCTGATAGAGTTTTAGATCCCTTCTCTGAATCTAGTTGTTGAACTACTTCCTAGTACTTCACCAGAATAGGAACATCTAATTTACCTTGAGCATCTCAATGAGACTCGAAGACTTGATGCTTTAGTTATTGAAGCACAGAAAATCTGAGTTAAAGCTCAATATGACAAATCTATCAACCCTCTCATTTTCTTCGAAGGTGACTTGATCTTGCTTTATGACCAAGCCCATGATAAATTGAGAGTAGGAAAGCTCGAGCCAATGTGGCATGGGCCCTATATCATTCAATGAGTATTGGAATGAAGAGCCTATGAGCTAGAAGATTACGAAGGCAATCCATTGGTCGAGCTCCAAAATGGGCTCTATCTGAGAAAATATTATTCTTAATCATGAGTGTGATACTTTGTACATTAGTGTTTCATTTATTAGTGTGCTTTGATTGGATTTTGGTGTGATTGTTTGCTTTGCATACATGTTTCCTATGTTTACCTTGTGTTCCACTTGGTTTTCATATTTCATTGAATCATTACGGTGGTTTTTCTAATGGCGCTTTCTGTAGCACACAAAACATGTCTTCCGCAACATGGGCACTCTTTGCCCCTGATGGAGAGTTGATTAATTTACAAGGTATTTGTTTGGCTCGAACAACTAACAATATTTCCAAATATAGTGTGGTGATCGAGATATTATTAGATGCTATTGATATCGGGATTAGAGATTTGGTTGTTAAAATAGTCTCACAAATAGTTGTGTTAAAATGGCCATTATTCTATGCAAAATCCTCAAATTTTGTGTATGTATTTGCGTGTTCGATTATTGGAAAGGAATTTTGATTTTATCACATATCAACATATTCCAAGATGTTTAAACACATTAACAGATACATTAGAAAATCATGTATTAGATATACATTTGCGCAATTTGTAAAAAACCAACACATAATTATGATACGCAAGTAGGGTTTAATATATATATATATATATATATATATATATATATCGGGTCTTTCAAGTGTGTTACATCCAAAATCTCAAAAAATATGTGTTTTGTTACAAAAATGGCTCTTCGAGCCTACATCAACACAAGAATGTAAAAATGGGTCTGTTATCCGCCCACATGATTCTCTTCATAACATGTGACTACTCGAATCACTTGCCATACTAGCTGAAGCAGTCTGCCTGGAACCCCGACCATATGACTCTGAAACTGAAGAGGGATGTCATCAAAGGTATCATACTCTGGGATGCCTCTGGTAAGGCCTACCAAGTTCCACTCTAGCTCGGCTAGTGTGTCTTCTCCCTCCTCATAAGGGACATCCTCTACAAGGTGGGCTACCCTCCATGTGATCGGTGACATACCGAGCAGTCTCTAAGGACCCATATATGGAAAAAAATTATAATTTTACGTTTCAGAATACATAACAAAAACATTCAAAAAGTAAAAAAGGTTAAAAAAAATATTTTTTTACATGCATCAATCCACTGTGTGCTTGGTGGAATGGGTAGATCTAGATCTCCTCTGAATTCGATGCCTGCATATGCAAATTCCTCAACCATGATGAGTTGACGACGCAGCTAGCTAAAAAAGGCTGCAAGAAAATGCATCTGTTGTCCCCCACCCTATTGGGGCATGATATCGCACCACCTCATCAGTCTCGGATCCCTCGAGGTTGGATCATGGATATCCAACTGTTGGTACTGAAACAATGGTACTCTCTCTAAGAAAAAGGTCACCATAATGGACCCGTACCCAAATTTTTTGGCCATCATGTCTTGCAATTGGTTAATTGGCACTTCATATTGGCCAATAACCTATCACATTATTTAAACATCATTGAGGCCAAACAATCCACTGTGTACTGGAATTGAAATTTTTTTGCCTCATGCAATTCCTAGGCTCCCACCACTCTAGTTATGCAATGAAGGATTGTGTGCAAGGGAAGCACTTTGATAGAGAAGATATCTATCTTCCTGCTCTTAGTATTTCAAGACCTGGGAAAATGCCTCTAGATGAGCATACTGGTACTCTCACCCCCTGTGCGAGCTCCAGAGATTTGGATTCTCTCCCCTCTCCTCGAAAAGCCTATAATGAAAGATATGTACATCACATCTAATTCCAATTCCTGATCCTCGTTGATAAATGTTTGTCGGTCCACATCCCATAGTCCAATCAAATGTTGGATTAGCTCCAGCTGAGCTCTCAACCCTGATGTTTGGAAGAACTTCAGTAAACCAAAATTTCGCAATGCATTTACGCAATTTTTGTCTTGCAGTGCTTGGTGGTCTTCCACCTCATGGACTCTTTCTTTCCATTCAATGACCATCTCTGCTGAAAACACCTACAAAACATGTTTAAAAGGCATTTTAGGAGCTTTCATCGGAGTAGTTTTGGAAATTATCCATTAAAATGGGTGGATTTCTTGTTTCAAAATCTTCCCCACGGCGAGCGTGACTCCCCGAATTAATTTGGCATTGGTGGCATGCTGCCCTAATGGGCTAAACATGACTAGCACACGTCTGATAGTTTGAAACCGCGCTGATCGTGAGCGATTTTGAGGTTTTATATCCTCCCCCTTGTTCTCTATTTGTAAAACAAAATGTTGAAAGAGTGGAATTAAAATGAAGAGGAGGCTTAGGGCTCTTCCTGGTGCTGAAGGATCATTGAATGGTGTCCTGGATCGACCGCACTGCTGATCTGAAGTTTAGAGGGAAAATGGGTAAAATACACTTCTCCAAATAGAAAGATGAAAATGAATTTACTTTTTGATCTATTTATAGTTTTTTGAAATATTTTCACCATTATTTTATTATTTTTCCTCGATATCAATGATGTTTTCCATTTTTGTGCAGTGAAGGGAATTTCACAATGTTGGTGATTATTTCTGATGTAAACGAGTTTTATTTTATCTCTTTTTGGGCTCGGTAAATGCTTACTAAAAAGGAGCCCCCCTGGAGTCAAATTTCAGCTCTTTTCTGACTCTCAAAAAATCAAAATATTGTCGAGTACTTGTCATTTTGAACTCGTTAAATTGAATTAATTGACCTGGTCTCAGTATAGGTTTACCCCTTTTTCGGGTTGAGATTCACTATTTACGAAAAAGGAATACCTTCATCGAACATGGTCAAGAGGTTTTCTCAGATATTGTTTTCTACCTTTTCATATTTGAGAGACGATTTATGAAAAGGGAAATGATGGATTTTCCTTTTTGTTTCTTTTCAAACTCCTTAAACATGAAGAGTTACCGAGTTACCCTTTTGTTGGACTCATTAAATATTAAACGACGAAAGACTTGTCATCATGAAGAGACCGAGTTCCTCCTTCCTAAGGATCGTTAAATTTACTAGGATGGATTCATTCGAAGAATGAAATTACATGCTCAGAATATGTTATCCTCTTCACACTTTCTATAAAAAATAAAGAGGTACTTGTTAGCAATAACGGGGGGAAATTGAAAGTGAACATCCTATATGTGTTTTGGGCAGCTTGTCTCTCTTTAACATGACACTCATCTGCAGTTCATGTCGGGTTGGGGACATCCTACATTCGTCACTTTTCCTCCATAGGTTGGGGAAATCCGTTTGCCTCTCGTTTGATTACCAAATTTTGTCAACATGACCTCTAATCTTATTTGAGTCAAATTTTGCCACACTTTTGAGTCGTGTCGCCAATATGTTCAAGAGAAGTCCTTTTTGTCAAACATCCTTTTCTTATCTATCCTTCTCTGTTACAATCCATAATCACTCCTATTATCTTTATAAATATGTTGTTTCGTGTCGATGATGTGGGAATAATTATGGCCCTCCTTTGATGAATCACTTCCTATCGACTTCATCTCATTATCCAAGAAGGTGGTTTAGAAACTTATTTTCAGTACCTTGAAGCTTGCATGCCTCAATGGAAATTTTTTCATGTTCGACAACAGGTTCACATAATTGGCATTTGATCGAATTATTCTGCAAGTGTTCGACTTCAACACATTCATTCACACTTGTAGATTGTGATGTTCTACCTTGAGGTCCATCATCATTATTGGTGGTTTCTCCCATGCCTTTTAATAGTGTTCATCATTGACCGGTAATCAGATGGTTTCTACCATGTTCAACACCAACACATCTATTCGCATGGCTAGATTCATACATCGGATTGATTGAGATCACGGTAAAGACCCTGGATCACATATGATTTTTTATCCAGGCAATAGGATGTTATTAAGTATTCATGATTTTATACACGATCTTATCTACATGGATGGTTGTGTCCATACCTTAGATCCATCTCTATGATATCTTTAGATGGATGGATGTGACCATGCCGTGGGTTCATGTTTTATTTGATGCTTAGTGCAGATTCATGTGGTTAGGCATATTCATACCAGAGATGTCATATATTGTAAAATGTTTGATTTGGTAGGTTTCCTGGTGGTTAGGTCAATTGAATTAATTGACCTAGTCTCAGTATATGTTTACCCCTTTTTCGGGTTGAGATTCACTATTTACGAAAAAGGAATACCTTCATCGAACATGGTTAAGAGGTTTTCTCGAATATTGTTTTCTACCTTTTCATATTTGAGAGAAGATTTATGAAAAGGGAAATGATGGATTTTCCTTTTTGTTTCTTTTCAAACTCCTTAAACATGAAAAGTTACCGAGTTACCCTTTTGTTGGACTCATTAAATATTAAACGACGAAAGACTTGTCATCATGAAGAGACCGAGTTCCTCCTTCCTAGGGATCATTAAATTTACTAGGATAGATTCATTCGAAGAATGAAATTACATGCTCAGAATATGTTATCCTCTTCACGCTTTCTATAAAAAATAAAGAGGTACTTGTTAGCAATAACGGGGGGAAATTGAAAGTGAACATCCTATATGTGTTTTGGGCAGCTTGTCTCTCTTTAACATGACACTCATCTGCAGTTCATGTCGATTTGGGGACATCCTACATTCGTCACTTTTCCTCCATAGGTTGGGGAAATCCGTTTGCCTCTCGTTTGATTACCAAATTTTGTCAACATGACCTCTAATCTTATTTGAGTCAAATTTTGCCACACTTTTGAGTCGTGTCGCCAATATGTTCAAGAGAAGTCCTTTTTGTCAAACATCCTTTTCTTATCTATCCTCCTTTGTTACAATCCATAATCACTCCTATTATCTTTATATATATGTTGTTTCGTGTCGATGATGTGGGAATAATTATGGCCCTCCTTTGATGAATCACTTCCTATCAACTTCATCTCATTATCCAGGAAGGTGGTTTAGAAACTTATTTTCAGTACCTTGAAGCTTGCATGCCTCAATGGAAATTTTTTTATGTTCGACAACAAGTTCACATAATTGGCATTTGATCGAATTATTCTGCAAGTGTTCGACTTCAACACATTCATTCACACTTGTATATTGTGATGTTCTACCTTGAGGTCCATCGTCATTATTGGTGGTTTCTCCCGTGCCTTTTAACAATGTTCATCATTGACCGGTAATCAGATGGTTTCTACCATGTTCAACACCAACACATCTATTCGCATGGCTAGATTCATACATCGGATTGATTGAGATCGCGGTAAAGACCCTGGATCACATATGATTTTTTATCCAAGCTATAGGATGTTATTAAGTATTCATGATTTTATACACGATCTTATCTACATGGATGGTTGTGTCCATACCTTAGATCCATCTCTATGATATCTTTAGATGGATGGATGTGACCATGCCGTGGGTTCATGTTTTATTTGATGCCTAGTGCAGATTCATGTGGTTAGGCATATTCATACCAGAGATGTCATATATTGTAAAATGTTTGATTTGGCAGGTTTCCCGGTGGTGATCTAAGTTCTTTACCTTGGTTCATAAAGCATTTCAACCATCACTCCTTGTTATACCTTCATGCTTTAGGGGGCATTTGTTACAAAGTAATTTTTCACCATGCTCATTTCCCATCCCTAATCTTGAAATGACCCATGAAAGACCTTGTGTAATGTTTCCACCATGAAGAAATATGTTAAGAAATACCCTAAAGATTCAAATAAAATTGCCTTGGAAGATTAGTGAAGAAACTTGCTAGTTTCCTAGGTTAGCGTGTTTCCTAGTGTTATACTCGCACTGATGTCAAATTGGCAGTTTTGGCTTTGCGCTGCCAGCACCCTTATTTCTTGGAAAACTATGTTGATCCCTTTCTGGAAGTGTTTCCTCAAGTGAAGGAGAAGCTTCGACCTCTAGAAGTTCCAGGGAAAATATTTGGTTGATAAATTGTTGTGATAGAGTCGATCTCTCTGATTTTAGAGATTTGATCTCATCCATGGCGGTTTATCCCTTAGAAATTAAACATTCCTCCTACTTTCATGGCCTCCCAACCTCTTCTCCCTTCCTATAAATTCATGCCCCTATTTCTAATAATGTTATTCCTGGTTAGTCATTGTTGGGATAGTCTAAACTCTCGTCCCCTTTAGATTATTGCACTATGATAACACCTAAGTTTTCAGGAGAATGAATGCTTTAGAGCTTCGGTGAAGACTCATATTTTCACCAAGGGAGGCTTCCAACATCAAGGCCACTGTTGTAAACTTTTCCTTTTATATTTATCAATAAAACATGTGATGTTTGCTTTCTATATTTGTCTAATATTTTATGCAAATATTTTTGTACTCATTGATCTACTAGATAGCTAATGTTTATGATTATTATGTATTGGATTACATTTATTGTTGCCTCTTGATCATCCACAGGTATTCATGTGCCATTAGTAGAAAGGAGCGAGCCCAAAAGGATCATGGATCAAGGTCATCATCAACGGGTTCGAACATAGCATTGGGAAAAAGGTACTTCTATCTATTTGTTTGTCACATTATGAATGTTAGTTAAGAAATTTTTTCATTAGAAAGTATATCACCTTGCTAGACCCACTCCAAGGCTAGAGAAATCACCTATGTCCATAGAAGGGATTTATCATGACAACAACCGCCCATAACTATGACATAGTAGATGACTTGTAACAGTCTCTTACTACCATGTCAACGTTGGAAGTTCTCCAGTCATGCTCATCCCAACAGAAACCTCTAATCACTTATTTGGGCATTGTGGAACCTTCAGATGATCGTGTGATCATCTTTGACATTGCTCAATTGGAACATTCCCCACTTCCTTCATCTTTTTCTTTTCAAATATAAATATCAATAAGAAATACCATTGTTCACTGGTGTATCATCGACAAAGGTGCCTCCACCTATGTGATGGTTGCTAGTGTTTGGAAACAACTTTGTTCACCTGACCTGTCCCCATACACAATTACTCTCTGTGCATGGGAGGGTCATCCATCTCAACCCCTTGGATTACTTTGAAAATTTCCTATCATTTTTGTTGGAAAGACTATCTCTATTGACATTGAAGTTATTGATGCCCCATTAGATTATAACATCCTTCTAGGTCATAGTTACACCTATGCCATGTCAGTTGTAGCATCTGCATTTTTCCGTAATATGTGATTTATCCATAAAGAAAATATCATCACCATTGATAAACTAACATACTATGATCCTAAGGCACAAAATTATCCTCACTCCAACATTTCATCAGTGGTTGACAATACGACTATCTCATCCCTCACCAATTTTTCACCTAGAGTCTATAAATATTTCATTTTTCTTGATGCCTACTATGGTCCACCACCTACCCTTTCTGAGACCATATCGTCCAGTTTTTGCATAATGAAAGCATCAAGGGCTACTCACAAGTTTTCTGATATGCCCATCCAACAACCAACACCTCCACAACCTGTTGTTCCCAACTCAACCTAGCATACAGGTATGATTCCTCAAGGAACACTTCCTTCTGCTGGTGTCTCTCCTAGTCCATTCCAACCAGGAAGAATTCCTCCAGGAATTTTTTTCTTGTCCCCGTTATGCCTACGTTGAGTTTAGCCGACATTAATCTAGGGATCCTAGGCTGGTACATTGATCCCCCTGCTAAAAATCCCCCTTATCAACTTAAACCTTACACAAATTTGACCCCGATGCAAATTTTTGTTCCTTCCCCTTCATTTGCTTCAGTTCCACAAAAACCTCAGTCCGAATATACATTTTTGTGAAAGCATCTAGTGAGGGGGGAAAAGCCCAGAAAAAGGGAAATAAAGACAAGACACCCCACACAAATCCAGCCCCTCCTAAGCCTCCAAAGCTAATAACTCCATGCACTTCGTGTGACGTTGTTGGGCATGCCACCAATAATTGTCATAAACTCCCTCATCTCAAATATGTGGTTGCTGACACTTTTCTTGACTCTAACATCCCAAAGGTCCATGTTACGTTATCTGAGTCAACCAAGAAAAAATATCATTACACACGAATCACCCTTGTGCTTTGTGTGATAATTTTGGCCACTATTCTCACCACTTTCCTCGTCTCAAATATTTTCGCGATACCTGTCAGGCTCTTCGTGAAATAGTGGTCACTTGTAATGAATCCACCACTTCTCTACCAATGGATTCTGGTACCATTAATGCACTAGAACAAGAGATTCCTTCACCACACATAGTTATCCCTCCTTCTGATGTCGAGATTATAGATAAATCAACTCCTATTCTCTACCTGTCTTCATCCATGGGATTGTTGTATGGAGACTCCCTTGGAGTTTCCTATTGTGATTTGATTGAACCTTCTTCGTTGAATACGTCATATCTCAACATAGGTAGATATTCCATCTAATAGTGATTCATCCCCTCATGTTGGCAATGCACATGTGAAACTTGTCTCTCATGACAATGATTCAGGTAGTTCCTCCACATCATGTGGTCTCTCCTCCTCCCTTCCACCCATCTTTCATTCAGATGAAGGCATCATGGAAGCCATGACCACCCCTGATTATCCTTGGGAAAATATGCACCATAGTGCTTATTTCCTTCCGCAAAAAAACCATGATCAATATGTTGTGGAGTCTAAATACTTCATTCATGGTGAATTATCTTGGTTTAGAAATCCCTTTCCTGCACCAGATGATTTTGAAGAAGAAAACATGGCAACATCTGTACTACCATTAAAATTAATATTTAGAATAAACCAGGGGTTGAAGAAAATACTACCTTGGAGGCACACATTACCTAGAATAAATTGATGCTTACACCAAGCTATTCCAATAATTCCTTGATGTTTTTTCCTGGTCTTATTCTGAGATTCCTTGAGTTGATCCCTCCATTGTTGAACACCGTATTGAAACATGGCCCGATGGCATTCCTGTCCACCAAATTTTAGAACCATTCATCCTTCCAAACATGAGTTCATTAAAGCTGAAATATATAAACTCAAGCAAGTTGGCTTTATCTATCCAATTGAATACACCACATGGGTGTCCAATCTGATTCCTGTTCTCAAGAAGAAAAGAACAATTCATGTCTGCACCGACTTCTGCAACCTGAACAAATATTGTCCCAATGACAAATTTCCCACATTGTTCATTGACCAATTGATGAGTGTGAGGGGCATGAGGGTATTTATTTTATGGATGGATTCTCCGAATATAACCAGATAAATATATGTTATGATGATAAACTTAAAACCACTTTGATTAGTCTGTGGGTAAATTTCACCTATAAGGTCATGCCCTTCAGTTTAAGTAATGTTGGGGCCACGTTTCAGCATGCCATGTCTTCTTGTTTCCAAGACTTTTCTCATATAATCCTTGCATACCTTGATGAGCTCACCGCTCATTCCAGGCTTTAGGTGCAACACATTTATGATTTGCATACCATTTTGTTAGGTCCCTATATTACTAGTGTAGTCCCTTGTTAATTTTAGTGTAGACCCCTTATTGTTATTGTTTATTTATGTTGTTGTTGTTAATAACATAATCTCACTATTGTTATTTTTGTGCCCTTACATTATTATTTTTAGGTCAGCTAGGATTATATTGTGACCCCATGGACTCCTATATATAGAAAGAAGGTTTTTTCATTTGTATCATCCAATAATTGTTCATTTATGTAATGTAAAGGAGGTTTCCCCCTCGAAGAGGCTGATTTCTAAGGCATTGATCTCTCTTTTCTTCTATTTTGTTAGCTGGTTTCATAACATTTGGTATCAGAGCTTTGGATTCTAGGGTTTCGCTGCTACAAACAGGTTATCATGAAATTTTCACTATAACTTTTTTTCTACAAAGGTTCTAAGGCATTGATCTATCATCGTTGTCGTTCCTTTCTCTAAATGGGCTACTAACTTCATGGAATGTCGACCCCCATATGCTAATGACCACAAGTATATTATCGTACCCGTCAACTATTTCAATAAATCGGGTGAAGCCATGCCTACATTCAATAACATCGTGACCATTGCAGCCATCTTCTTCTTTAACCATGTTATCACTTGATTAAGTATTCTAAAACAATTGGTTTATGACCATGGAAAACACTTCGAATATGAGATATGGCATGAGATATCCTCTCTGTTGGGATTTGAACATCAATATTTATCGTCTTATTATACCCAAGGAAATGGAAAAGTTGAAGCGGTCAATAAAATCCTTAACACTATGCTTCAACAGGCGGTGAATAAACACAAGACCAACTGGAACCTTATGCTCTTCCTTGTTTTGTGGGTACATATAACCTCTTTTAAAACTACCATTCGGTTTACTCCTTTCCACCTTGTTTTTGGAGAGGAGGCAATCTTACCAATCGAGTGTGAAATCCCCTCCCTTCACCTTACCGTCGAACTCCTCCTGGACACCCAACCTTTAGAATTGTTAGCGCTGGAATCAGCACTTGGACTGCTTCAAGTGCTTGACCACTCAAATCCTATGCTCTAAGGTAATTTAATGATTTATATTATAATATTGGTAGATGGTTTAAACCCTCAATCACTGAAAAGGGATCTCAGTCAAGTTCACTATCACACTAATGAGGGTATTGAGTCCTGATGTGGTAGAAGAAAGGTAAGTATGTAGCCTATGGAGATAAGAGAGTGTGAAATAGAAGAAGAGACAGTGGGTATATAAGGTAGAATTCAACTACTTTTGGTGAAAAGTAACACAAGGAAAAATTTAAAAATATTTCAACAAGAGAAGGATATATCTAGACTTACAATAATCTTACTGAAATATCATGAAAAGTGACTCTCATAGTTGATGCTCTTTAAAATTCCATTATGTATATATCATCAAGAAATCCCACTGTGTGAGAATGATAAAATTTGATAAAAAATATAAAAATATCACGAGACTGATAAAAAAAAACAACAACATCTGAAATTACAACCTACAGCTGAAGAAAATGAGATGTGGAAATACATGTGAAAATTAACAATACACACATCAAGTAGGTAATAAGTCCTCAAAATTCTTTTCCAATTTCATTCACTGAAAATTACATTGATCATATGAGCAAAAGATTCTAAAACCACAAACCATTTATTCATAGATTTTAGTCACATATATACAAAAAACATTATACTGAAATCTCCACAAAAGGTGTGAATCTGTTCTAAAAAGTTATTACAATCTCATACAAAAGATGAGGCTTATCTTTAAACTTTAATACAAAGTGCTATAACATAAATAAAGTAAACAACATGATGGCTAGCAATTAGAAGTGGCTGAATGATATGGAAATCTATTGAAAGACTTCTCCTCTATTTTGGTGCAACAACCTCCACAAAAGTGTAAATAACAGTTAAAGTGACATGTGGTTGTTTTCCCCAAAAATTGCAAAACAAAACTCTAAAATTTAGGAGGAGGCTTGATCAATGACACCTGGAAGCATCTACCATAATAGAAATCTCCTCCATTTCACATGCTTTGATGTCACCATTATGGTAATAAACCAAAAAGCAACTTCTTTTCATCATATACTAATATTCGAAAATAATAGCTACCTCTACTGAAAAAGTAGCTATATTCGAAAACATAGAAAATTAACCCAAAAATGAAAAGATTCTTCAAAGGCAGCCATGTTCCTTCATTCTTCAGAGGTCCAAAATAGAGGCAACAATCCTGATGGCCTCAGCTTTAGTCACTCTCTTATCTGACCTCTTCCTTTGTGTTTGACTCTTTGGCTAAGTCTTTTTATTCTTGGTTTTATCTTCTTGACTATCATCAATATTAATAATCTCTTCTCTCAGTGCAGGATTAGCAATCAACTTGCTGGTTAGTCTGAGTTTATTTTTAGGCCTAGTATCAGGTCTCTGGATGTAGGGATTTGGAATGAAGTTAGGCCTTTTACCTCCATGCATGAATTTTCTAGATTATCCTTCCTCATACTCTGATTTTGTATATTCAGTGTCACTGTTATCTTCATAAGAGGAGTATGAATGTATCAAAGTCTTCTTCCCCTTCTTGACTAAAGAGCCAATGGAGGAGACTAGTTGAGCTAAAGTAGGCTCTTCCTCTATGATAGCCTCTGAAATTTTATTTTTTCCTTTCTTAAGATATATCAAAACCTATGAGAGAGTGGATTTTGTGAGAGAAGTATCACTGCTTGGTTGAGTTTGTTGAGTTGTTTTAGAAACATGGCTTGATCTCTTTGCTCTGGGTTTGAATTCTTCTGGAGGAAAAGAAGGCTTAGAATTTATAACTCTAGGGTTGAATTCCTCTGGAAGTTCTTCTGCCATGATGAGATTTTTCTTAGGTTTGCCTCTTGAAGAGAAAGCTATTTGCTCCCTTTATTTTGACACAGAATTTTTAGGAGGCATAGTATTTTTCTACTTCAATTTCTTTTTATATTGCTCCATGAATAACCTTAAGGTTTGAGGTTCCCTAGGTGAAATTCTCACTGTTGAACTGCCAATATGGGCTTCATTGACTGGTTGTGTTGTTAGTATAGGCATAAGGTCTCCAACTTTCTTATTCGAGCTTCTAGTTTTCCTTTCGATTGACTTGGAGGGAGGGTCAACTTGGAAGAAATTTGATGAGTTGATAGGGTTTGGCTATGAACTATTTGGCATAGGATTTGCACTAGTTTTTTCACGAGCATATTGTTTCTTGGGCCTCCCTACCCTTCTGCTAGAGTTGATGCTACCAAACCCTTCCTCCGTCATGAACTTATCCCAGGTGGTCCTCTTATTTTTAAGGTGGTAAAAAATAAACATTTTAATTAAACCCCAATGATATAGGTTGTGCAAAGGATAGTTAGGGATATTCTGCAATTTTAAGGACATATTGAGCAAGGATTTGTATAGGAAGTAGGGAAAGTTCATAGGTTTATCACGTGAAATATGAGCAAGAAATCTCATTTGATAATGGTGGACAGAGGAGAAACTATCCTCACATGTAAAGTAGCATTGCATAGTGGCGATCACATGTTGCGATTCAGCCTTAAAATAGGAAATATGTGAAGTCGAATTCCATTTAACACTAACATGTTCAAGTTTAAGGTAGAGACTTACTTTTGTGGGTAGTGTTTTATTCTTGAACCATCATTAACCAATGGAAAAGGTTTGAGTAGCTAGGACTATGATGGCTCTAGAGATATTGAAAGTCTTGCTCCCCAACTTGACCTTCTCCCCATCAAAGCTCTCGGCAAAGGCCTGAGCTAAAGCCACATTTTGTTCAGGAAATTTTTGTAAAAAATTATATTAGCAAACTAACTTAAATTGAGGTTTGGCCCTAGCATCAACGAACCTGGTGTTTTCTGGCTTGGACCTATTTACATTCCCACCTTTTCCCATACTTTTCAATAGCTAGGCTCCTTGTAAACACATAGTTGTTCAATCCTAGAGGCAAAACCCTACACAGAGCCTTGTTTTCTTGCCTTGAAATGCTAAACTATTTGCTGGAAGAGGTGACTTCTGTTAGATGTAGCTTGCAAAGAGAACCTTGATCAAGAGAATATTGAACTTAACCTTCTGATTCCGCACCCTAATCAGGGTATGGATTAATGGCACGATTTGAAATAATTTGAATACAAGCACCAAGTCACCCCATAACGCATAACACTCCACAACATCATTTAATAATTAATACTTTGTACTATGATCTCCACTTCAGTTTAGTAGGGTAGCTATAGGTTAGCTACATTGATTATATAACCACTCGCCTACAATAATTTCCTAAGTCAAAAATAGTTAATCTTGTTTGAAAGAATAATCATGTTTATAACATAGGAGGTCTTCAATCATCTTCAAACAGGAATGGTCCTTTCTCTGAAAATATTCTTTGCAACTCCTATATGCCTGATAAATAGCTACCTTTACCTCTATATTGCAATATAACCAAATTTCAGCGAAATAGCTACACTTTTCACTATGTTACCAATGGAAAAAGGTTTCTCAAGAAATAGAATCTCTTTTCACTGTGCTAGTAATATGACCTTCAATTTGGAGAAATAGTTACCCTCCATTATATCATTGTGTTAACAATGAAACTTAAATAGAGGTAGTTATTATCCCAGAAAGAGCAGTTGTAATTTTATTACCAAAATGACCAATATCCTTTGACACTAACCTAAGTTAAAACAATGGTTTTAACTTCTTTTATGAACTTAAGACACTAATACCACCTATAAAATTAAAATTATTTTGGTTTTGAGATTCTCTTTTGACCTTTATTGAAAATGACTCAAACTTCGACATAGGCTAGGACATAAGAAAATTTTGAAAACATTGATACAACGGTGATCACACTATTAACACTTACAGTGCTAATAGAGGCTCCTGTTGGGGATGAAGTCCTCCCTATGAGGCTTCAAGGATTGTAGACTCAGTTCCTTAAGACTTTCAAAATTCAGAGGACTTCTGGAAATTATGACTAGGACTGACCTTTGACCGACTGGACTCAAGACTGATCATATTTACACACACAATTACCATTGGGCATAAAGTTTTATCGACACATCACACCAGATATTTAAAATGAAATGACTCAACTAACTTACCTAACAAGAAAAATTTTAAGAAAATGACCATTAACTGGACCTCTAGCCAGTTGATCATCTTCTAGATGTTTGAGAAAAAATGTGTTTTTTTCCAAAAATTGAGCAATTCTAAATGGCCCAAACCACAAATTATAAAACTTACCATGCTTTCCATGGTCTTCCCTCCTAACATCCTAGCACAGCACCAATCATTCTACTAAAATAATTTTTGATTTGCTCTTTTGTCAAAAACATATTTGACTTTAGTCTGATATTTTTGTACTTTGTCCATCAGTGATTCTCTAATTTGATGTGCTTCTATCAGCTGCAACATTCTCCTTTGAATTGAATTTTCATCATCAACTTCATCTTGTAGAAACTTCATAACAGGAATAGCTAATTGAAATGTAATTACAACATCAGTGCCATATACAAGCTAAAAGGGAGACATTCCAATTGATTTTTTTCCACTTACCCTGTCTGCCCAAAGAACATGCACTAGTTGAGTGTCCCAATTTCTCTTATTTTCAGGAAACATCTTCTTAATTATTCTCACCAATATTTTATTGGATGACTCAGCTAACCCATTACCATGAGAGTAATAAAGTGTGGAATGAGTCAATTCAATACCATATTGCTAACAGAAGTTATGCATATTAGTATACTTAAAAGCCATTTCATTATCGGTCACTAACTTCTGGGGACAACCAAATCTAGCCATAATGTTTTCCAACAAAAATTTGATTATTATCGTATCAGTGGAATTCCTGGTTGGAACAAACTCAATCCATTTGGTGAAATAGTCTGTAGCTGTAAGAAACCATCTATGTTGTCGTGATGAGGGTGGATGTTTCTTCAGCAAGACATTTATGTGTTTGATCAGCTCTACAAAATTTGGGACAAATCACCTCAGAAAATTAATTTTCCCCAAAAATGACTACAATTCTCTTTTATTCCTTGGCAAACCAATCTTTTGAATATCTTCAATCTTCCTGAATCAATATAGATACCGCTTTCTGTCACAATATGTCCCAACACTTTTTCCTCTTGAACAACAAAGGATGACTTCTTTGGGTTCAAGGAAAAACAAAATCTTCTGCATTTGTCAAAAACCTGTTTCAAATGTTTCAAATGATCTTCATTAGATCTTGAATAGACTGTAATTTCATCCAAGTAAATGACTACAAATCTGTCTTTTTCTCCTGCAAAGGAAATATCCATTGCCCGCTGAAATGTTGTGCCTACATTTATAAGACCAAATGGCATTTTTTTGTACATGAATTTCCCCTAGGGTGTAGTAAATGATGTCTTTTCTCTGTCTTGTCTTTCAACTGAAATATGATTATAGCCTGAAAATTTATCTATCATTGACAATCTTTTGGAGCCTACAACTTTCTACAAAATATAATCCATCTTGGGTAATGGATAGTTATCCTTAAATGAACACCAATTTAGATTGTGAAAATCGACACAAATTATTATTTCTCCATTATTTTTCTGAACCGAGACTATATTAGCTACCCAATTAGAAAATATCAAAGGAAGAATTATTTTTGCTTCCCATAATTTTCTGATTTCTTTCTCAATGGTAGGGAGAAACATGGGATTGATATGCCTTTTTTTTGTGCTAGAGGATTTGCATCTACTTTCAGAGGAATTTTGTGCTCCATTATACCTCTATCATAGGTCTTTAGCTCAGTACAGGACCATGCAAAAATATCTGCATATTGTTTCAACAGTTTGATATATTTTGTTCTAGTTTCAAGAGAAAGAAATTTAGAAAATTTGACTGATTTTGGCTGATCTTCTGTACCAATATTGCAGTCAATTGTACTCTCTCCATCAAATTTTTATTTTCAAAAATTTCCTACTCATCATCAATCTGAATGTCTGCAAACTCTTCGACACACTCCAAAAATTTCTGAATTTCCTTGTCATCTTCAAATACTTGCCAGTATTTGATGTTATCAGGAATAGAAGGTCTTTTTTTAATTTGAACATCATATGATGCCTTGACATCAAGAGGAAATTTTAAATTAATAGCAACAATAGCTAGTGAATCAGCCATTTGATTTTCCTCTCTTGTGACAAAATTTATATTAAATGCTGAAAAATAATGCTCAATCGAGTCCCATACTTCATTCATATAATTCTTCAATTTTAGAATTTTTTTCTTGGTATTTGGTTCTCACCTGCTTTATCACCAATTCTGAATCACCAAAAGCAACTAGTTACTTAGCTCCCAAGTCTTTCTTTGCCTTCATACCCAGCACACGTGCCTCATAATCAACAGTGTTATTAGTGGTGGAAAATTGCAACTTATATGATATAGTTACCCTTTTCTGAGTGGGATAAATGAGGACTACACCGGCTCCTGATCCTTCTCTCAATGAGGCTCCATCAAAGTACAATTTCTAGATCTGTTCTCCCTCTAAATGCTTCTCATTTGTACCTTGGAATTTTTTTTTTCACTGATTTCAGGCTATAAATTATCATCATCAGTAGCTAGGTGTAATATGGATGACCCCAATTCCTTCTCTTCAGCATATATAGGATGATTTTAAGGATTATGTTGATCACTGATGATGTAGGCCATTTGGGTTTCCCTATACAACCTTCTGAATTCTCCTCCAAACACAGGGATTTTTGGCATATGACATATCCATATGAAGGGTGCCCCCCCAATTTTTTAGACCAAGATCTAGAAAGAAGCATCCCAAATCTAGAAGGTATGTCTTCAACTATGATGTCCATCACTAAGCTTTTCATAGGTGGCTAGGTAAGAGAAATAACCAAGTCTTTAATCACTCCTAAACACATGACTTTTTTGGAATCAAAGGTGTATAGTTCATGGTATTTCTTGGTCATTTCTAATCCTAATTCATCCATCAATTTCTTTGGCATTAGATTGTGGGAAACCCCATAATCTAATAGAGAATTATATAGCAATTTGTCATGTATATTGAGTGAGAGGTAGAAAGGTGGTGAATTATCATCATTTTGGTCTTGGACATGGCAACCTAGATAAATAGTAGGATTTTCATCCTCAAGATTGACTAAATCAGGAGCAAGAGGTGGTTGTAATATAATTTTGAAAGACTCTTTATATGTTGGATTTTTCAACAATTCTGGAAGTGGGACAGGAATATTAATTTTATTCAGTTCTGATTTGAAACTGAAATAAGTTGGAGCTAATTATTTATTTTCTGCATAAATTTTGATAATTGGGGCAAAATTTTGAGGTGGAGGAACGTCACTGACTTTGGCCTTTTGTTTGGTAGATTGTTTGTCAGAATCTGATTTTTGTTGAGGTTGTTGAACAAGACCTTTAGACCTCAGAGGATAATTTCTGTTTTGAGCTTCTTACTGTTTTTATCATTTTGTGCATAAATTTAGGCATTCTCATCATCTGAGAACATATATATCCTGAACTGGTCTTCATATTCTTGCAAAGTCAAACAAGTTGAATGTGATGTTTCTCCTACAAGGTTTATTTCTTCATTTTCTTCATCATGTTCTTGTTGCTCTTCTTCAGCAAAATTATTCAAAGGAGGCTAAACATTTTTATCATCAACATTCTTCCTTGGGTGTTGTAGGATTTGTTGAGGTTGAAAAGGCCTTCTGAAGGGAACCTGATTTCTATTAGCCTCATTTTGATTGGCTCTAGCAGCTGGTTTGTTTTATAACTTCAATTTTGTCATCTTAGAGGAAAGTTCCTTGATCTAATTGGGAATTTGATCAATATTTTCTTCTACTGTAAGAGTTTTAGAGGAAGAAGGTTTTTCTTCTTTCATTTTCTTTTTTTCTTTTGTTGCTTTTTCTTCCTCCATTTTTCAATTTATTTGAAGCCATAATATTAGATTTCACTCCAATTGAAGCCTCTTGCATATCCATCAATGTCTATGCTTTCTCAATCCTCAACCATAAAGAAAAATCAGAATCTAAAGCATTGGAAAAAGTTATCATAGTTGTAGTCTCAAAAGGCTTAATTTCTTCAGGAATTTTCTGATAAATTTATCAAACCTCTTTGTAAAATCAGCCAATGAATCATTTGTCTTCTTTTTTAGAGTTCCAAATTTTGTAAGGTAGTACACATAGTATTTCCTATCACCCCATTTTTCACAAATACCTCCTCCAATTCATCTATTCTTGTTATTGATTTTGGTGGCAGACTTCTAAACCATTTACGAGCTTCTCCATCAAAGCTCTGAACAAAGTGTCTTAACCAGAAATATTCATTTTCAATGTTATGGTTATCAGCATAACTATATAAAGCAACTAAATTTTCCTCAGCAGAAACTCATTCTCCCTCCCCTGTGTATTTGGAAGATATTTCAAGTAATCCCCTTGAGGAAGAACATACAAAGGTTGAGGAAGAGAAAGTGGTGCATATCTTGCAGCCACTATCTGTTGCATCCATGTAAGGGTAGGTTGAGCCATGGTTTGCTGATGTACAGTTGATGGATGACTAGTTGATGTAATTGTTTGGGAATTAGGAACTACAATTTGTGGATTTTGAATATGATTTGGGACAACAGGAAATTGGAAATATTGGGTTGATTCTTTAAGTTTTTGGAATGAAAATAGTGGATTTTCAAATACATTAACAGACGAGGTCTTGACTTCACCTTCTACAAAGGAATCAGACTCAAATGTTTTATCTTGAGGGGATGAGGAAAATTCAACTTTATTTTGTTGAGCTAGAAAGTCAGATAAGTTGAAAGTGAGGCCTTCAGGAACACTCCCTTTTAGTGGATGAGAAGAGGATCACCCAACAGCTAGATTTCGAGACAAAGGAAAATACTCTTGCTGAGGGGTAATAAAATACTAATATTGACGATGAGTTTGAAGGAAATTTAAAATGGTTTTAAAATCTTCTTCAGTCAAAACATCCCTATCAAGAAAAGGTGCAATTGCCAATGCTTGTTCTTACTCCCCTTCTATCAACACAAACTCTTTTGATTCCTTATTGACACTTAAAACCTCTTTTTTTTCCTCTTTGACTAGAATAGTACTTATCTCATATTTACTAAATGATGAGTGAGAAAAATTTTCAACTGAGCCTAGGTTAACACCATCTACTTTATTTTCTAGGGAAGCAGTTTCAACTTGAGATTTTTCACCAAAATCTTTTGAAACTAAAACTTATTTTGATTCTAAAGTAGACGAAGGTACCGTTTGCTTTGGAATGTACTTTTTGTGTACCTTCTTCATTGACTGAGATGTGGCTTCAACTGATCTCTATTTTCTTTCTACATCTTTAATGATCTTCTCTAGGTCAACAACTGGAGTCACAATAGGTGATCTTTGAGTTCTCCTTGTAGTAGGAGGTCTTGAAACCCCTCTTCCTCTTTGTGGAGTTTCCAGGTGAACCAATTTTCAATCTTCTTCAAGTCACCAGATCTTCTTCACCATCAAGAATTGATCTTCAGAAATTCAAAACAAGAGATTGAGGAGAGTACTTCATTTCAAGGCCTTCATCTCCCAGGAGACGCACTAAAATATGTTAGCGTTGGAATCAACACTTGCAATGCTTCAAGTGCTTGACCAGTCACATCCTAAGATATAAGGAAATTTAATAATTTGGATTATAAAAATGGTAGGTGGTTTAAACCCTCAATCACTGAAAAGGGGTCTCATTCAAGTTCACTGTCACACTAATGAGGGTATTGAGTCCTGATGTGGTAGCAGAAAGGTAAGTTTGTAGCCTATGGAGAGAAGAGAGTGTGAAATATAAGAACAGACAATGGGTCTGCAAGGCAGAAATCCACTGATTTTGGTGAAAAGTAACACAACGAACATTTTCACAATATTTCAACAAGAGAAGGCTATATCTAGACTTACAATAATATTACAAAAATATCATGAAAAGTGATTGTCATAAGTGATTCTCTTTAAACTTCCTTTATGTATATCTCATCAAGAAATCTCACTATGTGAGACTAATCAAAGTTAAAAAAATATTTAAACATATCAAGAGACTGATAAAAAAATACAACAACATCTGAAATTACAAACTGTAGTTGAATAAAATGAGATGTGGAAACACGTGAAAATTAACAATACACACATCAAGTAGGTAATAAGTCCTCAAAAGTCTTTTGCAATTTCATTCACTGAAAACTACACTGATCATATGAGCAAAAGATTCTAAAACCACGAACCTTTTCTTCAAAGAGTTTAGTCACATATATACAAAAAACATTATACTGGCATCTCCACAAAAGGTGTGAATATGTTCTAAAAATTTATTACAGTCTCATACAAAAGATGTGGCTTATCTTTAAACTTTAATAAAAATTTCTATAACATAAATAAAGTAAACAACATGATGGATAACAACTCAAAGTGTTTGAATGATGTGGAAATCTGTTGAAATATTGTGCCTCTGTTCTGGTGCAACCACCTCCACAAAAAGTGTAAACAACAATTAAAGTGACATGTGGTTGTTTTCCCCAAAAAGTGCAAAACAGAACTCGGAAATTTTGGAGGGGGCTTGATCAATGACACTTGGAAACATCTATCATAACATAAATATCCTCCATTTCACCTACTTTGATGCCACCATTATGATAATAAACCAAAAAGCATCTTCTTTTCATCATATACTAATATTTGAAAATAATAGCTACCTCTGTTGAAAAAGTAGCTATATCCGAAAACATAGAACTTAACCCAAAAATGAAAAGATTATTCAAAGGCAGCCTCATTCCTTCATTCTTCAGAGGTCTAAAATAGAGGCAAAAATCCCTATGGCCTCATATTTAGTCACTCTCTTGTCTGACCTCTTCCTCTGTGTTTGACTCTTTGGCAAAGTCTTTTTCTTCTTGGTTTTATATTCTCGACTATCATAAATATTAATAATCTCATCTCTCAATGCAGGATTAGCAATAAACTTGTTGGTTAGTCTGAGTTTATTTTTAGGCTTTGTATGAGGACTCTACGAACCCTCTGGATGTAGGGATTTTGAATGAACTTATACCTTTTACCTCCATGCATGAATTTTATGGATTCTCCTTCCTCATACTGTGATTATGTGTATTCAGTGTCACTACTATCTTCATAAGAGGAGTATGAATGTATCAAATTCTTCTTCCTCTTCTTGACTGGAGAGCCAATGGAGGAGACTAGTTGAGCTAAAGTAGGCTCTTCCTCTATGACAACCTCTGACATTTTATTTTTTCCTTTCTTAGGAGATAGCAAAACCTATGAGAGAGTGGATTTTGTGAGTGAAGTATCACTGCTTGGTTGAGTTTGTTGAGTTTTTTTAGAAACATGGCTTGATCTCTTTGCTCCAGGGTTGATTTCCTCTAAAGGCAAAGCAGGATTAGAAGTTAGAACTCCAGGGTTGACTTCCTCTGGAAGTTCTTCTGCCATGATGAGATTTTTCCTAGGTTTGTATCTTGAAGAGGAAGTTGTCTGCTCCCTATCTTTTGACACAAAATTTTCATGAGGCATAGTATCTTTCTGCTTCAATTTCTTTTCATATTGCTCCATGAATGACCTTAAGGTCTGAGGTTTCATAGGTGAACTGCTCACTGGTGAACTATTGATATGGGCTTCATTGACTAGTTGTGTTGTTGGTATAGGCATAGAGTCTCCATCTTTCTTAGTCGAGCTTCTATTTTTCCTTTAGATTGACATGGAGGGAGGGTCAACTTGGAAGAAATTTGATGAATGGATAGGGTTTGGCTATGAACTGTTTGGCACAGGAGTTGCACTAATTTTTTCATGAGCATCTCATTTCTTGGGCCTCCCTACCCTTCTCCTGGAGTTGATACTACCAAACCCTTCCTCTGTCAGGAACTTATCTCAGGTGGTCCTCTTATTTTTAAGGTGGTAGAAAATAAACATTTTAATTAAACCCCTATGATATAGTAATAGTTTGTGCAAAGGATAGTTAAGTATCTTCTGCAATTTTAAGGACATACTGACCAAGGATTTGTATAAGAAGAGGGCAAGTTCATAGTTTTGTCACCTGAAATATGAATAAGAAATCTCATTTGATAATGGTGGACAGAGGAGAGCCTACCCTCATATGTAATGTAGCGTTGCACAGTGGTGATCACATGTTGCCATTCAGCCTTAAAACAGGAAATATGTGCATTCGGATTCCATTTAACATTGACATGTTCAGGTTTAAGGTAGAGACTTACTTATGTGGGCAGTGTTTTATTCTTGAGGAATCCTTCACCAGTGGTAGAGGTTTGAGTATCTCGGGCTATGATGACTTCATAGGTCATGAAAGTCTTGCTCCCCAGCTTGATTTTCTCCCCATCAAAGCTCTCGGAAAAGGCCTGAGCTAAATCCACATTTCTCCAGAAATTTTTTGTAAAAAATTATACCAGCCAGCTGACTTAAATTGAGGTTTGGCCCTAGTATCAACGAACCTGGTGTTTGCTGGCTTATACCTCTTAACATTCCAAAATTTTCCCATACTTTTCAACAGCCAGGCTCCTTGTAAGCACATAGTTGTTCAATCCTGGAGGCAAAACCCTACACGAGGCATTTTTTTCCTGCCTTGAAATGCTAAACTATTTGTTGGAAGAGGTGAATTTTGTTAGTTGTATCTTGCATAGAGAACCTCGCTCAAGAGAAAATTGAACTTAACCCTCTAATTCTACACCCCTAATCATGGTATGGAGTAATGACACAATTTGAAATAATTTGAATACAAGCGCCAACTCACCCCATAACGCATAACACTCCACAACACTCCACAACATCATTTAATAATTGATACCTTGTACTATGATCTCCACTTCAGTTTAGTAGGGTAGCTATAGGTTAGCTGCATTGATTATATAACCACTCACCTACAATAATTTCCTAAGTCAAAAATAGTTAATCTTGTTTGAAAGAATAATCATGTTTATAACATAGGAGGTCTTCAATCATCTTCAAACAGGAATGGTCCTTTCTCTGAAAATATTCTTTGCAGCTCCTATATGCCTGAGAAATAGATGCCTTTACCTCTGTATTGCAATATAAACAAATTTCAGCGAAATAGTTTCACTTTTCACTATGTTACCAATGGAAACAGGTTCCTGAAGAAATAGCGGCTCTTTTCACTGTGTTAGTAATATGACCTTCAATTTGGAGAAATAGTTTCCCTCCATTATATCACTGTGTTAACAATGAAACTTAAACAGAGGTTGCTATTATCTCGAAAAGAGCAGCTATAATTCTATTACAAAAATGACCAATAGCCTTCAACACTAACCTAATTTAAAACATTAGTTTTAACTTCTTTTATGAACATAAGACACTAATACCACCTATAAACTTAAAAGTATTTCGGTTTTGAGACTCTTTTTTTACCCTTATTGAAAAGGACTCAAACTTCGACATAGGCTAGGACATAACAAAAATTTGAAAACAGTGATACAATGGCAATCACATTATTAACATCTACAGTGCTAACAAGAAAAATGACTTATCATGCTTGAGCATGCAAATGAAGACTGTCGTTTTGCATTGCAAACCATTGAAGCGACCAAAAAGTGCACCAAAGATCAATATGACTAGAAAGTCCACCCTCGTACCTTTCACAAAGGCGAGTTCTTGTTTATGACCAAGCTCATGATTTCCCGGGGTATGGGAATTTTGAATCATAATGGATAGGAACTTACATCATCCGTAATTGTTTGGGAAAGGGGGCAAATGTTTTAGGGTATTTTGAAGGCCAACTCCTTCCTAACCCTCGTAATGCACTCTACTTGAAGAAATTTTACCCATCGAATTTCCCATTGAAATGCATGTATATTTTTCTACTCTGAATTTTAGGTAGCTTGCATCCCCCCCATCATCTTATACCTTTTCTTCTTGCATATTTCAGATGGATCCATATTCCACACCTCATATCGGTTATGCCGATGGTGCGAGTCACTTTTCCAGGAATATTGCCTCGGTAACTTGGGACATTTTTACCCCTCTGCATTTTTTAGTTCATTCCAATGATGTATGCATTGGATTTTCCACCAATAACTAGTTCAAATATGATGTTGTGATAGGTTTTTTAGCCAATGCCCTTGATCATCGCATCCTTCATCTTCATGTTCGTCTATATTCCCTGCTACTTGTCATGCAATTAAATGGATTTTATCATGTGCATAATCCTGTGCTATTTAGAAAATATCTACGAGTTAAGATTTTGGCACGTGGATTTGAATTCATTACATTTATTCATGTACCTAGAGCCCAAAATCACTATGTATATACCATTGAAAGTAAAAATCCATATTGGCATTTATTACATACAAGAAGGACACCATAAACATTAACAAATGGCGAACCACAATCATCACACAATATGCATAACCATATTATGTAGCATAATATCAAAACATATAAGTGTTCAAAGTCCACTACTCTAAATAGAATGTGAACCATATGTCCTTATCCCTAGTCAGTATCATCTGGAGGCTCCTGAGCTAATGGCTCCATAACACAAACTCGTAGGTCTGGAACTTCCTGACCATCCGTATCTATGCACCGCATGATACCTCACCACTCTAAGGGAAGACCCATGCACTCATCTTTATACTGATTTTTTAACTCATGCCATCCACACTCAGTCACCCTAGTTAGTAGCATGAATTGGATTTGGAGGCAAGAATCCCTATTATAGGAAAAACCCTAGTTTTTCATTCGTCCATTGCGACCAAACCATAGCTTGTTTGACAAATTGTCACCACCATTGGAAATATCTCACCAATTTTTATAATGGGTCTTCCTTTGTTTTTGGTAATTTGACACTTCACCCGGAAGCCATTTTTTCCATGAAGTTTCACTTTGCTGCCAATTTAAACTATTTTATTCATATGAACCACCTGTACTTTGGTACCACTTTTCCTTAGCACTTGTAGACTCATGTGTTGATTTTAATCATGAGTAACCCTTACTTACTCATGTTTTTTATGGTCCCCCTAGGTCTATCCTATGTGGCAGCATCATCAAGTCACCCTTATTCAAAGCATCCAAGATGATTCTCTCTTGCATTCATGGAGTCTTTTCTGAGTCCCATTTGTCCTATTACAATATTACAACCATATTTATGCTGCATTCATCCATTTTTTTCTAATTTTTGCCTCTATCTATACTATTATGTCTTTGAAAAGCCTCCATCTGAGTAATTTACCATCCCCTCTGTAATCGAGTCAGTCGCTACCAAGTCAACCATGCATATTATGCTCGGACAAGGGAAGTCTTCAATATTCATCTCAGTTTATATCCCTCCATCATTATCCCTAGTTTCATTCCATCTATCACTCTACTATGATACCCAGTGCCTTAGTTGAGGATTCCTCATTGCCTCAAATCTGGCGGGCCCACTTCTGTCGACTTCAAACATTTATTCTTGGAGTCTGGTCTACAGGTAAGTGTACCTTGGTTCCAAATTTCATCATTATTGAGTGCCTCATATCAAGCAAAGATACTCATCATTTCCCTTTGACTTGGTTTTTTCTCACCTGATTGACTCCAACTCATTATCGCACGATTGAGATTCATACAATTGATGGTCTGGTGATCCAGTAGATTGTCCCAGTGTTTGTCGGGTGTGTGTGATGTGTTCCAGACCTCATGAGGGGGTGGATCTTTAGGTAGCCCCCCACATTCCTGGATGACCTCAGATTATGATCGAGCCTCAAATGCAGTTTCACAGATTTGATGGGTTCGGTTCCAGTTGCTTGAAACGCCCACAACATGCATGTTTCGTTCAGATGATCCATTCATGTCTTCAGAGCCCTTTCCTATTTAGCATGGCTTCTTTTGTTGTGATTACCCTCCCTATGTCATCTTGAGGGGCATTATGTATCATGTACTCAGATGTTATTTTATTCAGTCTTGGCCTATGTTTTTCCAATTACATTATGTATATTGGATCCATTGTATTATTTCTTGGCCCATTGATGTCAGTGTATCATGTATCATGTACTTTTTAGCTCAGTCCCACATTGTTTGGCTCACCATTATTCTTTGTAATCAGTTATCTCGGTGGGTATGGGTATGCCTCCCCCGCCTCATTTGAGATCATGTACTCCAAAATAAAAGGAGACTTATATCAGTTTAGTAGGTCTCACCCCCTAAATTTTTGTCCTTCCTTGCATTGCTTCAATTGTATATCTCTCTCTATGACTCCCCTTTCATGTCTCGTGGAAGTGTAAATTACAACATATTTCGTTCATACGATTTTCTCCTAACACTCGTACGTTGGGGAGCAATCTGTTATCACTAAAAAATGATTACCTAGCCATTTATAACTAGACAAATCAAAATACACCATGTAAGTTTATTTTTACCATAGTAAAATCACTTTCAATATAGGAAATAATTTAATAAACCACTTTTATTAAGCTATTGCTAATTAAAACCCATGAGAATAATCAACTACACCCTTATTTACATAATTTTATCTATGAATAATTATTAAATCATTGTCTGATAATACTCCTTGTCACATTTGACTAATTCACCTAGGAATAATTAAATACATCACTATTTATTTATTTTTCCTTAACCACATTCTTGGAATAATTGTTAAATCACTATTTAATAATTATTTCATTTTCACACTTTTCTTATTATTGGCGAAATAATTAATAAATTGTTTTATTTTTTAATTATTTCTAAATAAAAATATTTGGCCATTTTGAATATCTTTTCCCTTTCCAAAAATATAATAAAGTATTCCTAACAATTAGATCTAGATTTTGGTCAATAATATTTTATTATTCCCTATTTTTGACATCAACCCAATACTTTGCTATAAATAAGAGGGTTCTTCATTCATTTCTTACCATGATCATTATCATCGTCACCATTATCGTCTCCATACTTTTAAGCTCCCATTATAATTCTACAAATTGTTTTGCTTTTCACATATTGAGAGAGGAATATATAATACCGAAGCATTAAGGACATCAAAGGACCCATCCCATGGAGGTGGATTTACGACCCTTTTGTAAATCTCCTTCGACACCAGGTGTTATTAATAAAATATTTATTCTTTCAAATTCTTTTCCATAATTGAGTTATTAGATCAGATTTATTTTGTTGTTTATCATTTTAGAGCACATACAACTATTTTTTCTGCAGGTTTTTCTCATATTTTTATTGCTTAAATGAAGTATAAGCAACCACAATTGTTGTTAGGGTCACTAGTCACCTGTGACTTAAGTGAGATATTTTTGGTACACCTTCCAAGAAATTTCATACCAACATTTTTTATGGTTGAATTTATATCAACCCATATCTTTTCCTTTGCTTTAGATAATTTTTGTGATGTCAGTGATTCATCTAAATACTTTTCAAGCTATTTGGTTAGCTTGATTTTTTATATTCATTTTAGATATATATGCATTATCTAATTTAAGCATGTTTCCTCTATTCTCTGCATTGCTTCTTTCAAATTATCAATCTCCACATTCTTTAGGGATAAATAAACCATAGCCTTTGATAAAAAAAATAAATAAAAAAGTTGTTTCCCCACTAACTGTCTCTATCTGTACTATAGATGTCCCCATTCTTGTTTGTTGTTCTTTTTCCTTTAACAGAATTTCCATGTCAGCGTCCATTTTCTGTATTTTGGATGTTATGATCCACAATCATTTTCAACATGTTTTCTTTCTCTTTTTCCAACTACCCTACTTTTGTTTGTGGATGCTTTGTTGTAGGTAACTTCAACTGTTTTATGAGTGCTTGTATATCATAATTTATCCTCTTGATTATTTATTTAGCAACATTGAAATCACTAGGATTCAATCCTATTTTTATCACCAGATCTTCTAGCCCTTTTATTCTGGTATCTTTGGCTGAGGAAGACATTCTTTCTAACTTGAGATGTGAATGAATATTATTCAAGGAGGCTTGCAATTTAGAAGTTTCCATAGCTGAACTTGTCAATGTAGAATAAATGATCTTACCTGCGTGTTTGTGGAGATTAATCAGATCTATAGGGTGTATGTTCTTAGTATCAAAAGAAAACACAAAATTTTTATAATCATTTGTAGTCTTAGGAACTAGTACTTTTGGCTCAAGGAATGCCAACTGAAATTTCCCTCTATCAGGGTCTAGCGCAAATAATAGTTCGTGTTGAGTAGTGGAAGATTGTTTCCAAAACTCAGTATAGGTGGAATTTTTGAGTGCTTCATTATTTCTCTTCATCTCCCTAAATCTGGAAAATATTTTTTTTTGACATGATGATGGAGAAACAAGAGAAACAAGAGAACCAATTGTGGTCTCTTCATCTTGCTGAAAAGAGAATATAGGGTCGCCTGATAACACTAAAGTAATATTTTCTTCTGAATTTATGCCTTTAGATGACTCATCTTCTGTGTTGTTTTCCTTCCTCCTTTTGAAAACTTTAAAACCAACTTCTTTAACTCCTAAAATTGTGGGTGATACACTCTCTCTTGTTCATTTCAATTCTTTTTCTTTCAATCTTGGAGTCTCCAATGTTGTTTGACTGGAGGTCTAATCTTCAGTTTAATGCAGAGTTTTTTCTTCGCATTCTTCTCTATTTTTAAATTGTTCAATCTCTAGCTTTGATATGTGTGCATAAGGTGATGATTTTTTCTCAGACCTTATCTTTGAAATCACTCCCAGGGTTTCATAAGACCAACTGAATCTTGATTTAAATTTCATCTGTTTGAGTATAATCTATACTTATTTCTCTGCTTCTGTGGTGTTAACAATAAATGGACCAATTTGTGCCTTTAATTTTAATTGAGTTTTTTGTTTTCTTGACATAAACTATGTATCATCCATATTCCTTCTTTGCCTAATGAATTCTAAAGAAAAAATACTCATAGGAAAAAAAATTGGAAATTTATAAGGAGGAATCTCAAAACCATAAACTCTGATTTCTGTAAAGTTTTGATAGAGATACCAGTCTCCAATTTTATATTTTTCACTGAGATGTAGATTTGTTTTAATTTTTTTGGATATTCCACGAACTACATCACTATTCAGCATACATAATTCCATGTGCAAAAACATATTAAATAATCACTGAAAGAATATTCCTATGTGTTTTTTCTAACCAGATAAGTCCAATGGATGACTGATTGGGGTCTAACCTATGAATCCATATTCTACAGTGGGAATTTAAATCTCTCTGACTGATTATACAAGAATAGGTAAACTAGAAAAAACTAATGTTTGAAAGATCCTTTAGCATTAAATTTCAGGAATTGGTCATTTATGACATCTGATAAAAGTTGACTAAATTTAAACAAAACTAAGGGCTTGCTTCTAGATTAAAACACTAATAGGAATCCAAGGATGACTTCATCTACCCACTGATCAATTTGATACCCTCAAAGACAAGAAACCATATAAATCACTTGCCTAGACAACTCTGGGAAAATTGCAGAAGAGTATGGGGGATTGGTTCTTGGTAATCTGATTTTTCAGGAAGGAAAGACTGAACAATGTGGGCTCATTGTTGAAATGTAAGCTTATGATATATTTCCATGAGGGAATCAGTCTAAAAATGATGAAGGGGCCATGAGGGTTGATCTGAAATGCTTGAAAAATGGACTTAGGAGTTATTGAGAAAAAAATTTCATTATTTCTAGCCAATATGGCTCTTTGGCTGGGAAAATAATGACTCTCACACCAAGTGATGAATTTAGGGAAATAGAAGATTTTGGGAAAACAAAATTAGGGCAACATTGACTCCCATAAACAAAATTCATCAGTGAAATCCTGAAATTTTTTATATGCCCAAATATGTAGTTCGTAGAGATCGAATTCACATTGGGTTTCAGTGATTTTATCAACTAAGGAAATCTCATCAAGGTTAATTATAGGGGGCAGGGTTGGAATCTCTACAAAAATTTTGGATTTTCCCTTTTGACTAGAGATTTTAAGAGAATGATAGAAAAAAGGATAACTAAAGAAATTACCCAGTGAAAATGATGGTTGTTGGCACAATGGATTGTTGTAATTGGTTGTCTTCGATATGTCATAGGGATTCGTGCATGAATGGCGAAAGGAATGGATAATGGAGTGGTAGTAGAGATTAAATTTGGAATGTGTGGTTTCAACGATTTATTTGGAATTAATATTATTGGCACGTCGAATTTAATGAATCTAACATTGGTGGGTCATTAATAATTCAACGGGTAAATGGCTAAGTTTATCGGGAGATTTGACAATAGTTATTTTGGAAGGGTCAGTAGTGGCATGCAAAAAAAACGATAGGGTTGGCGGGAACATTGACAACATTTTGCAAGGGGGTAGGTGGTAAGCGATATAGGATGGGTGGGGTCCCGCAATTAATGAGAGGGTGCCACGTAAGGATGAGTGGTTATTCAAAAACAACTTTTCGGACCCCCCATAATTAATTTAAAAAATATAATAAAATAAAACAAACTTTGGAGCCTATTCAAAATCTAAAAGAAACATTTGAACTAGCTCGCTTTATTACATAGTGCATAATTTAAATTTAACTTCTTCTTTTTAACTTATGAATTTTAGAAACATCAAATGGATAGGTAATTTTAAGTTACAACATACTCTATAGCTTCATGTTGCATTGTTTTCCTTGCTTACTTTTGTTTCTCCTCTATCAGATATATTTTGTTTGCTACACAACCTAGAGACTATGGTCGAAGCCATCATATGACCATAGTGGTAAATCATGAGAAGAAGAAGGACCAAAATGAACCTTCTTATAATCATTTTACTAGTAAAATATAAATTTAGGTGCATGCTAGTATCAAATGGTGGAATTTGTGTTTGTATTATTTGGAACTAACTCCAAAACCTTCGAACTAGTTAGCATATCAATTTCTTTCTTGTTCTATATGTTTTACCCAAGTGGATTGATGAATATTGTCCTAGGTTGTATCCTTACCCTCATTTGCATGTGCTTCTCGACTCATGTCACTATTCATCGCCATGCCTTTGCTATGTATGGTGATGAGTGGCATGATGGGTAGGTCATGTCACCTATCAAGCACTACATTTCAATACATATTATCAACCTCATTAGATGTAATGAGTGTATTTGATTTACTTCTCTAATTCCCACTTTGTTTCACTTCAGCTGAATGACTGATATTTTAACATTATGTGGATCACTACCAAATGATTCATGGCTTACTATTTCAATATATGCTACTAAATAATTATTTGTTTTGATGTTATTTTAATGCTTCATGTGACTTGGTGAATTGATCTTAGCTAAGTAATTCCTTGAATGATCTTATGTTGTATGCTTTGTTTGTGGTGACATTTTTTCCACAATAGTGCCTTGCTTTGTTTATGGTAACTATTTTTCTAGGATAATACTCGGCTTTGTGTGCAAGACTACTTAGTGTATATTTGTAAGAATGTTATGCATAGTCTTTAAAATCATTAAATAATAAAAGGTTTATAGTCTTAACGCGTCGATGATAAAATTTTAATTGGTATTGAGGTGAAATTAATATTATTTTCTCATTCACATTACATTCATTGGGAAATCTAATGTATTATTAATTCTCATCAATTAATGTTCATGATTTTTTATGTTTAATGATCTAAGAAAACTAAATGCACATTAAGCTTTTACTATAAGAGAGCACATCTTCATTTACCTATATGATGGGGAAAAACATTAATACAATATAAAAGGTTAGAAATCATAAACCATTTAAGTAAAATGTATGATAATGATTTATTTTACTAACCATTGGGTAATTAGTTTATTCTAAGCTTATTTATACAAAGTAATCAAAATGTTGTGTAAAACACTAAATTGAATCAAAATTGATTCCTTTGTAGTTGCTGTCATATGTTTGTGAGACTGAAACAAGGGGATGGAGGCAAATTCTAACTTTTCTCCAAGAGATGAAAGTGGTTTGTCTAAGTATGATTTCCCGTCATTCTTTTTATTGAATTTAGAGATGGTTAATTTTTTGGCACTATTCCTAATGCATCATTTATAACTACATAACAATAAGATATCACACTGAAAGAAAGTAATATTTATTACAGTGATAATTCCTATAATACAACCAATTTGGGAAAAACGTAAGGAAATTAAATTTTTGGTTTAGATTTCCTCTAAAGAACAAATTCCTTAGTAGAATTGGTAGTTTATTTCTATCAAATGATTTCTTATAGATGATTTTTTCTAGGTGATTCACACTCTTTCCTTTCATACCAAGTGATTTGTTCTAAGTGATTTTCATGCCTCTTATTTATTCTAAGAATTGAATTCTAAGTGATTTGCATGATTTCCCTTCCATTAAAGTAATTTGCACTCTTTCCTTTCATACCAAGCAATTTATTGTAAGTGAATTGCATGCTTGCAATTCCTTCTAATGTAGGCCCACTAAATGATTTTTTCTAAGAAATTTTCATGTTTTATCTCCCTATTAAGTGATTGGTTCTAAGTGATGTGCATGTTTTCCCTTTCTTTTATTATTAAGTGATTCCTTCTAAGTGATTTGCATACTTTCCACTCCTTCTGTGTGATTCACACTCTTTCCTTTCTTGCCAAGATATTTGTTGTAAGTGATTTGCATGATATCCCTTTATTCCAAGTGATATTGGCTAAATTATTTGGTTTAAGTAATTTTAATACATGTCCTTACTTTTAAGTGATTGGTTTTAAATGATTTGCATGATTTTCCTTCCTTCTAGGTTATTTGTACTAAGCAAATTGTATAAGAAATTTGTATGCTCGCCCTTATTTAAAAGTGATTTCGAATCAATACTTCATACCAAGTGATTTGGAATAAAGTGTTTGTACCAACCAATTTGCTTGCTTGTTATTTTCTTTTTTCCCTAGAAAACATGTGTTGCAAAAATTTTCCCAGAGATATTAGTTTACCATTATTTACATTTTTATGTTCTTTTCCATGAATAATGCACTTTTTTTGTAAATGATGTTTTTGAAATTCACTTTTATTTTGTTAAGCTTTGCAAGAAAGAAAATTATTTGGAATTGATATAGAATATTGGGCGATAATTGATATAGAATATTGGGTGATGGTAAACGAGATCAGGTGGTTGGAGCTCCCTTCCACTAGCAGATGGAGAACAAGTGAAGGTTTCAGCCTTCTATAGGTGGGTGCCTGCATACTGGTATGATTATGTGCCAATACAATATTGTAAGCAGTTTTCTATATAATAAATATTGAAGACGGAGTCGACAATAAACATGGTTTTCTCCCACAATGGGTTTCCACCTTAAATCTAGGTGTTCATGTGTGTTTCTTATGTGTGATGATTTATTCTTTTCTTACTGCACATGTTTACTGCTTACTAAATTTCTGATGAATCATTAATGCATTGATCCGTGTAAAGTTCTGAAGATTTATCTGAATTATAAGTTGATGGTTCATACACAAATTTCCTTAAATAAAGTCGCATACATATGCTATTTGGATTAAGTGAAGTCGCGTATAGAATTCAGTAAAGAAAATAAAATTTTGTGTGAGCTTTAAATATTGATTCACCCCCTCTTAGTATTTTTCCCGACAATATTGTCTAGATATAAGATATACTTGGATACTATTTGATTAAAACTAATCTTTTTAATTAAAAACAAAAAGATACTAAAAATAATTTAATTTTAATGAATTGAGCAATTTTTTTCATGTCACTATTAAATAGTAAATATTGTTATGATATCATTATATACTAGTAAATATTGTTATGATATAATTATATACTTGGGAGAGTGAAATCAATTTCACACACTTTTTTTATTCATAAATTTATTTTCATAATTTTTAATGATTCTCAATCAATGAAGCATTAACCTTCTTTGTTAAGTAGCTATGTTTGGTTTTGTTTTTAATATCTATTTGATAAATTATTTAGGATTCCAAGGTAATGTATTACCCTTATGAGTATCATGATCTTGATGTTATGTCGTGAAGCGATCAAAATTTACACAGGAATGCAACATAATACACATATAACCATAAATACAAAGATGCAATAGAAATAACACTTCATTTCACTAATATAAAATTACTGAAAATTGTTTACAGGCATAATGGAAATAAACTAGCTGGGGTGTTGGTAGCTTATCTCTGAGAAGAGATGTGGCGGCTACAGGCCTCTGAACTCTACGTTACAATGAGGCTCTAAGGCCTATATATTATTGAGAAACAATGGAAACCCCTAAAAATCCAAAAACCTAACCCTAGGAGATGAAACGCCAGAATATGGGCCTCGTCGGGGTAAATCGGTACATTCATTTCCTTGGGTGGTAACTTTGGCTTACTATCTCTATTTGACGCACATGATACATCGTTAGAAATATATATCGGAGGACTAAAAATGTCGAGAAATAATTTCAAGTCTAGAATAGACTCCCATTCACTAGAGGTTTGATGCCCAAAAAAAGTTGTTTAGGGCCTCAAAATGGCTCTAGAAGTTCAGGACCTGAAAAACTGCCAAAAATAGTAAATTGTGCTACAATTAAGGAAACTAAAAAATTGAAAGGAACAATGGTGGGGGTCTGAGTGGAATAGTTGAGTGGAAACCAATATCCACCTACATCATTTCTCCCCCCTTAGGAAGTAATGGTTCCCATTGCGTTTAGTTCCTCCATGAGATGAGGAAAATTCTATTGAACTTGGTCCCTGGTGAGCCACTTGCCCTAGTTAAGGATTTGGCTTGCTTTGACAACTCGATGTAGCTGGATAATTTTCTGGCAGGTGTTATTGATCTGTGTGTCCATAATCCAATTAGTTGTGGCTTGTTCCAGGCAGTCTGGGTTTAACTCTATTGGTGTGAGTTGTTTTGTCATGTCAGATGTGTCCATCAGAGGTGGAAAGTAGGGTCGAAGGCGGTCGACATTGAACACTGGGTGCAGACCAAGGAATGGTGGAATACTAAGCTCGAAGGAATTGTCCCCTAAAGCCTTGGTGATGGTGTATGGCCCATATCAGATCAGGCGAAGCTTACATTGGGGTCCAATGAGGCGCTCCTTTTGCGAATGTAGCCACACTTTGTCGCCCACTTGGAAGTTGTGTTTCACCCGATGATGATCATGCTGCTTCTTGTACTCAGCATTGGCTCTATCCAATATGTCATGAACCTATTGGTGAATGTGCTGAATGCGCTCAATGAATTTGTTCGCCTTGGCAGCTTTAGACTGAACATGAGTTGAATCAGCCTGAGTAGCTGCAAATGGCATGGCTACGTCAATGCGACTTATTGGCTGGAATCCCAAGCCCACCTGAACAGGGCTATGGTCGGTTGAGCTGTGGAGGGCCCAGTTATAACTATGTTGTACATAGGGGAGGCTCTCATCCCATGTGCATGGATGATTTGAGTTGTACATGCGTAGAATGTGTACGATCATCATGTTGACGACCTTTTTCTGGCCATCAATTTGGGGATGGAAAGCTATGGAATTGGTGAGCTTGGTGTCCAACATTGACCAGAGGCTGGACCAAAATGTACTAAGGAACCTGTTGTCCCGATCTAAGATGATATACTGTGGGATACCAAAGTGTACCCACGCTCATTCAAAGAATATTTTAGCAGTGTCTTCTATTGTGATATTCTTCGTACAGGCTTCCATAATGGCCATCTTCGAGAATCTATCGATGACCATGAAAACACAGTCATTGCCATGTTTAGTAGAAGGAAGGTCCGACATGTAATCCATGGATATGGATTCCAAAGGTCGACTAGGGGTAGGAAGAGGAGTATAGAGGCCCTGCTTCTTGATGGTCGATTTGGCAATGGAGAAGGTAGTGCAGGATCTAATGTACTTCCCGACATCCTGTCGAAGGTTTGGCCAATAAAAATACTCCTGCAATACTTCCACTATTTTCTCGACCCCAAAATTTCTAGCGACCCAACTGTAGTGTGCTTCCCAAATCATCTTGGCACGCTCGCTTGAAGGAACACAAAGGTGTCCCAGGTGACATAGGAGTGCATCCTGGAGGTGAAAATTTGGAACTCGGTTACCCTCCAAGAGCGTCTTGTATGTGTGGTTGAATTCTGGATCACTCTTGTAGAGAAGTGGCCAATCATAAGTCTCGTACCCATAAGAGTTGAGCACGATGGTAATCGCCACAATCGGTGGTCAGATGAGGTAGTTTGCAACATTATTGGTGTTGCCCTTCTTGTAATTCATGTTCAGATGAAACTATTGCAGATATGTGGGCCACTTCTGATGATAATCGTTCTGAAACTTCCGTTGTGCCTGAATGAACAACAGGGGTAGGTGGTCTGTGTGGATGATCATTTCCTTCCCCAAAATGTAATGCTTCCATTGTCGGAAAGCCTAAATAATGGAATACATCTCTTTGTCATAAGTGGGATAATTTCAGACTGTGTCGGACAGTGTCTCACTATGATATGCCACTAGATGCCCCTATTGAGTAAGAACTACCCCAATAGCATAGTCAGAGGCATATGTCTTGATCTCAAATGGTTGTTGCAAGTCTGGTAATGTGAGCACTGGGGCACAACAGAGGTGATGTTTCAATTATGCGAACACCTTCTATTGATATTTTGACCAAAAGAATTTTTCTTTCGCTTGCTTTTGATTCGCAGATCCAAAGTCTCACTTCTTCTATTTGAATTTCTGCTCAATCTTAGCAACATACCGGTATGCCATACCAAGTGAGGAGATGCCGAGGAACTCCATTTCCTCCTGAATGTATCTGTGCAGAAAATTGCGGTACTTCAGCACCAAATGTTTCTCCGAATCTTTGATACCCAAATTTGTGCGTAGGGTATGGAGCAGATTCGTCAGCTCATGCACATCTTAATCACTTTGATGCCACATCGTGGTCCATTGTATGTACTTTTCCTCATAGCTCCCCACGGGAAAATATTGTCCCTTGATGGCATCTAGGAAATAATTCCAATTGGGTATGACTGAGAACAGAGAGGGTTCCCCTCATCCTTTTTCTCACAGTAGGCTTCCCACCAGTCCTTGACATGGGGGGTGGCTTTGAGCAGTGAAAAATAACATTCTTTTGGTTGGAAAAGTCATGAACCGAGAAATATCCTTCTAATATATTCCACCATATACCTATGGCATCTGCATCTATTTGGCCATCAAATATGATAATGTTAAAGTTTACTTGTACCTTAAAAGGGTTTGCACCTCCAGAGTGGTTGTTGGATGTAGATGTGATCCGGGGTAAAATCTTGATACCCTTAACCAAGACCTTTTAATTCGGCTGATAAATAGAATTGCATTTAATTAAAGACGTTAAAGAACTTAAATGAACAACTGTAGCTGTAAATAAGAGGAACATAAATGAACAAGATCAGCAATCATAAGAACACGTCGTTTGATGACGGAGTTCGTCCAGGAGGGACTACATCTCTGGGCCTCGGTGTCAAGATGGTGTAGGCCGCTGCATTATGTGTTGTGAGAAGAAGATGTACATGGATATGTTTCCCTATGACATACAAGGAAAAATTGCCCTCACGCAGGAGTGGCTTGACTTCTTTAAGAGATGTTCCACTGCAGAACTCTCATACATAAAGAAAGACTCCTATCAGTATGACCATAGATGACATGTAGCGAATAAGAGTATCCCGCCAATCCTGGAAAACAAGGGATCTCAAAAATACACATAGAAAATAAGAGCATCCCGCCAATGTGGCATAAAAGGAGCTCATACATGACACAAATCCATAGCTGAAAGTACATCAAAAATAACACAAAGCAAGATCCCACAACTCATGTATCAACCGGGATCTGCAAGACATAATGCATCTCAAAGAGAAATAAATGAAGAAGTACATGGAATACACATCATATACCTCATGCTGCAATTTGCTGAAGGCTGAGCAGCTCTGTGGCAGAATCTGAAAAAACCATCAATCTTGTGGCGTCGAGAAAGTGGAAAACCACTGCTCACATGTGCAAATCTGACACCGGCATAGTCCACTTCCAAAAGTGGCTGGAAAATCAAAAACTCAGATGCAAAAACTGAGTACGCCATCAGACTCATGGCGCTGAGTAGTGCTGAAATGACATAAAATTTGTCCCATTTGGAGGGATTTGATCCCCCGACCTCTCTTCAACGATTTCTAAGATTTACCATTCCGCCCAATTGATGACTTGGGTAATTCCGCCCAGACTTTTGTATTTAAACTCGTCTTTTCACAGTGCGCCCAAGCGATGGAGGAGCGGGAGCACACGCATGTAGATCGAGATTTAATATTTTTTTAATTGCAGGTCATCTGGAACCATGAGCCCAGAAAGAGGCAAGCGGAACCCTGATTGAGGCTCAATTTTCAGGAGGGCGAAATTTCGACTTTGTCCAAATGGGACAAATTTTATGTCGTTTCAGCACTACTCAGTGCCACGAGTCTGATGGCGTACTCAGTTTCTACATCTGAGTTTTTTATTTTCCAGCCACTTTTGGAAGTGGACAATGCCGGTGTCAGATTTTCACATGTGAGCAGTGGTTTTCCACTTTCTCGACGCCACAAGATTGATGGTGTTTTCAGATTCTACCGCAGAGCTGCTCAGCCTTCAGCAAATTGCAGCATGAGGTATATGATGTGTATTCCATGTACTTCTTCATTTATTTCTCTTTGAGATGCATTATGTCTTGCAGATCCCGATTGATACATGAGTTGTGGGATCTTGCTTTGTGTTGTTTTTGATGTACTTTCAGCTATGGATTTGTGTCATGTATGAGCTCCTTTTATGCCACATTGGCGGGATGCTCTTATTTTCTATCAATAATATTTTGAATCATAACCGGGATTATCAGGATACTCTTATTAACCTAATGGTAATAATTCATGCGATAGGATTAAATCTTTATGTATGAGAGTTAACGTTGCGCATCTCTTAAAAGTCAAGCCACTCTGCGTGAAACAGAGCAAGAGGTAGAAGTATCTTCTTTCTCTGGCTACCTGTCTGGCATTTCGCTACTGTGCAGAAAACCCACGAGCCTCTGAAAAATCACGTCTGGAAACGCTTATAAGTCTGATTCTTCAGTCTTGCTCTTTTTATGTTCCTCTTATTCTCGGCAGTGTTCAGTTCTTCATCTTTAATTAAATGCAATTCTATCGGTAGTCCGTGCTGGTCGTAGATTTTGAATCAAATGGCTTGGTCTATTCTTGATTCTTGCTGATTGGATTGCAGGCGTGAACATTGAACGTTTGCTGAGTTGAGCCATGGAAAGTGTCAAGGACATGTACGAAACCATGCTCAGGGTGTCCGAGAAAGCGGACATATTGTACGAGGCATACGAAAAACAAGCAGCAGAGAACGAGGAATTGAAAACCCTCCTACACACTGAGAAGGAGGACAAACAACAGCTGCAGCTTCAGTTTCAAGCCACAACGGAAGCATGGGAAGATTGGAAGCGCAAAAATGAAATTCTGCAAGCAGATCATGATTCCTTGAAAGCATTCCTACATGAAGAGAAGGAAGAGAAGCAGCAGTTGCAGCTTCAGTTGCAAGCCACGACAGAGGCGTGGGAAGATTTGAAACGCAACAATGAAACTCTTCAGAGAGATCATGATGCCTTAAAAGAATTCCTACAGAAAGAGAAGGAGGAGATGCAGCAGATGCAGCTTCAGCTGCAAGCCGTGTCATAGGCAGTGACAGAAGTGAAGCACGACGAAGGCTTACAACAGCTTTCTTCATCTATTTCGCAATCAACACCTAAGGTAAATAGTGTTGATTTTTCTTCAGTTTCTTCACATGATGTCATTTCAGTTGGAAGTGTGGAGATACCAATCACAGGTACCGACATGAGGCTCCTCACTAAAATGGGGTACAGAGGAGGAGGACTTGGCGTTCGTGGCCAAGGCATAACCAAACCATTGGAGGTTGTGCAACGACCTCGTTATGCAGGTTTGGGGTACATTGACGAAGGATGTTCGAAGGACATCAAGGGAAAACAGATAATGATGAAATCTCCAAGGAAGAGGAATGATATGGACTCTTCGCCATCGTTCCACGGCAGTGCACGTTGCAGTGAAGGAACCGAGGCGAGCTCCCATCATCATGATCGCACCAGAGACCACCCCAGAAGGTATACTAAGTCTCATTATTCCAGAGTGCATTTTGACTATAAGAATGTCGATAACCATGGTCGTAAAATATGGCATCGTAAAACTTGTTATTTTTGTGGTTTAAATAACCATGTGATTTCTAAGTGTTGGAAGAGGATGACAGCATAAAGGAGGAAGAGGCATGAAAAGCCTTCTCCCCAACAGGAAAAGAAATCAGTTAAGCAGGTTTGGAGGAAAAAGAACTTTTGCACCCATTGTGACCGAAGTGGCCACCAAAGAGCCACATGCTGGAGACTTCATCCAGAGCAGTGTCGTAAAGCCAAAGCGCCCATGCATACACCAGTCGAAAGAGCTGATCGACAAGCAAGTTCGCCACAGGGAAATGATCCACTCGTTTTAATAAATGAGAAGTGGTTCTTCTAGATTGTTTTTTCTAGAGATGTTAAGCTTATCATGGCCATGCTTGTAAGTCATTTGTCACATTTTTATTATGAAAGTGATGATGTGTTTCCATCACTCGTTTAAGCGACATGAAATTTTTTTGGCCTTGTTTTATAAGTCATGTGTTAGATCTCTTTCATGTAAAAGTGATGATGTGTGACATCACTTTGAGATGCGACGTTTATGTTTTGGTAATGTTGTATGAGTCGTCTGATGCATTTCTTTCATGTAAAAGTGATGAGGAGTTTTTCCATCACTTCGAAATGTGACGATGAGGTCTGGCCCTGTAATTTTGTTGAGGTATGATTTCCATTTTGCTGTAAACTTGACCACCAAGTGCATGTTATAAACTCGTGGCAAGTATGGAAACATCTGGGTCATTATTGGTCACATTAAGAATGCAATGTTCATTGCAGCTTTAGGCAGGTGTTGGTATCTTGATTCCGAAGGACAAAAGTGAAGGAGTCTTTAAGGGATGCGCCTTTTCAGACATTTGCATTTCAGCAATTGCAGGTGTTGGCTTTGCATCTCGATTCCGAAGTACGTGAGGAGAAGGAGTCTTCATGGGATGTGCCTTTTCAGACATTTTCATTTCAGCAGTTGCAGGTGTTGGCTTTGCATCTTGACTCTGAAGTACGTGAGGTGAAGGAGTCTTCATGGGATGTGCCTTTTCAGACATTTTCATTTCAGCAGTTGCAGGTGTTGGCTTTGCATCTCGATTCTGAAGTACGTGAAGTGAAGGAGTCTTCATGGAATGTGCCTTTTCAGACATTTGCATTTCAACAGTTGCAGGTGTTGGCTTTGCATCTTGACTCGGAGGTGAAGGAGTCATGTGAGGATGCGCCTTTCAACGACAGTTGCAGATAATTGATGATACGTAAAGCTTGATGCTTTTGGAGGACCAAAAGATCCTCAGTGGGGAGGATTGATCCAGGTGGATTAATCAGGTACAGGTACAAGTGGCCTGAGTAAAAGGCTCAAAAATCAAAGTGTTCAAAATATTCTCGAACTAGGTTCATGTTGTAGATCTCGTCTTTCTGATTCCAACGACGCAGACGGCACTCAATTCCGAGTCCGTATGAAGAAGTTATAAGCGGTCAAAGTTCCAGGTTGACTTGGTGATGTGGCAGGTTAAGGAAGGCACGAATTGGACTTTTTCCGGCCACTGGATTCCGGCAAGCTCAGGCCAGATTCCGAGTGAAATTGTGGCCTGGTTAATTGCACTCCTTCGGTCCAAAACCAAATTTTTCAAAACGCATAAGTTTGTTTTAATAACAAAAATTTATTTAAAAAAAAAAGGGGGTGGGGGTCGTGACCCCCGCCACCCCCGTCGGCATATGTGGCACCATATATAATAATGGGCCAGTGGGAATCGAACCCGCCTGGCCACGTGGGCCGGCCTGATCCACGGGCATCCCAACACACAACCACCATAACAATTTAAACAACGGCCACACTCCAACTAACAGCTATAACATACATGACGTATTAAATGGTGCTGCCAGCGGGAGTTAAGGGGGCGGGCCGCCCAATGCGGACCTGACCCCCCTCATATATGGTTTTTAAAAAAAATGCGCGCCCATTTATTAAAAAAAAAAATAACTGTCGTGCTATGTTGGGAGGGGCGGGATTTGACCCCCCGACCTCTCTTCAACGATTTCTAAGATTTACCATTCCGCCCAACTGATGACTTGGGTAATTCCGCCCAGAATTTTGTATTTAAACTCGTCTTTTCACAGTGCGCCCAAGCGATGGAGGAGCGGGAGCACACACACGCAGATCGAGATTTAATATTTTTTTAATTGCAGGTCATGTGGAACCATGAGCCCAGAAAGAGGCAGGTGGAACCCTGATTGAGGCTCAATTTTCAAGAGGGCGAAATTTCGACTTTGTCCAAATGGGAAAAATTTTATGTCGTTTCAGCACTACTCAGCGCCACGAGTCTGATGACGTACTCATTTTCTGCATTTGAGTTTTTTATTTTCCAGGCACTTTTGGAAGTGGACTATGCCGGTGTCAGATTTTCACATGTGAGTAGTGGTTTTCCACTTTCTCGACGCCACAAGATTGATGGTGTTTTCAGATTCTGCCGCAGAGCTGCTCAGCCTTCAGCAAATTGCAGCATGAGGTATATGATGTGTATTCCATGTACTTCTTCATTTATTTCTCTTTGAGATGCATTATGTCTTGCAGATCCCGGTTGATACATGAGTTGTGGGATCTTGCTTTGTGTTGTTTTTGATGTACTTTCAGCTATGGATTTGTGTCATGTATGAGCTCCTTTTATGCCACATTGGTGGGATGCTCTTATTTGCTATGTGTATTTTTGAGATCCCTTGTTTTCCAGGATTGGCGGGATACTCTTATTCGCTACATGTCAGCTATGGTCATACTGATAGGAGTCTTTCTTTATGTATGAGAGTTCTGCAGTGGAACATCTCTTAAAGAAGTCAAGCCACTCCTGCGTGAGGGCAATTTTTCCTTGTATGTCATAGGGAAACATATCCATGTACATCTTCTTCTCACAACACATAATGCAGCGGCCTACACCATCTTGACACCAAGGCCCGGAGATGTAGTTCCTCCTGGACGAACTCCGTCATCAAACGACGTGTTCTTATGATTGTTGATCTTGCTCTTTTATGTTCCTCTTATTTTCAACTACAATTGTTCATTTCAGTTCTTTAACGTATTTAATTAAATGCAATTCTATTTATCAACTGAATTAAAAGGTCTTGGTTAAGGGTATCAAGATTTTACCCCGGATCAAGATGCACCGCCAATGGGTAGTCGTTGAAGGATCTGGGCAAAGTTATCCATCATCGTGTTCCTTTGTTTTTCAAGGGCCTCCTTGAGCAATATTTTGATAGGATCTCCTAATCCTTCATGTTTCTTTATGTCCCCCATGGGTATTCATCGAGGTTTGCGAGGTTGATCTAGCCCTAACTCCTTATACCTTGACCTCGTTGGGGACATGCAAAGAAGGATGGAGAAAGAGCATACCTATTTGATACCATTGATCTGAATTTACGCAGGAACACAACAGAATACACATATAAACATAAATACAAATATGCAGCAGAAATAACACTTCATTTCATTAATATCAAATAACTGAAATTTGTTTACAGACAGAATGGAAATAAACTAGTTAGGGTGCTAGTAGCTTATCTCTGAGAAGAGATGTGGTGGCTACAGGCCTCTCAACTCTGTGTTAAAATGAGGCTCGAAGGCCCATATATTATTGAGAAACAATGGAAAACCCTAAACATCCAAAAACCTAACCCTAGGAGATGAAACACCATAATATGGGCCCCATCGGGGTAAATTGGTACATCAATTTCTTGAGGTCGTAAATTTGGCAAACTATCTTTGTTTGACGCACATGATACATCGTTAGAAATATCTATCCGAGGACAACAACTACTAATAGTGAATGTCAATTCAAGAACAGACTCAAATTCACCGAATGTTTGATGCCCAAAAACTTCATTTAGGGCCTCAAAATGGCTCTAGAAGTTCAAGACCCGAAAAACTGCCAAAATAGTAAAATGTGCTACAATGAAGGAAACTGAAAAACTAAAAGAAACAATGGTGGGGGTCTAAGTGGAATAGGCAGGTGGCCACCAATATCAACTTGGATCATGAAGTCTTCCATGTGTAAAGAGTTGAATGAAGAAAGATGTTTATGAGTGGAGATGAAGGAAAACGAGAAAAAAATATAGTACATATACAAGGAGTAAGCCACATGCTTGTGAAATAATGAAGTGAAAAAGTATGATAAATACTTATTTGTTATCCAATGAATTTAGATACAACTCTATTTGAGAGGTTTTTGAAAATAAAAGTATTAGAAATTTTCTCATAAATGATGATGCATTCAAATCTATTTTTGATCATTGTCACTTAGGTAAACAATATTGTAATTACTTACTTTATAAAATAATTACTCTTAACTAGTTTGAATAGTGAGTGAAAATAAACTTTGTAATAAGTTATCAACCACAAGCTCAAGACTCATCCAAAATGTCAAGTTTAAGTTGTTGATAAGTGATCCAAAATTTCAAGTCTACGGTAGCTATAGTATTAATAAATATCCTATTGCTAGCAACTTGCTTCATACTCTTGGAGAAATGTGTTTGTATATAAAATATTAATTTTTTAAATATTTTTTTTATGCTTCTAGATGTTAGTGCAACGTATTATGAACTATTTTCTTGATTAATCTTTAATACTGAACAACTCTTTATATTCATATATATTTGTAGTGGATTATTATCTCTTTTGTGATATGACATTATGTGTCATTTTAGTTAAAAAAATTTTGGTTTGTATGGCTTTTTGGTATTTTGTTATTTTTGAATATTTAAAAATAAATTTTTAGGCATTTTAGGTGGTAGACTATTGTTTTATTATTGAGTTTATAGGCGCATTCTATAGTGTAGTGTAGTATGAGTGAGATGGTTAATTTTAATTAAAAGCATTACAAAATATCAATAATCTTACTCTCATTATGCTTGCTCAGTTTGTTGTTGATAGTACAATCCAGTATAAAATAGATTTGTGGTAAAAAAATTCACTCTTACTCTCGATGTTCATGTAAAGTAACATAATTTTATAACAACTTTAAAGAGACGTAAAGTAATTAAAAGTAAACAAATCTTATATTTTTGCTTTTGAATGTGAGAAAAATATATAATTTTTATTATTTTAAAAAATATTTCATTACATGCCTAAAAAAAATATTTGAATCTCAATGTTAACTAATTTATTTCAATATCAACTTTACGTATGTATGTATCGATAGAGTGAAAAATGAAATTATTTTAATGTTGACCATAATAAAATATTTAAATGCTCAAAGACAAAAAATAATTGAAAGTAACCAAATTAAATTATTTTCTAATATAAACCAATAATAGGGAGATGTGTAATTAATTGGATTCTTGATATAACTTAATATATGATATTTGAAAATTATTAAAACAAAAATTGTATGGTTGAAAATTTTCATAGGTTCACTACTCTCTCTCTCTCTCTCTCTCTCTCTCTCTCTCTCTCTATATATATATATATATATATATATTTTTTTTTTTTTTCTTCAGGTATATTTTTTAGTCAATTTTGTTTGAAATCTAAGAAATATTACTTAAAATTGCAATTTTTTTTTTTTTTAATTTAGTAATCATGAATTTTTTTTATTAAGTCTGTGTTCCCATTGCAATTATAAAAGAGGGGAAATTTACATTCAATATAAGAGAGCATAGTCTCTGTGACATGTAGAGAGCATAAATTCAAAGTTTACTTCTAGACATTTGTATCTATTATAACTGGAACAAAAATCAATATTTTTAAACTATAGATTCGACAAATTGACCACACAAAAAAATTCATTTATAGGGGACTTTCATAACTTAAGTAGGTCGGTAAATAGACATTTTTTTCGAGGGATATTTTGGGGATATTTTGGATGACTTGTTGACCTATCTGCTCCCTGCAAAGAGCCTCCACCTCGTCTTCCAACAAATTAATTTTTTTTGTGAATTTGGATTTCAGCTTGCAGCTCTAATTGGTGTGACACAACCAATCTACTTCCCCCTCCAACATAGCAGTTCTTCTTTGTTGACTAAGGAAATTCTCATCCAACTCATAGATTATGTTTGCTAGGTAGGTGACGTGGTAAAGGAGTTTGTTGATGTCTCCTTGCTGGGACACTAGAGAATGGGGACAAATGTTATGAATACAATTTATATAAAATAAATATAAATATAAACAATAAATAATCAAGTAATGATTATTTAAATAAATATTACTTAAATGGAAAGCCATATCTAAAAGATATGCCTAGTCATGAAGGGGTACCTGCCTAGGTATATAAGCATGCCCTCATTGTAACATTCATCACCTTTGTACCTTTATCTTATTAATAAAAAATATTACTTACAATACATTGTGTACTTTACATTTAAAGCACAACAACTCAGAGTTTTGTTGCTACAGTGGTATTAGAGCCATTCAGTCCTTTGGACATTATTTGTTGCATAATATGTCGTTAAGTTTAGATCCTGAAATAATGGAATTAAGTGAATATCATAAACCTAAAATTGATCTATTAAGTGAAATTTGAGAATCATTACAGCAAATAAAAATATAATTTACCAAATCCCTAAATATTTTCATGTCAATGCCAACAGGGAATCACATTCTTTTCCCCCACCAAATGCAGATTCCACATCAGAGTCGCAACCAGAGAAAGATATTTCGTCACAACCACCACATGTGGAAGATTTTATATCACAACTATTGCATATGGAAGATTTCAAATTAGATTTCAAATCACAACCACCACTTCCATTGGAGGATTTTCGATCCAGATGTTTCCCAAGCCCCCACTTATGGAATATTTCAGAGGTTTATCATTTCCAAATGCCTTGCAAATGGAATACTTACGATCTTGGCCTCCCCTAGTGGAAGACTCACGATATTAGCCCTTCTCAATGGAATATTTACGCTCTTTTCCCATTCCAATGTAAGATTACCATTCTTGACCCCATCCAATGGAATATTTTCAGCACGATCCCCAGCTGGGTGTAGACTTCTGACACTGTAACCTGCAAGGGGAACAATTTTGGCACCATAACCTTACTAGGGAAGACTTTTTGCATTGTAACTTTCTAGAGGGAGACTTATGGAACCGATAGACGCTAATGGAGAGATTCCCAACCAATTCCATTCTAGTGGAAGGATTTCTATCTAGGCCACCACTAGTGGAAGGATTATTTGTGCGGCCATCAGTGTTTGAAATCTTGCAACATCAACCTTTCTCAATGGGAGGCTTCTATTCACATTCACTTCCTACAAAAGAATTTCATACGCATTTAATGGAGTATTACATTAGAATACGCCCACATCTTTCCAACAGTGAATATTGGAAGGTAGTATTTGATAGTAGAATAATTCCAACGACCAACAATGTTTATCAATCCGTTGATGGAAAGGAGAAGTCTATTTCTGATGATTTCAACGGTAAAAAAACTGTAGAAGGAGATGGAATAAAACCTTCTTTGTCAGACCCACCTGTAGCTTCATTTTTGGATTTTTTATTCACTCCAACATTAAAAATGGGAGAAAAAATGCAACCCGTGTCCTTTATAAAAAATCCCTCCACTGCCATTGATTCCTAGAACTCTAGCTCAACGTGATTCTTCATTGGTCTCCCTTTTAGACATTGGATCCCTTTCTCAAGTAATTCGACAACACCAATGCTCACGAGATTTTGAAAAATAGAAAACATCGTTGCTCATGGTACAAACCACTCACTTAAAATAATCAAACACAACAGAGAAACGTGAGACAAAGCTCATTGAAATCATTGAATTCAACTGCACGATTACATCACACTTATATAGCAGATTGCACTCACCTAATCCTCCTAAAGAAGAGGAAACAAACCTAAATACATGGAACCAATTTCTAAATACACACTCTCGTTCAACAACTCAAAACTAAATCTATTTTGCATGATCTAGATTATTCTCACATCCTCCCTTAATGGAGAAATGGATTTTCTACAATACCTAATTGACTTCTAAAAACTTCAAATTTGATTTTACCAAGAGGCTTAGTAAATATATCAGCCATATTATCCTTGGTATTACAAAATATTAATTCAATTTCATTTGACTCAATTTTCTCACATACAAAGTGGTATTGTAACTCAATGTGTTTTGTTCTGGTGTGGTATATTGGATTATGTGCTAATTTGATAGCACTTTGATTATCACAATTGATGCATGTTGAACCACTTTGCGCCTCTTCAAGATCTGCAAGAACTCTCCGCAACCAAATAGCTTCACAGGTGGCATTGGTCAAAGCTTTGTACTCTGATTCTGTTGACGATAAAGAAACAGTTGGTTGTTTCTTACTACTCCAAGATATGACCCCTGATCCTATATGAAATGCATAGCCAGAGGTAGATCGTCTGTCATCTGGATTTCCTGCCCAATCTGAATCAGAAAAACCTGTCAGTGCAACATCAGATTCATCAGTATACATAATACCTAAATTCACTGTTCTCTTTAAGTATCGGAGAACTTTCTTTGCAGCATTCCAGTGATTTCCTGAAGGCTTAGCCATGAATTGACTAAGGATACTGACTGAGTATGCAATGTCTGGTCTGGTAGTGGTAAGATAGTTCAAACTTCCCACCAACTGACGATATAATGTTCCATCTGCTTCTTTAGTTCCATCTTCTTTGTACAACTTTGCATTCTGTTCTAAGGGAGTTGACATAGCTTTGCAATCACTCATATTGAACTTTTTAAGAATTTCCTTTGTATATTTGCTTTGAGTGATCAATGTTTTACCATGCTCTCTCCATACCTCAATTCCTAAACAGTAATGCAATTCACCCAAATCTTTCATTTCAAATTCCTGCGACAACTGAACTTTAATTTCTTCAATTAACTTGCGAGCACTGCCTATGATAATGAGATCATCCACATACAAATATATTAAAGCAACATTTCCTTTTTCATCTTTCTTAACATACAAGTTAGGATCATTTTTGCTTTTCACAAATCCATTCTGAAGAAAGAAGGTATCAATCTTTACATACCATGATCTCGGCACCTGTTTCAAACCATATAAGGCTTTTCTTAACCTGCAGACTAGATGCTCCTGTCCCTGTTTGACAAACCCTTCAGGTTGAACCAAACAAACTTCTTCCTTTAAATCACCATTTAGAAAAGCAGATTTGACATCCAATTGATGTATATTCCAATTATGTTTTGTAGCTAAGGCAATCAGTAATCTAATTGTATTCAATTTAGCTACTGGTGCAAAAGTATCTTCATAATCAATTCCCTCTTGTTGAGCATATCCTTTTGCAACTAATCTCGCCTTAAATTTATCAATGCTACCATCTGCTTTAAATTTAGATTTATACAACCATTTGCTTCCAATTGGAACTTTGTTTTCAGGAAGTTACACTAATTCCCATGTTTGATTTTTCATAAGAGAGGCATATTCATCATTCATAGCATTTCTCCATTGTTCATGTTCTTTAGCTTGTTCATAATCAACCGGTTCTACAACATTCATGATATTAGACATCAAGGCATAATCTCTATACCTTGCAGGAAGCTGGGTTTGTCGGGTTGACCTTCTTGGTGCTACAATACCTGTTGGAGTTCCATCCATGATTCTTCGGCTTTGACGTGAATCTCCCTCTCGTGATGACTCACTGCTGCTGGATGTGCTCATACTACTCTCATCCTGATCTTGAACATGTACCTGTACCTGTTCCTGTTCCTGTTTAACCAAAGTATCAAGTTTGACATGAGCATCATTAGATATATGCCATGCATCATTCTTTGTATCACATTTATCAGCCTGCTCATGAAACACCACATCTCGACTTGAAAACAGTTTATGTGTACTTGGATCAAACAATTTATATGCTTTCTGATCTGTACAATACCCAATAAAAACACACTTGATTGACTTGGCATCAAGCTTTCTTCTGTTAGCCTTAGGAATATGTGCAAAGGCAGTACAACCAAAGACTCGTAAATGACTGACATCAGGTTTATAACCATGAAGAACCTCAAAAGGAGTTTGAAAAACTAATTTCTTAGTGGGACATCGATTCTTCAAATAAACATCAGTATTAATGGCTTCTACCGAGAAACCATTAGAAATGTTCTTACCTTGAAGCATACTGCGAGCACACTCCACCAATGTTCTATTCCATCTCTTAGCAACACCATTTTGCTGAGGGGTATGAGGTACTGTGAACTGTTGTTGGATCCCATTAGATTTACAATAGCTGTTAAATGCACTTGACTTATATTCACCCCCTTGATCTGATCTGAGTATTTTAATGTACTTACCTGTTTGTTTTTCAATCATAGTTCGAAACTCTTTAAAATACTCAAATATATCACTTTTCCTTCGAATGAAATAGACCTAGGTATACCTAGATCTATCATCAATAAAAATAACAAAGTATGAAGCACCACCAAGAGACCTAGTTTGCATAGGTCCACATACATCAGTGTGAATTAATTCAAGTATATCATACTGTCGTTTCTCGGTATGAACAGGAAACTCTTCTCTATGTTGCTTACCAAGTGCACAAGCTTCACATGGTAAATGTTCACACTTCATAACAGGAAGACCTTCAACCATTGATTTCCTTTGCAACAACGATAAATCATTGTACTTTAGGTGCCCATACCTGTGATGCCATAATTCTGCTGTCGATGTCTCTTTGGATGTCAATGCAACATGGCGCTTCACTGTCACATCCAATCTGTATAATCCTCCAACCCTGGTACCTGTAGAAACAACCCTGTAGTGGTCCTGAACATCTTTCACAATACACCCCAATTTACCAAATTCCACTTTTAAATGATTATCAGTAATAGTGGAAACGAATATCAAATTCTTTTTGAGAGCAGGTACATACATCACATCATGAATCTGTCTCATTTGTCCATTAGGTAAGTACACATTTATTATGCCATAGCCTTGGACTTTAAGTGACCTGTCATCTCCTAGGTAAATGTGTGTGCCATCAAATTTCTCATAATATTTATCATACCATTCTTTATTACAAGTCATATGTGCCGATGCACCAGAATCTATGAACCAAGCATTCTCATCATCAGTTTCAGCAGACAATGCAGCATCAAAAAGAAACAACTTAAGATTTTTAAATCCATCAGTAACTGAAGTGTCTCTGTTTATAAAATTTCCATTATGTCTTCTATGTCTTTGATTTGATTCATGATTCTTTCTTCTATAGCAATCTTTAGCTAGATGTCCAGGTTTTCCACAATAATCACATTCAATGTTCCTCTTAACATAAGAGTCAGGAGGTGACATACCTTTCTGCTTTGCTTGAAAACGACCTCTGTTCCTGTCCCATGGTCTCCCTCGAAATGATCTTTTACCTCTTGCAGTCAAAGCCAAATAAGAACCATTTGACTCTAGTTCAAAATTTTTCATTCGCTCTTCTTCTTGAAAAAGAATTCCAGCCAATTCTTCAAATGTAGGAGGTGTTGGTCTAGCTGAGAGTGCTGAAATAAAGACTTTATAGTCTTGGACTAACCCCTTCAACGCAATAGTTACCAAATCGGCACTAGACACTTTTTCACCAATATCACCAATCTTATTGTAGAAATTTGCTGAATAATGATTAATTATCCACCGAGACTATCCTGATCACATACAATTCAAATTTATATGCAACACATAATCTCTTCCACTCAGATCATCACACATGCGGAAAATAAAACAAGAAATAGCACATCAATTCATCATACACATTAACACAGTATGTATGGGGAAAGCTTATAGCTGAAAAACCCGCAGATATTGTGTATATTATAATGGAGAAAACATGTAACAAACTCAATACAATACTCCTCACAAGTACTCAGTACTTTCTCATAAAGTTACACACAAACTAGCTCAGTTTTGAACAGGTTACTGGTTCAAAACTCACCGCCAATTGCCTTGCCTCTATTGCGCAATCATGGCCTGTCTAAACAGAGATCCAAAGTTCGAATCTCCTTGGCTTGACAGCGCAATCATCATGGGAAATTCCTCCAAGTGTGGTGCAAATCTCATGCACAACTGATAGCTGTACTCACCCTTTCATCTACCTCTTCCACTGGTCTCCATTGAACTGTCCATGCACTGTAGTGAACTGATGTGTTCTTGAGTTGAATAATGAGTTACTAATTAATGAATTAAATAATATTTAATTCAATCCACTCATAACTAATTTATTAGCTAGTTAAACTAATCTCAACTAGTTCAACTAAAATAAACAGAACACAACTCCACTATCTGTCTCATTAACTCCACCAAACTTCTGCCACTGAAGTCCTAACTGAAGTCAACCATGCATGATGCCATCAAACCATTGGGAATAGCATAATTCCTCTGTCAGATGCATGAGCCACTTCTGTAGCTCGAACTGAAGTGCTCCAAGAGAGTAAACTGAAGTTTATAGTCTAAATATTATTAAGGGTAAATAATATTTGACTTCCCTATTTTAAGGAGAGGCAGTCTAAAAATAGACTTCGACCTATAGGTCCAAAAAAAATAGAGTCCCATCTATTTTTACCAACATGACCAATACTCCAAGAATAACATACTGCAATCCCCGGACCATGCTCCATATGTCTAAAAATAGACATAGTCTAAAAATAGACTTTGCGCCAGAATTTGCCTGAGGGCCCACTTAGTGAAGGCGACTTCATTTCACTAAGCTCCATCATCTTGCTGCATTCTCAACACTCCCTCTCAGCAAGATATGGATTATCTGCAATCCCTATCCTGCCTCTGTGGAATTCGAACTTGCTCCTGGTGAGCGCCTTCGTCAGGATGTCGGCATCCTGATCTTCCGTGGGAACATATGAAAGCATCATGATTCTCCGCTGAACACAATCTCTGATATGATGGTACCTGATGTCGATGTGTTTGGATCTATCATGAAATACCGGATTAGCCGAGAGTTTAATGCAACTCTGGTTATCACAGTAAATCACCGTAGGCTCCAAATGCAACCCGAACAATCCAACGAGGATCTTCCTCATCCAAATAGCCAGATAAAATGCTAAGCTAGTTGTGAACACTGTCATTAACTGAAAAGGCCATGATTCGGCTCATTTACCAGAAACCGTTGGCTCCACCCAATGTCGGTAAAACCTGCAAGGTGCTCTTCGGTCCGTTGGGCTCCCGCCCACCGCATCAAAGAAGCCGGAAAGCTTCGCTCCATCCTCCTGTCTGTACCATAGACCATATCCCGATGTGCCTCTGATATAGCGCAATACATGCTTGCCTGCCTTCCAAAAGAGCTTGGTAGGCTTAACCATGGCTTGCGAAAGCTGGTTAACTGCATAGCATATATCGGGTCGTGTATTGACCAAATACATAAGCGACCCCACCAACTGTCGATAGACAATGGCATCCACTACCTCCGCTGAAGTAGCATCCTCCTTCCTCCAACCACCAGGAAGAGGAGTGTCAACAGGCTTGCAGCTTTGCATGTTGAACCTCTCCAGAATCTCCCGGGCATACTTGCCCTGAGAAACAAACAGTCCTCCGCTGCGCTGCCAAATCTCCAATCCCAGGAAATAATGAAGGATGCCCAAGTCCTTCATCTCAAACTCTTGTGCAAGATCCTCCTTGCATGAAAGTATCAACCGCTCATCCCCGGTCAAAATCAGATCATCTACATACAGTACAATGATCAACAGCTTCCCCTCCACAACAATCTAGTACAGGTTAGGATCCGCCTCACTCTTGGAGAATCCAAGCCCGGTGAAATAGCTGTCTATGCGAGTGTACCAAGCACGAGGTGCTTGCTTCAGCCCGTACAGTGCTCTCTTGAGTCGGCACACATGCGACTCACTGCTAAAGATCTCGAAACCTTCAGGCTACTCTATGTACACCTCCTCCTCAATAACTCCATTGAGGAACGCAGTCTTCACATCCATCTGATGAATGTGCCACCCCATCTGCGCTGAGAGAGCAAGGATCGTCCGTATAGAAGAGTACCTTGCGACAGGTGCAAAAGTCTCCTCATAGTCAATCCCCTCGATCTGTGAGAAGCCACGGGCGACAAATCTCGCCTTGTACTTCTCCACACTCCCGTCAGCCGCCTGCTTCACTTTGTAGATCCATCGCGAACCTACAACTGATTTCCCAACCGGTCTTGGGACAATCTCCCATGCACTGTTCCTGATGATCGAATCATATTCTTCGATCATGGCATCAACCCATGCAGGTTCCTCCACAGCTTCCTCAAAAGAGGATGGCTCTGTCACAACACATTGACTCATAAGAGCCATGTATCCAGTGTACCGATCCGGTGACTGTCTCTGTCTGCGCTGTGCCGTAGGTGGTCCTACAACCTTCTCTGCATCCCGAGCCAGTCGCTCAGCTTCTGTAGTGCGCATGCGCCCTCTGATGGTTGGCGCTGCCTGGGTGGTTTCTTCCACCTCCTGAACCTCCTCTTGTGGCTGATCCACATCCGGAAGCCCCTCCTTAGGAACTAACAGCTCCTCATCTGCATGCAAGTGTAGCTCCCTCTCAAGCGAACACTGCATGGCTTTCTCCTCCTGAAATTTTATATCCCGTCGCACAACAGTCTTGCGACTGTCTGGCACATACACTCAATAGTTATGAGGTGTATCAGTGTACCCCACAAATATTCCAACCTCAGCAGTTGGATCCAGCTTCCTTCTCGCATCCTTCATCACATGCATGTAGACAGGAGAACCAAAAATCCGCAAATGGGAAATATCAGGCCTCTTGCCAGAATAAGCCTCCTCCGGTGCACTCATGCCAAGAACCTTGTGAGGACAACGGTTCTGCACATACACTGCTGTATTTCATGCCTCAGCCCACAAGTGAAGGGGTAGGCCCTGATCATGCAACATCGCCCATGCAGCACCCACGATCGTTTTGTTCTTCCGCTCAGCCACCCCGTTCTACTGTGGGTTATGGGGTGCAATGAGCTCTCTCCGAATCCCTTCTGCGCTGCAGAACTCCTTGAATTCAGCCGAGATGAATTCACCACCGTTATCACTCCTTAGAGCAATCACCTTCTTCCCGGACTCCTTCTCGACCAGTGCCTTAAACTCACATAACTTCGCGAATGTATCGCTCTTCTTCTGCATGAAGAAGATCCAGCACTTTCGAGAGAAATCATCAACAAATATCACATACCCGTGCTTTGCTCGTCGGGCTAACCGAGAGTGACCACATCACCAGGAACTTTCCTCATGATCGTCGTGGCGCAACTATCCTTCGTGTGAAGGTGGCTTACACTTCCCCAAGGCACACCCCTTGCACTGATCTGACTGTGCAAGAGTGCCCTTAGGAAGCCCAGTAGAAATTTGCTGCAGTATCTTCAAAGCTCCATGGTGAAGGTGGCCCAATCTCCTGTGCCACAGTTCGCCCTCATCATCCCGGCTCACCACTTCTCCCGCCTTGCATGCCATAGCTGCGCAGCCATCTACCTGCAACCGATAAAGGTTCTTGGTTCGAACCCCTATCTTCCGGGTCTCTCCAGTAGTCTTACTGCGCAGGAAGGCTTTTCCTTCGCTGAAGACCACATCATACCCCTTATCCTCCAACATCGCCACAGAGATCAAGTTCTTCTTCAATCCAAGTACATGCATGACATCCTTCAGTACAAAGGGTTTACCAGACTCCCTCTGAAAGGATATGGTATCGATACTAGTCGCACTGTATCTACCATCATCGCCCATCTCGATGTGCACACCCAGATCTTTGTCCTCCAGATCTGAGAACAAATCCCGATCTCCCGTCATATGAAATGACGCACCGTTGTCCAAGAACCACACCGATCCCATCACACTTGAAACCAAGCATGCGATCAGTGAAAAGTCAAGCTCGAACTGTGAAGCCAAAGCTTCTCCATCTGCAGATCTTCCCGCTTTCTTGTTTTTCTTCTTCTTTGGACAATTGGTAGCATAATGTCTGTGATCATGGCAGTGAAAACACTTCACTTTCGCCATATCCTGCTTCTTTCCCTTTGCACCGGAATGAGAATTTTTCTTACCCTTCCCCTTCTTTGCTTTGGCAACCAAAGCACAATTTTCTTCATCAGCTCCCTTTGATGAAGATCCATCTCGAGTAGTCCTCCTTATCTCCTCCTGCATGAGATCCGCCCAAAGGCGCTCCCATCCCGACAGCTTCTCCCGACCATTGACACTATCTTGATATGAGTGCCAAGCCTTCGGAAGACCAAGGAGAGCTAGGTCGACCATGTCCTCGTCTTCGACAGTCACCCCCACACTTCCCAGCTCATCTCTGCACTGAGTGAACTTCGTGAGGTATTTGGCGATACTATCGCCCTTCTCCATCTTGATGTTCCTGAGCTTATCTTTGAGCGCCAGCTTCCTTTGGTCGCTCTTACTCTGGAATAGATCCGTCAAAGCTTTCCACATTAAATATGGAGAAGCCTTTCCATGCAGGCTGGATATAATATGATCCTTGACGCCCTCCAACAGGATCCTTCGACATTTCGCCATCTTCTTTTGCCATACTTCGACTTCAGCAGGATCAATGGGCTTTTGGACATCCGTATCTACAAACTCCTTCAGACCATTATCTTCTAATACTGCTTCCATGCGATCCTTCCATGCAACATAATTCGAACTGCCTTCAAGAGCATATTCGAGTCGCAAACCGTTGAAAGACATTTTCAACACCGGCACCAAGAAAACAAAACTACTACAAAATTTCAAATTCCACCTCAAAGCTCAACCGCTCTAGATCCGTGAGAACAAATTATTTCTAGCACAGAGATTGACTGCAAGGGGCGTTTACCAGACCTTTCACTTTCCGAAGAAAGATGAATCCGGAGGCTACCTGGCCCGCATGCAGACTCTGTCTACCGAAATAAGTTTGTAATCACTGTGATGATCAATCTCTGCTTCAATAGCTCCGATACCATGTAGAAATTTACTGAATAATTATTAATTATCCACCGAGACTATCCTGATCACATACAATTCGAATTTATATGCAACACATAATCTCTTCCACTCAGATCATCACACATGCGGAAAATAAAACAAGCGATAGCACATCAATTCATCATACACATTAACACAGTATGTATGGGGAAAGCTTATAGCTGAAAACCCCGTAGCTATTGTGTATATTATAATGGAGAATACATGTAACAAACTCAGTACAATACTCCTCACAAGTACTCAGTACTATCTCATGAAGTTACACACAAACTAGCTTGGTTTTGAACAAGTCACGGGTTCAAAACACATCCACTAATTGCCTGCCTCTATTGCGCAATCATGGCCTGTATAAATAGAGATCCAAGGATCGAATCTCCTTGGCTTGACAGCGCAATCATGATGGGCAATTGCCTCCAAGTGTGGTGCAAATCTCATGCACAATTGATGTCACAACTGATAGCTGTACTCACCCTTTCATCTACCTCTTTCACTGGTCTCCACTGAACTGTCCATGCACTGTAGTGAACTGATGTGTTCTTGAGTTGAATAATGAGTTACTAATTAATGAATTAAATAATATTTAATTTACTCCACTCATTACTAGTTGATTAGCTAGTTAAACTAATCTCAACTAGTTCAACTAAGTTAAACCGAACACAACTCCACCAACTGTCTCATCAACTCCACCAAACTTCTGCCACTGAAGTCCTAACCGAAGTCAACCATGCATGAGCTCACCAAACCCTTAGGAATAGCATAATTCCTCTGTCGTATGCATGAGCCACTTCTGTAGCTCGAACTGAAGTGCTCCAAGAGAGTAACCTGAAGTTTAGAGTCCAAATATTATTAAGGGTAAATAATATTTGACTTCCCTATTTTTAGGATAGGCAGTCTAAAAATAGACTTCGACCTATAGGTCCAAAAAAATAGAGGTCCATCTATTTTTACCAACATGACCAATACTCCAAGAATAACATACTGCAACCCCTGGACCATGCTCCATATGTCTAAAAATAGACATAGTCTAAAAATAGACTTTGCGCCAAAATTTGCCTACGGGCCCACTTAGTGAAGGCGACTTCATTTCACTAAGCTCCATCATCTTGCTGCATTTTCAACACTTATCACTCAAGTCTTTAATTCGGGAAACAAAGTTGCTAATGCTTTCATTGGCTTCCATTTTGATAGATAGCAGCTTTGTTTTTAAAAATAAAATACGATTTGCATTAGTAGTTTCATACAAACCTTTGAGAGTGTCCCATGTCGCCTTTGAAGTTTCACAGTCCCGAATGTGAGGAATAATATTGTCCTTCACTGACATGCATAGCAGCACCTTTGCTTTCATTTCTCGCTTATCCCAATCTGGACTTGCAGCAGGAGGTGTAGGCTTGGGCTCGTCACCTTTAACAATTGTCCAGAGATTGTATGCCTCCATTACTGTGATCAGCTTAAATTTCCAATTTACATAATTTTCACCATCAAGTTTGGTGGATTCATTTAAATAGGAATCAGAAAGAGGATTAGCCATTTCAACAATAATAACCAGCTTCTAAAACCCAATGAATTTTATGCACACCTTGGTCTTAAGGCCCACAAGGACAAATTAATTTTCAATAAAGTGCCAATGAAGCTTCATATAATAAAGTCCATAAAAAAAATATCCTTTAAAAAGGTATTTTTTTTAATTAAAACTTCAACCAAAGTTTTCACCTTAACTTCAACCAAAGTTACGTCCTAAAAAGGTAAAACTTCAACCAAAGTGTTCACCTTAACTTCAATGATATGTCCCACTATGCAATGATGCTCAAATTAGATATATGCCATGCATCATTCTTTGAAGATGGAACTAAAGAGCCTGGTAAAACATTGATCACGCAAAGCAAATATACAAAGGAAATTCTTAAAAAGTTCAATATGAGTGATTGCAAAGCTATGTCAACTCCCTTAGAACAGAATGCAAAGTTGTACAAAGAAGATGGAACTAAAGAGGCAGATGGAACATTATATCGTCAGTTGGTGGGAAGTCTGAACTATCTCACCACTACAAGACCAGACATTGCATACTCAGTCAGTATCCTTAGTCAATTCATGGCTAAGCCTTCAGGAAATCACTGGAATGCTGCAAAGAAAGTTCTATGATACTTAAAGGGAACAGTGAATTTAGGTATTATGTATACTGATGAATCTGATGTTGCACTGACAAGTTTTTCTGATTCAGATTGGGCAGGAAATCCAGATGACAAACGATCTACCTCTGGCTATGCATTTCATATAGGATCAGGGGTCATATCTTGGAGTAGTAAGAAACAGCCAACTGTTTCTTTATCGTCAACAGAATCAGAGTACAAAGCTTTGACCAATGCCACCTGTGAAGCTATTTGGTTGCAGAGAGTTCTTGCAGATCTTGAAGAGGTGCAAAGTGATTCAACATGCATCAATTGTGATAATCAAAGTCCTATCAAATTAGCACATAATCCAATATACCACGTCAGAACAAAACACGTTGAGTTACAATACCACTTTATACGTGAGAAAATTGAGTCAAATGAAATTGAATTAATATTTTGTAATACCAAGGATAATATGGCTGATATATTTACTAAGCCTCTTGGTAAAATCAAATTTGAATGTCTCTTTGGATGTCAATGCAACATGGCGCTTTACTGTCACATCCAATTTATATAATCCTCACTGAAATCATTGAATTCAACTGCACGATTACATCACACTTATATAGCAGATTGCACTCACCTAATCTTCGTGAAGAAGAGGAAACAAACCTAAATACATGGAACCAAAGTATCAAGTTTGACATGAGCATCATTAGATATATACCATGCATCATTCTTTGTATCACATTTATCAGCCTGCTCATGAAACACCACATCTCGACTTGCAAACAGTTTATGTGTACTTGGATCAAACAATTTATATGCTTTCTGATCTGTACAATACCCAATAAAAAACATGATTTTGATATGTCCCACTATGCAATGATAAACATGATTTTGAGGGAGCAGAGGTTTTCGTGTGCGTGGAAAATAAACTAAAGGGAATTCAACTCAATTTCTGGAACATAATTTCCACTTAATAGGGTATCAATTATGTTCTTTCATATCATCAAACACAACATTTGCAAATTGAGGAGGAAGCCATGGTTTGATAAGTGACAATTTATTGTTGGTCATGACCGCACGAATCTGGTTGGTCGTGGCCCATAGGCAAAACAAACAAATAAATAAACCACTTAGTTAATTATTGAAATGGCTTATAAATTCATTATAAAGTTACTTTATAATAATTTTGTATAAGTTACTTCTCTTAAAAAAAAAAAATTAATTAATTAATTAATATATATATATATATATATATATATAATAAATAAAATAAAATATTACTTACAATGCATTATGTATTTTACATTTAAAGCACGACAACTCAGAGTTTTGTTGCTACAATGGTATCAAATCCCTTTGATCATTTAAAAATTATTCGTTGCACAATCTGTCGTTAAGTTTAGATCCTGAAATCATGGAATTAAGTGAATCTCATAAATCTAAAATTGAACTGTTAAGTGAAATTCGAGAATTATTACATCAAATAAAAAGATCATCTACAAAATCCCTAAAGGTTTTAAAAACATTGAATTTAGTACCTACAATAGAAGTTGACATTAATGTCAAAGATGACGAGTTTGAGCCAAGAGTTTTGATAGAGAAAAATATGGCAACTAAGGATGGACGCAGGGAGGAAAAAAATGATTCTATAGAAATTATTCATGAAAAATCACTACATTCTGCAGAAGATTGAGAAAAGGTGCAATGTCCCATAATAATAATAATAAATAGAATAATATAATATTAAAATATAAGTAAATAAATGATAAAAAATAAAGAAAAGATAATAATGATAAATAAATAGTAAAAATTAAAGAAAATACAATAATAATAAATAAATAATAAATAATGAAGAGAATATAATATTAATAAATAAATAAAATAGTAAATAATAATAATAATAGAATTATAAATAAATATAAGTAAATTATAAAAATAGTAAAAATAAGTAAAGTTAAAACAAAAAATTTAAAAATAAATAAAAATAAGAAAGAGTTATATTAAGAGAAATATAAAAATAATAAAAATAAGTAAAGTTAACAAAAAGTAAAAACAAATAAAATAAGAAAGAGTTAAATTAAGAGAAATATTAAATTAAGTAAAACTTAAAATATAGAAATAAAAGTTGCATGTTGACATATGGAATGTGTGCATGCGGATCCATTCCCATTATTTGATTTAGTTAATGGACGATGAAAAAGATGAAATTTGTCATTCCTTCATCTATTCTCTTGGGAGAAAAGTGTTGTGAGACAAAATATTCCCTAGCAGATTGATTGAGGTCTAGGCTGGCAAGCTGTAGAAAGATTATGTGCAACTGAGCCTACAGTTGGGTGGAGAGTCGTCCCCAAAATCTTTGTTGTGGTTAGCAGAATTCAAAGAGCATTCAACTTTAAAGCACAAGTAAGGAATATCATTGATACATGTAAGTCATATCTACTCGTGTTTTTTGAAAATTCTATGTTAAATAATTGAATAATTGGGTGTTGATTCTTAATTGCATAAATTGATGTAATTAGTTGTAAATTTTATTTTCAATTTGTTACTTATGGTATGAGAGCAGGTTTCAACTCTGTGTGACATCTAAGCATATGTTTGTGAAAAATACTTAATTAGATTTATGAATGATTTTGCTTCTTATGTTAAAGAGAATGATAGACATATATAACATGTATTAACAATATTATAACATGTGTAAATAATATTGTGCTCCATATTTTATTTTTATTCTCTTGTTTGAAACCCTTAGGGTTTCATTATTAAGACTTCCTAACACTCTGAAATTCATGATTTGTTGTTTAGTACATATCACCAACTATAAAGGTTTGGTGGGTCCCTTGTTGTGTTAGTTTTTTTTATTTTTCCTCTCTTGTAATCACTAATCTTGAAACCCTAGTTTGTCTGAAACCATATTCCCAATAATAACCATGGATCTTGTTTATCATAACCATTAAATTTAATTTATAATAATAATAATAAAACAAAAACAGAAGAATGAGATTACAACTTTACTAGTCCTTTATATATATATATATATATATATATATATATATATATATATATATATATATATATATATATATATATATATATATATATATATATATAATAATGTTTTGGATAGATAAATGAATGCTTTTTTTTTAAAATTAAAATATAAGTATATTTTATGAAGAGAAATAGAATAGTAGTGGTATGTGATATTATGATGATGATGATGATGATGATGGTGGTGGTGGTGGTGGTTAATGTCCACTCAGATCAATCTTTGGTTTATCAGACCTAAAGAAAATAGTTATTTAGTTTGATTTAAGATTTTATTCCTATGCTCAAAAAGCTTAGAGAGAAGCCTCCCGAGCTCACTATAATTTTAACATCTTAAAACGCTAGGAAGGTCAGTATTGCAACAAAGATTATGAAATTGAGCTCTAATGTGGTTGTACTCGGGGCACTCTAAGAGGAAGTGATTTTCATCCTCGATGTTCATATTCTCACAGAGATGGCAGATCCTTTCCATCCATGGTGTTTTAGGAACTGTCCAACGACCTATTTCACTATGGAGTTCAAGAGAGTTCGTTCTAATCTTGGCTATATTAATTTTCTTCTTCGAGCTAGTTAAAATAGAGAGATACTTTTGATCTTCTAGGGTGGGGTTAATGAGATCCTTATAATATCTTAATTTTCTTTTAGCTGCTAGATCTTTCTCACACCACATTTTTTTCTTTTAACTTAGAAGTAATTTTTTTTTTTATGTTATTAATGTTTTGCAATGCAACATTCTCGTCGATCTCCCAATGGTTTAACCAGGCCCTGGTGTCTTTATACCAACCTCGTTTAAGCCTTAGGTGGTTTTGGCTGGAATTCAAAGCTAGCTTAGGAAGTCTATGGTCTCCTATCCTATTGAGCTTGTGCTTGTACAAAAGAAGCCTAGTCATAGCTAGGCTCTCGATAGGGGAAAGACCCACTTCTATAAGGAGAATAGGATAGGGTGTATTGCTTTTAATTTTAAGGTTATAAGTTATAAAATGCTTCTGGATTTGCTCAATCTTTCTCCAAGGTTCTCTAGATATGCTGCAACCCCAAATCTCACATCCATATAAGATAACAGGAGTGACTAAAGTTTCAAAGAGGAACTTCTTTCTATCCCAAATTACGAGGTTTTCCATTTTACAATTATTTTCAAGACCAAAATAAGCTTTCCACCCCCCATTAATCCTTTTCTGAATGCTATAGTTCCAGTTGAGCTTGTGATGAATATCAATTCCTAGGTACTTGTAAGAAGACACTTCCTCCAAGTTACTATTGTCATATATAAAATTAGCATAAGTGTCCTTCTTGGATTTGATATTCATAACTTTTGTTTTGTCAGTGTTAACAGACATACCCATGGTAGAGCAGAAATCCTTAAGAAGTCTAAGTTGCTTATCAAGATCAGATGGGCACCTTGCGAGAAGAACAATATCGTCAGCATAGAGAAGAAGAATGATGACTATCCCAGCTAAGATAGTGCCAGCACATCCTGCGTCCTCTAAACAACCTTCTAGCTTATTTAATGCATAGATGAATAGTAAATACACTTCGAATAAAATCAATGGCATATTAGCCAATCTTTCAAATTTAATGTTAATGGTCTAATTGGAAAAAAAAAATTACCCCCTTGGTAATTCGAACTCGAACCTCATTCTTATCAAACTTTTATGTAATTATTATAAAATAAAGACACCTAAGGTGGATTTTATGATGGGTTTGATATTGTGGTCTCCTTGGATGTATATTTTAAATCCTAGAGTAAGGTAGGGTATTCAAGTTTGTACCAGCAACATGGCAAGATATGGTGGGCGCCATGGTGAAGCCCATTAGGGTTGATGTAGGGTTCCTCATCATATTCAAGATTTTATTCTACTTTGGGTTCAAAATCCCACTCCCATTTTTGGGGTCTTGCGTGCAAAAAAAGGATCCAAAATGGATTTGGTGAAAACCCATGAGGATTGATCAATCCGTTAGAGAGGTAGCCAAAATATTCCATCCTAGCCACCGTAGATGTAAGTGTTATTTTTGGGCGATTCCAAAAAGGTTGGTTGGAGCAATGGTTAACGCAAATATTTCAAGAGGAAGTGTGCATATATTTATAGTTGAAAGGCGTAGATGAGGGATATACTTTGGAAATTTGGAGATGTCAAAAATAAGAGTTTATTACATATGTGTACATTTGGCAGTAGCAGTGGCATTGATAAATGAAACAATGGTGTAAGTATAACATAGATTGGAATAAATAAATAAATTCTATCCAATCAAATTTTGTATTAAAGACAACATAATATTTACTCATTCATCTTCGAGCCATGAAACTAAATACGAGGAGGTTCAAATCAATTCACTTATCAATAAATAAATTTTCCAGGCTTAATAATGTTTCATTTTCATTATATTTTATTAAAGTTGTTATATATCACCCTTTGCGTACATACGTGGTCATCTATTAATTGAACTGTTATTACCGGTAAGGACATTAGACATCATATTATTTAAGGTCACTGTCCTAATCGTAGCTATTAATTGAACTGTTATTACCGTTAAGGACATTACACATCCTAGTGGGACGAAGACTTCCTCGTGTGTGGAAAAGCCAAGGGAGACTGCCTGGGGTGCTGCCTCATTAACCCTCATAAAAAGAGATCCTGCTTGCGCATAATATTAATTTAATATTTCAAGTAGATGCTATAGGTCAATAGTTTATTATTGTGCTTAGTTTTGAATATTATTATGTCTAAGTCAATTTATAAGAGAATAATTTAATTGTTAAATATTTCTTTATAAAAAAATTAATTAACTTAGAGTATAATGATATTTTGTGAGTATTTTGACTTTGGTACAATATGAATTGGAATATTTTGGATAAAATCAATCTTTTTTTTTTTTTTGTAAATTCGGTGGGTCCATTCCATTTTCTATTTATATCTGTAAAGGCAGGCTACATTATATAAATAAGATCTGTTTAGCTTGGCCTCAACCTGCCCGCAGGAAACCAGGTCTGTTGGCCATCTATAAGCATAATACGCTGTCCAAAACTGAAATTGTTTCATTCTCCTATACTTTTCATCCGCTGTCTTTTCTATAAGTCCTATACTTGCTTTCTTAAAGCATTTAAAGCTTCTATTTTTAAACAAAATTATCATCAAAATTTAAAACATATGTTCATTCCTACTGTCTAGCAACATACTGCTATATTTCTGACGAAGAAACTGGGGCAGGGTCTTTTGCACTGGTCCCCGGCATATCAGTTTGCTGTAGCTGTTGTAAAATCTGTTGAAGGATTTTTTCAATCCTTCCTACCTTATCATCCAGCCTGCTAACTCTATCCACCGTCTGGTATTGAGTTATCTTTATGTGCTGTAGTTGGTCTTGAATTTCTAAAATCTGGCCCTGCATGCTTGTCCCTTGCTTGGCAGCTTCTACTTGAGTATACTGAGGATGGAAGCTTTGCATGGCTTTAGCTATTAAGCATTTAACTATCCAATATGTATGGACAGTCTGATTGAAAAGGGTGAATCGTCCCCGCGTATTTCCTGGGTCTTGTATGAAGTCCAGAATATCTGCTTCTGACTCCTTGTCTTCAAATTCTGTTTTTATGTCCCTCTCCCATCCTCGAATGATCTGCCTTGTATTAGAGGAATTGCCAATGACATAGGTAGCAGCTAAAGTTTCCAGGTGTTCCTGGTTTGTCTTCCTTCCCCTTTTTTCCTGGACTGGTTCAGCTTGCTCTGGCTGCTTTTTTTTGGCAGCCTCTGTTTTCACTTTTCGTTTTCCCATTAGCACTGAAACCCTATGGACATGCACCATTGCATCAACAGGAACAGTAACAATATAAAAAGTTAGATTATCATGTACAGTGCGCCACCTTTTGTTGTCCATCTCCTGGCTGCCATGCAATCTAATTGACTTAACATTGGTACTTACACTCTGAGAATTACTAGACAAAACGACTGTATTAACCTTAGGACTTTGGTTCAGGATATGAAGGTTAACGCACGGAAAAATATACCAGTGCAGAGCCTCTCTCTGGGCTCTAGGGTTCAGGACATTACAACAGTTTGCGGCATGGAAGCCCAGATTGGTATCGTGCCCTACACTATGGGCTTTGCTTATGAGACGACCCCCATAAAGCTGAAACCAGAAAATCCAAACCCGAAGAAGCTGAGAACTTGCTGTGAACCCACCCGCGAGAATGAAGACACTAAGACTCCAACTACCACCCTTCTGAAGAGGGCTCATGCACCTAACAATCCTAAAATTCTGATTCTCACCAATACCATCTAAATCGAACCCACAGCAGAGGTTAGAGCCGTTATGACTTGGTAATGAGCCCGGTTCTGGTCCCAGAGGCTCACGAAGTCTTCCCATTTCATACATTTCCAAATGGGAGAGTTTTTTTACAGACTCGTACTCAATTATCTCTAAAGTTCTAGCAATGGCGGACAGTAACAGAACCCAGTAAACAAAGTAAGCTAGACTACCACTGGGGTCTCTAAAACATGGCTGGATTGGTTTCTTTAGAGGAATTTTTGGATACAGGATTCGACATAAACTCATCTGGTAATCTTCCATAAAGCGTCTACAATATGCAACAGTATTAGGCTTCAGAAGAATGGTTAGGATGCATCTTACATACCGTAACAAGAACAACTGAAGCGCCGACTGAGTGCTGGAGCTTCTCCTTCGCCTTCTGTTTCCCACAGGAGCCCGCACAAGAGTTTGCATGCCAGAATGAGAAGGTGGAGGACCGCCTTTTACTTGGGCGGTGGATTGACGTGTGTGAGCTGGCCACCCAGGCTGGCCATATTCCCTCTTGATTACTTGCATTGATGTTTCCTGTCCTAGCTTCATCATTATCTTGAAAGCGGTGGCATTAATCCGCGTGCCCTGTTGCCACGACTCCCATTTCTAATTGCCAGAGGATCACCCCGATCGGGGGGTTGGAGGTCCTTGTTGACTATCAGTTGGAGAGAGTACAATTCTATGTCCCAGATTGGATCCACTGGGCTACCTTCTATTGGGCGATCTACATTTTGACAACCCCAATTTGCCATATAATCCGCCGCTTTGTTTCCTTTTCTGAGCACATGGGAGGGGATAATATACTCTATCCTTTTCACCAGATGACTGATTTCTTCTATGAGGCTTGCTGTTCTCCAACTTTGTGAGATCTTCTCCCAGGGCCTACCTTTTTGAAGTTTTTTTAGGATCTCTGTAACCATTGCAGAATCACCCTCCACTATAACTCTCTGATAGGCTTCTCTTATAGCAATCTGAAGACCCCGTTTGACTGCCATTAATTCAGCTTCGTTATTTGTTGCATGACCCAGGTCTAAAGCATAGAATCTACATACTATTCCTTGAGAGTTTCTGAAAATTCCTCCTGCCCCTGCTTGCCCTGGGTTTCCTTTCGACGCCCCATCATAGTTTAGCTTTAAAAAACCTTGTTGTGGGGGCATCCATTGTTCTTGAGTTGATTGATTGGGTGGTATGAATTTCCATGAACCCTGGCTCAGCATTTCCGGTTTGAGGTTAAGATTTTCTAGGATCTGAGCTTCTGGCCCCACTGTTTTCCAATCTTCGTCTGACCATTTTTCTGCTAGTATGGTTTCTCTGATGTTGCCCATTGTGTGTTGCCAAATATTATTCATTGGTTTCTCCTTGTCCTGGAATACTCTCAAATTTCTCTCTTTCCAGATATTCCAGATCAGGAAACCATATGACAGGGCCCATGCTCTATTGATCACCTGACACTGATATCTTCCTTTTCTCCAGTTGGTTATTGTTTCCTTAATGGCTGCATTGCTTTTATCTGTCTGCTTGAACAGTTGTGTTAGATGCTGCCATAATAGTTGTACCTGCCTGCAATGAGTAAGGAGATGTTCTGTCGTCTCTTCTTCACTGTTACAAAAGGTGCATCGAGATGGACCTATCATGCCTCTTTTCCTGAGGTTTTCCCATGTTAATATTCTGCCATGACTTACGAGCCATATGAAATATGTTACTTTTGGCCAATGATTCATTTCCCATATCTTTTTCCATATTTGCTGCGCATTATCCTGTCTTTGCTGTGTTTGAAGATGATAGCCTTCTCTGATTGTAAACAGACCTTTAGGTTGATGTCCCCAACGCAAAATATCTGATCCTGAGATGTTACGAAGTTTTCGGGTACTTAGTTCTTTAGCAAAATTATTCCATTGTAGCGTTTGCGGAGCTTCGGGCCAACTATTTTTATCTTTCCATTGTCTCCATATCCCCGTTGTGTTGTTTACCCAGTACTTATTTACTATCCTGTTATTTGGAGTGTTCGTATACAGGAAGATTTCTCCCAGTTCTAGCCTTGTAAACAGTTTGTCACGCTGTTGCCATGACTCTTCCCAGAACAAAGCTGTTTTCCCGTCTCTGATTTCCCAAAAACTATGGCTCCGAATTAAGTTTCTATTCATGGCTGCCAGATTCCATATTGTAGATCCTTTTGGTATTCTATCACTTTTCAGGCACCCTGCTATGGTTGGTGGCATTTCATACTTGGTTTGCCAGATCTTTTTCCAGATGTCTTGTCCTCCCATGAGCCAGCGCCACCAAAGTTTTGCCCCCAGCACATTGTTGAGGATGAATGGGTCTCGAAGTCCTAGTCCTCCTGCTGCTTTCGATCTTTGTAATTTATCCCACGAGAGCAGTGCCCATTTTCTGTTGACTTGGGCTCCTTGCCACAAGAATTTTTTAAAAATGTCTATTAGTTGCATACATATACCTTTCGGGCAAGCCCGTCCTGATAACTGGTAGATGGGCAACGCTTGCAGCACCGCTTTCAAAAGAATGAGTCGAGCTGGTGCATTCAGAGTTCTAAATGACCAGTTTTGAATTCTTTTCTCAATTCTGACAATTATTTCTTTCCACTCTTTTATGCGCATTGGGCCTGGGTTTAAGATCATCCCAAGGTATTTCAGAGGGAAGGTTCCCTTTTGAAAACCCAAAGTTCTTACCAGGTGATTCTGCACTTCAATTGGACAGTTAAAAAAATATAGATTTGACTTATCTTTGTTGATTTCCGTTCCCGAGGCTGCCATAAAAACTTCCAAAATTTTGAGAATCGTTTTACATTCTCTGAGGGAGGCCATGCAAAAAAGGAGGGTATCATCTACAAATTGTTGATGAGTTAACGGTAGCTGGGGTCCCCACAATTGTAAGCCCTTTAGCTATCCTTCTGCCACTTTAGCTTTAATTAGTCTTCCCAGACCTTCCGCTGCTATGATGAAGAGAAAAGGTGACAGGGGGTCTCCTTGTCTTAGACCTCTGGAACTATTAAAAGGCCTTGATGGGCTTCCATTCACTAAAATTGAGAAATGGGGAGATGAGATAAAAGAGTGGATCCATTGTACCCATCTTTCTTCAAACCCAAAGGCTCGCATCACTTCCCTAAGGTACTGCCAGCTGATGCGGTCATATGCTTTTGATAAATCCAGTTTGATGAGAAGACCTCTCTTTTTATCCTGCTTTAAAGTATGCATAGCTTCCTGTGCCACTACAATTCCATCTAAAATTTGTCTCCCCTGTACGAACCCTGTTTGTTCAGGGCCAATTATTATTGGCATCAGCGGTTTGAGTCGGTTGACCATAATTGTAGAGAGTATTTTGTAAATTACATTGCAGAGGGCTATCGGTCGGAAGCCTACTGGGGTATCTGCATTTTGTTGCTTAGGTATAAGAGTCAGAAAGGTTGCGTTTAGCGCTGGTGATACCTTTTTGTTCCTCCTGGATTCCTCCACCACTTCTAAGATATCTTGACCTATAAAAGTCCATGCTGCTTTAAAAAATTCACTTGTGAAGCCATCTGGCCCCGGGGCTTTGTTCTGTGGTAACTGCATGACCACTTCTTCCACTTCTTGCAGAGTAACAGCTCTTAACAACGCTAGATTTTGTTCTCGGGTAATCACTTGAGGTATATGCTGACTAATCTTCTGAATTTCGTCCTGACGGTCTGGGATGGGTTCTGTTAGGAGATCTTTGAAATGTTGAACCAGATTTCGTTCTATATCTTCATGTTTGACTACTCGTTCTCCATTATCTGCCTTCAAAGAAAATATACTATTCTGTTGACGTCTCTGGATTGTTGCTCGGTGAAAGAATTTCGTGTTACGATCTCCCTCTTTCAACCAATTTACCCGAGATTTCTGTTTCCATAGTATCTCTTCCTGCTTCCTCCTTTCTTCTTGTTCACTCAGGGTACGCCCTTCTTCCAAAGCCAGTTCTTCTGTTCTGCCCTGCAGAATGATTTGTTGTTGTATCTGCTTCATTTTTTCATTTAATCGGATTTTTTCTTGGTGTATATCACCAAATTCCTGCTTATTCCACCTTTTAATTTCCACTTTTAACTGCTTCAGGCGCAATTGGAAGGAGTGCATCTTATTATTACCTCGAGCTGGATTAGCGTTCCACCAATTTTTAACTTTCTCTATGAATCTTGGATCCCTTAGCCAAAACAACTCGAACCTGAACGGCCGATTTTTGCTGCTTGCTTTAATATCTATCTCAAATGTAATAGGCCAATGATCCGAACCCAGTGCTGGAAGGATTGCAGCTTCATAGTAAATATCTCTGCTGACTAAAGCTTCCGATGCTAAGAATCGATCCAACCTGGCCGCCACTTGGTGCCTTTCTCCTCTGCGATTATTCCATGTAAATTTGCCATTTACCGTTGGGATATCCACAAGATGAAGATCCTGAATGACTTCTCGGAAAAGAGTCATTTCCGGTTCTTCTCTCCGTATGCCTCCTTTTTTCTCCAAAAGATTTAGGATTATGTTAAAGTCTCCTCCTATGAGCCAGTATTTCTCTCTATGCATAGTACTCAAATTTCGAATATTCTGTAAAAATGTGGCACGCTCTCCTGGTATAGGGGGTCCGTATACCGTTGATATAAGGATTCTTTCCTCTGCTCCAATCTGTCTAAAAGTTGCTGTTAAGATACGAGGCAATCCTATCCATCCATCTGCGACGATTTCAGCTCCATTCCAGAGGATAGCTATTCCTCCTGACGTTCCCCTTGCATCAATTGCCATAACCTCATATTGCATTTTGAAATATTTCAGTATTGACTCAAGCTTCTGCCCTGTAACCTTTGTTTCCTGAAGCATCATTACTTGAGGTTTCTCTATTTGTAATTTTTCTTTCAAATATCTCTGTTTGCCTTTACTGTTCAATCCCCGTATATTCCAGGAGAGCACTTTCATTAGATATTTTTTGGTATTTGTTGGAATACCGTTGTTAACGGCATTATCTTGCCTGTATTTATCAGCATTTCTCCTACTAATTGTATTGAATCTTTCAGAGTTGGGCGTCCTCTCTTTTTGACCTGCTTATTTGGTGTAGGTTTCTTTTTACCTACTGTCTCTTCTCGGTCTTTGGCTTCTTTCCTCGCTTGATTTGTCAAGTAAGTTTCAAAGGTTTCTTTATACAGGGTCTTCTGATCTTCCGGGATAAAACGGTCATCCATATTCTGCCATTCGGCTAATAAAATTTTCAGCAGCTTTTCCTCTGTACTTAGATCTTCTTTAGGTTGTTCAATCTCCATTGGGGTTTGCTCCTGTTGTATAATCTCTTCATTTACCTCTAATTCTGGTCCTGCTTTCCTCTTAGTGTTTTGATTTTTCTGCGTTATTTCCTCATTCCTATCAACCGGGATCTCGACTATTATCTCTGGCTCCGACGGTTCCCCTTCTTCATGCAATGCAGCATATCTATTGTTTGTTATTCTGTTGCCTTGGTGTAGTTGCTTTGGAGTTAATCCAGCATTTTGATTTCCTGATCTCTGTTGCCGTTTTTTTGCAGGAACTGTTATAAATCCTTCTTCATCCTGTCGTGGTGTCATTTCTGATTCATTTTCCACTGGTTTTTGGTTATCTGAAGCGTTTAATGGGCACGACTTGAACAAATGACCATACTCATGGCATCGTCGACATCTGAAGGGGATGTGTTCATAGTCAAGTAATTGAGGCCAAATTTTTCCTTCATATTCAAGATCGATCTGCTCTGGTAATGGTTCTGAGATGTTCATGTACACGCATATTCTTGCAAAGGAGGTGTAGCGCCCCCGTACAGTGGTATCTGCAATTTTAACAAATGATCCTAACACATTTCCTATTCCTTCCAAAATTTTAGGGTCCCAGAAATCCATTGGCAACCCAAATAGCCGTACCCATACTGGAGCAGCCAGAAATTGCTCTTTTTCAGGGTTGTAACATTCCTCCCATTGTCTAAGAAAGAGTCCTGCATTACTATAAAAATAGGGACCCCCCTCGAAAATGCGTTCTTTATCTTGTAAATTTGAAAAAATAACTGTAAAAAAACCCTTGGCTCCTAGTTTTAGGTCAATGTGACCTTTAGGTTGCCATTTAGAATGAATCCATTTCCATAAATCCTTTTCAGAAGGCCATATACCTATAAACTTACAGATTAATGCGTGATTCTTCATATATCCTCGGTATTCATCTAGCGTTGTTGGTGCAATGACATATTTCAGCTTTTTCACTGCCCGTGGCAGGCATTGGCTTTTCATCTTGGCTTGCCATTCGGCTCCCAGGACAGGGGCGGCCCTTTGCTGTGATGATGTCGAAAGGGGGGCCCGCTGTGTCTGGTCTCCGCTTGTGATGTCGCGGTAGGAGGGCGCCTGCCCCCCTCCCGAGGTCGCTGCCATGGAGCGGCCTGTCAGTCCCCAGTTCTTTGCTGCTGAAACTTGCTGCGCTTATTTGTCTGCAACTGAAACCCTCGTTCGCCGCATTAAACCCTCGTTCGCCTCAAACCCTCAACTTCTCTCTATATTGCAGAGATAAAATCAATCTTATTTGTAGGATTGAGAGACTAGATTTATATTTGAATATATTTTATTATATTATTTATGGTTATTTTGAATTAGATTTATTGATATTATTTTCATGTTAACTAATGTGAGAGATAAGCATGGTTTAAATATGTATGTTTGTTATAGTGGTAATGTCCTAATTTAATGGATTGAATAAGGCATATGTTGATTGAAAATATGATTAGCTTATGTCATGATAAATAGTTTGTATGTTTAGTTAATTGCTCAATCTTGCTCCAAATACGTCGAATAATAAAGAACTTGATCAATTTAAGGGAATTTCAATACAAATTTACAATAGTACACATCAAACAAATTCAAATTGGAAGGAGATTAGGGAACCATAAGTATATTGAAAAGGATTTTAAGAAAGAAAGAAAATGTTAATCTCTAATTCCAATGATACATATTTGATAAAGTACCCCCATAAACATGACCAACTTAGGATGGTGAGATGATAAAAAATGGTGCTACAAGTGAGTGACTAGAAATTTCACAAACAACTGTAAGAAATCAACAAGAAGAAATAACTTATCCTAACACGTGAAGAAATATTTTAGAACAACTTAGAGTATTTTTTGAAAGGACTTGCTATACAAAGAAAAATTTTTGAGGACTCATAGTAGAATATTTCAGTATAAGAACAAGGGAAGGATCATTATAAGGACATTGCAGGTCATGAAGAAAATATTTTCAATCAATCAATGAGTTAAATGATCAGATAATGATGACTATCATTTTAAAGAATTATAGGAATTATGGTATCATTTGATTAGAAAAATAATAAACCCGTGAATGTTTGTATGATGGGAATAAGGAAGAGAATTTAAGAAATTGAAAATATTTTGTGAGTGGAGAAAGGGAAAGTGCCTTAACATTAAGGCAACATTCTTATGGTAAGTCCAAGGTTAGTGATAGTTGAGAATGGTGCTGCTCTGAATCTAGTTATGGTTAGGTTGAGGTGGTAAGTCATAAGGCTTAGTAACTTTTCATGATTTTGGAAGGTAAGGTGGATTGAAGAAGTCTTTATCAGTCCATTGAAGACGAGCTCTTAAGATTAAAATAAAAATAAAAAAATTATATGTTAGCATGTTCATTGATCTTAACTTGTATTTCATATGAAATACAATAGATGAGAGATCTCCTTGTGATGATGGAATAGCCTTTTAAAATTGGGAATAGCCAAAAAAACACATATTGGAATAAGGACTTACACTACATATTTCCGTGTTCCATAGTGGCATCATGGTTTAGGCAAGGTGGTGCATTGGATATAAAACATGATATTGTATTCTTTATTGGAAATTGTTAATCTAATGACAATGATGTTATTGTATCTAGATGGATTCATGGTGATTGTGGGAAATATTACTAGCTTTGTGGTTGAATGGATGGTTTCAATGCTCAATAGGTAATTCCAATACTCATAAAATTAGAATTAATGATTTGAGGATGTGATAAGTGTAGGAAGGAAGCACGTTATGCCATAAAAGGGAGACATATGAATTCATATTTGCTAATAACCATGGAAGATACTGATAGGAAAGAAACAAAAACAACTTATAATTAGTCTAAGAGGTACGATGTCAACCTTTGATACATTCATTATAACATGTTGGTGCTTATAAATCGAGAATGAAGATAATGAAGTTATGTTAAGGACATGCAGTTATGACAGTGCGGGAGAACTCATATCAAGTGTTTCTTTACACCTCATGATAAAGACCTAACTATAGACATTAGGAAGAGGCCATCCAATATGAAATAACATGTGTAGAGAAGTTTTCCGGTTTAATCGCATCCATTCTTGTTGATTTCTACGTTTCGAACCCAGCCAATGGGGTTCATCATCAGGAAAAGATCTATGGGTAAGAACTAATCTCACATTCAAGGTATAAATAGTGATGGAAAATGAGTGGGGAAGTAAGGGAGGCCGACATAAATTGTTTTTAATTATTATTATTTATTTATTTAATTAAAAAAAATTAATTAAATATTGAAATATGTAAAAGTTAATAATGTTATTCTAAATCAAATAAAATATTATATTTAATTAGTTTAATTTTAATTAAATTTAAGTTAATGGTTTGATTGTTAACAATGACCTAAAAACAAATTTATTAAGAGTATTAATTAAAATTTTTTGAGTCAAGAATTTCTATATAATTTAAATTGAGTTTTATTTATATAATTATTATTATGTTATTTGAGAATTTATTTATTAATTAAATTTTAATATAATTTATAAGTTTAGGTTAAGAGTTAATTAGAGAATTATGAGGGTGAAGGTAATATTAAATTAAGATGAATATGAGATGGAGGACTTAACAAAGTTCTAAGCACGGGGGGGGAAGGGGAGAGAGGGAGGGAGTAATATCGGAAAAAATGGAGAGAAAGACGGGGGAACGGAAAAACAAAAGACTAATAGTGGGATAAATTAGCCAAGGCAACATGTGCAAACCAAGTGTGGAAAATAATATTTGAGTGAATTAAGGAGGATTTGGCACAAGTTAACAAAAGAATTGAGAATCAACTAATAAAGGGTGAACCTAACTAAACTGCACTCATTGTTCAAAAATGGATTGATGATATATTAAGACTTCATAACCTATCAAGTTGTGTCAGTAGCTTTGAAATAAGTTATTTCCAAGAAACCCAATCATATAAAATCTTTATATGGATGATAACGGTAAGAGTGATTCCAAGGGCTTCAAATTATAAACCAATGAATAATTCCATAAGTGAAGGGGAAGCATCATTGGTCCAACCTAAAAAAATATAAAAACATAAAAAATAATGGGATGTGCATATACGATAAAAGGGATAAAGTGATATTGAGGTGTGAACTTCATGAAATAAAAAATTATTTTTAGATTGAACAATGATAAGTAATTTTTATTCTAATAATAAAAGTGAAATTAGTTTTATTAAATATTCATTTAGAACTCATTATTTCAAAACTTAATTATTTTATTTGAATCAGAGTTCTAATAATAGTAAATGAATAATAAATAATAAAGAGAATATAATAATGACAAATAAATAAAATAGTAAATAATAAAATTGGAGTTCTAAATAAATATATATAAAAGTAGACTATAAAAATAGTAAAAATAAGTAAAGTTAACAAAAAAAAAAAAGAAAAGAGAAAGACTTAAATTAATAGAACTATTAAAATAGTAAAAATAAGTAAAGTAAACAAAAAGTAAAAAGAAATAAAATAAGAAAGAGTTAAATTAAGAGAAATATTAAATTAAGTAAAACTTAAAATAAAGAAATAAAGTTGCATGTTGACACATCGAATGTGTTCATACGGACCCATCTCTATTGTTTGGTCTATTTAATGGACGACGAGGAAGATGAGATTCATCAGTCCTTCATGCATTCTCTTGGGAGAAAAGTTTTGTGAAACAAAGAATTCCCTGGCAGTAGTACATTGATTGAGGGCTCAAGGGTGGCCACTTGTAGAAAGATTATGTGCAACAGAACCTACAGTTGGGTGGAGAGTCATCCCCAAAATTTTGTTGGGTTAGCATAATTTAAAGAGCATTCAACTCCAAAAGCACAAGTAAAGAATATCGTCAATACATGTAAGGCGTCTCTACTCATGATTTTTGAAAATTCAATGTTAATTAGTTAAATAGTTGTGTGTTGATTATTAATCACATAAATTTATGTAATTACTTGTATATTTTAAATTGGGATTGTTACATATGGTATCAAAACCAAGTTACAACCCTTAAGGTTTATTAGTCTTATCACGCATGTTTGGTCTTAGTTAAAAATCTATATATAATTTGAATTCCTAATCTTGTTAAATATGTATATGATGTTAATTAATTAACTAGAAAAATAAACTAATATATTATTTAAGAATATTTAATAAAAATAATTTCTCTTTTCTTATTAAAATAAAAAATATATTCTAAATTTTTTTTCTTTCTAAAATAAAATTATATGTATATCTATTAATTTATATATAATATTTTTAGTGTAATAACCTACTCACGCACAATATTTAATATAACAAGTTTTCATTGTATAAAAAAATACTTAATTTTATTAAGTGTGAGATTTGTAAGTAATTTTTAAATCTTATTTTGGTATATCGAAAGGGACTTTAAAGTATATTTAATATAACAAGTTTTCATTGTATAAAAAAAATACTTAATTTTATTAAGTGTGAGATTCGTAAGTGATTTTTAAATCTTATTTTGGTATATCGAAAGGGACTTTAAAGTATATTTGGTTGGAGAGAGATAAAATGATTTTGTTTATTTTTAAAAAGGAAGTAAATGGTTTATTAAAAGGCTTTCATAAATCAAGCCACCTATATAAAGTGTGAGACCGTATGGTTATTGGAAATTTGATTTTAGTATATGTTGAAGAGTGCCTTTGTTATTTGTAAATGGGAAGGTTTATATAAGGGTTACAAAGATTGAATTTTTAGGAGTTATATATATGTTTTTATTTCAATAAATGTTTTGTTTAAAATATGAATAACAATATATTTAGTCTTTAAATTAAGAAAAAAAAAACAGAAAATAATAGTGGTTATTTAGGTATTAATATTAAATAATATGTAGCATCATGGTGAATTGAATACACAACTTTTTGTTATGGAGTCAGATACGCTGCCATTGCGCTATGGATCTCTATGATACTTATGTAACATCCTCAATTTAAAATATACAAGTAATTACATAAATTTATATGATTAATAATAAACACGCAACTATTTAACTAATTAATATTGAATTTTCAAAAACCACAAGTAGAGACGACTTACCTGTATTGACGATTTTTTTACTTGTTCTTTTGGAGTTGAATTCTCTTTGAATTCTGCTAACCGCAACAAAAATTTTGGGATGACTCTCCACCCAATCATAGGCTCAATTGCACATAATCTTTCTACATTTGGCCACCCCCGAGCCCTCAATTAACGTACTACTGCAAGTGAATACTTTGTCTCACAACACTTTTCTCCCAAGCGAATGGATAGAGGAATGATGAATCCCATCTTCCTCATCGTCCATTAAATAGACCAAACAATGGAAATGGGTCTTCATGTACACTTTCAATGTGTCAAAATGCAACTTTTATTTCTTTATTTTAAGTTTTACTTAATTTAATATTTCTCTTAATTCAACTCTTTCTTATTTTATTCCTTTTTACTTTTTGTTAATTTTACTTATTTTCACTATTTTATAGTTCTCTTAATTTAACCATTCCTTATTTTATTTTACTTTTTGTTAACTTTATTTTTTTTTACTTTTTTGTTTTGTTTACTTTTATATATATATATATATATAACTCCAATATTATTATTTACTATTTTGTTTATTTATTTATTATTATTATTAGATTATTTTCATTATTTATTTACTATTGTTATATTTTCTTTAATTTTTACTATTGATTTACCATTATTATCTTTTATTTATTGTTTATTATTTATTTACTTATATTTTAATATTATATTATACTATATTATTTATTATTATTATTATTATTAGGGAACATTACATACTCCCCCTCTTTAAGAACCTTCATCTCGAAGTTAAGTTGAATCATTTAATATTTTATTTATTTAGTTATTTATTACTTCACGTTTTCACTGCACCCTCTGTTGAACTAGTATAACCAGCATGGATCGAAAGTTTCCACAACACCCAGGAAATCCCAAGGAATCGCTGTCATTTTTACCACTTTCAAAACTACGCACAAGCCTCATCGGTCTATACCGTAGTCTATGGCTAGCCCCAAGGCGCGCGTCAAGGCTTAGACCTCATCTTCCCCCAAGACAGGCATCTAGTCCCAATATTCAATGACTTCGGACATCTCGCAAGACTGACCCACTCCCTCCACACTCACTAAGGTGCACAACCCCAGGCATCGAAATCCTTACACCCCCACTAGACTTCAACATCCCAATCCAATATAAGGCAGTTGGCTTACAATATCAAGTACTTGGCCTCCTTAAGATGGTCCCATAACCTCTCAAGAGCTATCCATAAAGATTTATACAAGACAAAGTAATCATTGGCATATGTAGTGTTGATTGAGTATGTCCTCAACCCATATGGTGTTACATATTCTCCCTCACAGGTATGGGCTCCCACGAGATCATCAAATAAATTGACTCTCTTGGGCCATTTGTGGATTTCATGACAACCGCCATATCTCAACATGCAACCAATCCATTTTTATAACAACATATTATTATAGAAAATAATCCCCATGCCTACTCTTGCATATCATCATGATAACATAACATCATTATTAATCGTCACATTATGAATAATAAAGAATTGCATAATCTTGGATGTCATAAAATTTTCGTGCAATTAGCACATGCTTCGCATCATAAAATACCCACACAAGTTAGAACATCAACATATAAACATCAAAAATATATCATGACATCACATAATAAATTAACCACATGTCAAATAACATCATAAATATGAGAATCATACATAAGAAATCTATGCTAGTTGACACATTTGACAAGATAACTCTAGAATAGATGTCATTATTTGTTTTATGTACAAAAATTTGTCATAATGTTTTCTTTCATCCCTTCATTGTACCATTCATCTCTTTTTAAGAAGCAACATCATTGAAACAAAGTTAAACATCAATTTTAAATGTCTACATGTAGATTGTTTCGCAATCAATTATGTAATATCCAACTAACAAATTCCAAGCATTATCTTGAGTTGATGTTTGAACATGTTGTTTTTATCAAGATAAAATACTTAGTAGCCACGTGGGTCTCAATTGATATTTATAATCCCTTCACCAAAACGGGGTTAACGAACCACTACGCTTGTATACCCATGAGTCCATTAAGCTCTACTCAAATATTTATAGTCAACATTTATTATGCCAATTTAGAATTTTGCATTACAAAGTACCATGATTAAGAAGGCTAATATTCAACATCATTATTCATTAAACTTTTCTTTTCCATATTTAAGATATCCCCTTACACTAAATCAACATGCCATGATTCTTATAACATATACACTTATATATTCAAACCCTCTTTTTTTTTTGTTTAAATGAATTCCTCTTTTATAAACTCATTTAAAGAACAATTTCATTACAGCTTACAAGGTAATAACATGACAAACTTTAAACTCATTACTCTATACTAATTAACAATTGTATCTATATATACCATCTATTTTCATTTATTATTGCATTTCAATACACAAATTTTCTTAAGTGTTATATTTTCTCACAATATTAATATATTAGATCTAAGACTTTTGTGATTCATAATTTAGATAAATGTCTTTCAGATTAATCACATCATTAGTATTTGGTCGACGTTTCGAACCATATACTGTGTTTCATCCTCAAGACAAGGTGAAAGTATGATCGACCTTAATGAATAAATAGTGAGGATGCATCATTGCTCGGTAGATAGCCATTGAAAACTAGTTGTTAAAAACTAGCCGTTGAAAACTAGCCATTAAAACTAGTCATTATTCGTTAGAGAAATTAATTATAGGGATTTGATGAATAATATATGATTTTTATAAAAGAATAAGCTAATAAAATGAAAAATCTTTATTAATATTATATAAATTATGAATATTGTAATTTAATAATAAATTTTAAACTAAAGGAGGGCTATTTTAATTTTATCTTATAATTATAAAAACTCTTATTTATAAGTCAAGAATAAAAATATTGAGATAATATAAAAGATAAATTTAATAATAAATAATTAGATAAAAGAGGGTTTTTAATTTATTTTAGAATTTATTAAAAAAAAAGTTAAGAAATTATCTAGAGAGAGCTGGAGTCCAACTCTTACTCAATTTCCACCCATCATCCGTATTGAGATTCTTAGCATGCCTCTTAGTCTCAACAGCTTCCTTAAGCTTCCTATGGTGGAAGTGATAAACCCTAGAAATGACTTTTGAGTCCTCAATGCATACATGGTGACACAATTTTTCTACATGCTCTGCCAGAGTTGAGGTGTGGGATCGATTGTGCCTGATGTCTACCGCATGATCCTAGATTCTCTGTCTAATAGAGCGACCTGTTTCCCCAATATTGGGAGTACCACATGAACAGGGAACTAGATAAACACCCTTCATGTATTTAGGGTCAATAGGGTCCTTAATGGAATCGAGCGAGTTTCTAATAGTATAGAGAGGATTGAAAGAAAAGGAGACATTATTCCATTTAAGGACATGATAAATTTTGTCAAAAGTCCCCTGGATAAACATGAGATGAACTTTGGAGATAGGATCTTCCCGATAATATTTTCCTTTTATCCCCTTATATGTTTTTTGAAATGCCTTAAGGCCCTGAGATCTGATATAGCCATTATTCTCAAACATGTCAAGAAGATGGGATTTCTCTGACTCCAAGTGTTTTTCATTACATATTCTTGGAGCACGGGTAGCAAGAGTGCAAAGAACACCAAATTGTCAAGCAGGAAAATGATGAGAACTAACATGAAGATGTTGATCCATATGATTTTTCTTGCTAAAACATTGGTGGTAAATGGAGCCATCATCCATTATAGAAAGAATAATATCCAAGAAGGGTAGGCAACCTTCCACCTCCACTTCCATCGTGAAATTAATGGAATTGGATTGGGAATTAAGGTGCTTAAGAAACAGATCTAACTTTTCGCGACCATGGGGCCAAATGACACAAGTGTCATCCATGAACCTATTCCACTGCCTATGTTGAAATTGAGTTGAGGCTAAGGATTTAGATTCAAAATATTCCATAAATAGGTTAGCAACAATAGGGGAAGGAGAGGAACCCATAGCAACACCACAAGTTTTCTCATAGAGCTCACCTTAGAAACTGAAAAAGGTTGAGGTGAAGCAGAGACCCACTAATTTAAAGGTGTTATGGTTGGAGATTCATTTTGTTGAAGATTGCAACAAGAAACAGTGAAGGAGGCAACTTGAAACATCATCCTTGATTCTAGTTGGAAAATAATCACCTAAACTAGGTGGGGCCCACACATGCTATTTTTAGGTGTATGTCTATTTTTAGACATGGTGAACATATTCTATATGTAGCAGGATGATATTTGTAGATGGTTGGTCAAATGTGAAAAATAGCTGAAATTGTATTTTTAGAAGATTGGGCGAAGTCTATTTTTAGATCGTTGATCTAAAAATAGATGCATGTCGATTATTATTAGCTCTTAATAATAACCAAACTCTAAATATCAACTTATTCTCTTAGTGCTATTTAGGTATTGAATTTGTCAATCAATGAAATTTGAAGGAATTACTGAATTCTAAGGTTTAATGGAGTTCATGCATGGAGGACTCAGGTTAAATGCAGAAGTGGTAGAGTTAGGAGTTGGAAGAAGTAGTTATGGAGTTGTATTTAGTTTAACTCAGTTAGACTCAGTTGAGCTAGTTGTATCTAGTCTAGCTGAATGATACACTAGTGAGAGTGGAGTGAATTAATTAGTTAATTAATTCATAAATAATAACTCATTAATCAACTGAACAATACAACAGTTAACTATAGTGCATGTCAGATCCAGTGGAGACCTAGTGGAGAGATAGGTGAAAGGGAAAGATGGACTATCCGTTGTGACTACTAGTGATGCATGAATTGCATCTACATATACATTGGAGTTGCCAATGATAATCATGCAGTCAAGGAGAGTGGGATTTCATTGAATTGATCTTTGTAATCAGCTTGGATTGCGCAATGGAGGCAGGCTAGTAGGAGGGCAGAGATTGGTGCATGAATTTGCAGATTTCTTCTATGTTAGTGTGTGACGATTGTATTGTACTAAGAGCTTGATGTACTAAGCTTTGTATGATATTGTTACATGATCTCCATGATACATAATATATGATAGTTTGGGTTTTTAGCTTAAGGCTTTCTCGTTAAACAACTGTGTTATGTGTGTTTTTATTGCTTCATGTGTTTTGCAATTGTTGATTAAATTTCCGCAAGAATTATAGTGGAAGGATTTTGTATTTAGAAAGAAGATAAATATTGATAGATTAGGAGAGTCCAGATATATACATGCATATTGTAAATAATTTCTACACGTTTGATGACATCAATGGCTTCCTGGATGGGAATTTTGGTAAGCAAGGACATAACGTCAAAACTTACTAATAACTCTCCTGGTTCCAACATGATGTCCTTCCATTCTTAGATAAAGGAAGCTGAGTCCTTAACATAGGACTCAGTGAGACCCATGAGGGGTTTAAGCTTCTGAGCTAAGAATTTATCAAGATGATAGGAGGGACCACCTATTGTGTTAACAATAGGTCTTAAAGGGGCTCCAGATTTATGAATCTTAGGAAGACCATAAATCCTAGGGGTGAGGGGATTGCGCTCAATAATATTTCTAGAGAGAGGATTAATGGAAGAATATTACTTAATGGCGAGGGAAATATCCTTAGAAACTGATATAAGGGGATTATTTTCGAAACTGGAGAGTTATTAGTAAGCTTTGATGTTGTGTCTTTGTTTACCAAAATTCCCATCCAGGAAGCCATTTATGTCATAAAACGAATCTCTGACCATGACACCTCTAAATTAGTGGGTCTCTGCCTCACTTGGACCTTTTTTAGTTTCCAAGGTGAGTTATATGAGAAAAATTGTGGTTTTGCTATGGGTTCCCCTCTTTCCCATATTGTTTCTGACCTATTTATGGAAGATTTTGAATCTAAGGCCTCAACCTCAGCTCAATTTAGACCTAGGAAGTGGAATAGGTTCAAGGATGACACTTGTGTCATTTGGCCCCATGGTTGCGAAAAGTTAGATCTGCTTTTTAAGCACCCGAATTCCCAATCTGATTCCAGTAAATTCATGATGGAAGCGGAGGTGGATGTTTGACTGCCCTTCTTGGATATTATTCCTTCTAGAATGGATGATGGTTCCATTTCCCACCAAGTTTTTTCACAAGAAAACTCATACGAAGCAGTATCTTCATGCTAGTTCTCATAATTTTTCTGCTTATAAATTTGGTGTTCTTTGCACTCTTGCTACCCATGCTCTAATAATCTCTGATGACAACCACTTGGAGTCGAAGAAATCCCATCTTCTTGACATGTTTGAGAATAATGGTTATAGTAGATCTCAGGGCCTTAAGGCCTTTCAAAAAGCATATAAGGGGATAAAAGGCAAATCCTCACGGGAAGATCCTATCTCCAAAGTTCATCTCTTTTTTATCCATGGGACTTCTGACAAAAGTGCTCATGTCCTTAAACGGAATAATGTCTCCTCTTATTTCAAGCCTCTCTGTATTATCAGAAACTCACTCGGTTTCATTAATGACCCTATTGACCCTAAAGACATGAAGGGTGTTTATCTAGTTCCCTATTCATGTGGTACTCCCTATATTGGGGAAACAAGTCGGTCTATTAGACAGAGAATCCAGAAGCATGCGATAGACATCAAGCACAATCAAACTCACACGTAAGCTCTGGCAGAGCATGCAGAAAAATCGTGTAACCATGTATGCATTGAGGACTCCAAAGTCATTGCTAGGGTTGATCACTTCCACCATAATAAGCTCAAGGAAGCTAAGGAGATTGAGAGGCATGCTAAGAATCTCAATAGGGATGATGGCTGGAAATTGAGTAAGAGATGGACTCCAACTCTCTCTAGATAATTTCTTAATTAAATTTTATTATTATTATTATTATTATTAAATTCTACAATAAATTGTAAACCCTCTTTTATCTAATTATTTATTATTAAATTTATCTTTTATATTATCTTAGTATTTTTATTCTTGACATATAAATAAGAGTTTTATAACTTATAAAATAAAATTAAAATAGCCCTCCTTTAGTTTAAATATTTATTTTTAAATTATAATATTAATAAATATTTTTCATTTTATTAGCTTATTATTTAATAAAAATCATATATTATTCATTAACCCCCTGTAATTAATTTCTCTAACTAATAATGGCTAATTTTCAACGACTAGTTTTTAACAGCTAGTTTTCCATGGCTATCTACCGAGCAATGATGCATCCTCACTATTTATTCATTAAGATCGACCATATTTTCACCTTGTCCCGAGGATGATCCACATTAGATGGTTCGAAACATCGACCAAATACTAATGATGTGATTAATCCGAAAGACATTTATTTAAAATATTAATATATTTATCTTTTAATCTTCTTATCTTAATGAAATGTTTACTATCATTCCAAAAGTAATTAGATTTTATTTTAAAACATATATTTATAATTTATAATTTAATTTCACTTACCTTATACATTTGAAAAAAATATATTGTTTTTTTCTTAATTTAACAAAATGTAATTTAATTTTATATAAAGTATAATATACAAATTATGTAAACATCAAAAATTAATTTTTTTTCACAAGATTCAAATAAATTAATTTAGACTCAAATTTCCTATTAATTCAAAATGACACACTCAAAAATATTATAAATAATAATATTAATATAAATCTTCATACAGTTAAACGGGAACTGAAACGAGTACTCGCTTTTTTTAGGTAGCAAAAAATGGTCCAATTTTGAAAAGTGTCGATTCACAATACTCTTAATTTTTTTTTAGCATGTTTTTTACACATTAAATTTTCTTATGTACCAAGTATAGACATTATTTTAAAAATATTAGTGTTTTTATGTTGATTTTGAAAAGTGTCGATGCAAGCATCATCCGCTTTTTTTAGAAGATTTATTTTTTACTTAAATTTTTCTAATCTATTAAAAGCTAATAATTATTTTCAATTAGATATTTTGTTAAAGTGTTTTTCAGGTATTTGTTTTTTTGCTTTTCTTTTAATTTTTTTTGTAATGAGATATTTAATTTTTTGCATTGTCAAAAGTCAAAATTTTAAAGTGGCAATCTTCTATCTAATTATATTTTGTTAAAGAATATTTCATTGCACATGAAATAATTGCCACTAAAAAAGCAAGAACTTTTAACAATTCACTAAAAAAACACATTTTGAATATAGAAATAACTAAAAATATACACATTTTGCGTCTTTTTTGCTAAAGCTGACATGTCAAATAAACCATTTTTATAGGAAAAAAGTAACAAAAAAGTATAAAAATTATCAAGTTTTGTTAATTTTATGTGAAAAGTTAATATTAATTACAGTTTTTTTTCAAAACTTACATGATTCACATAAAAATGAAGTGAAAATCATATTATACAAATATTAAACATATAAAACAACAATTGAATATTTATTTCTTCTCATAAAATGTCAGAGTCAAAAAATTTACAAGTATAACTTATGAATAGTTTCAAAAAATGAGCTTCATTTGGAAGCTTAACTTAATATTTAATCAATAATATCATGTAACCCAAACTCTTCATCTTCAAGAGCATCATTATTGTCCTCTCTCACAATATTTTCATCATTGGCTTCAGTTTCATCATTTTCCTCTTCTGATGGATCTTTGATGTCAAAGAACGCCCTAAAGTATGCCTTTCCAATCATTCCATCTAATGGTGGTTGAGGTTCTTTTGCTTCTTTTTTTCCACATGGGATTCATTAAAATCCCCTTTTCTCAAACCAACTTCTTGCATTTCATTTGGAAGAAATTGAAGAGCATTGATTATTTGATGAATAAATTTGCAATGTACTAGGACTTTTTCAATGGAAATGTAATTTATTCCTTTTTGTAAGCAACATGCTAGTGTTCTACCTAATCATCAAGTACAAAAGAAATTTTTTAGTAAATTAGAATAAACACAAAAAAGTTAAAAAAGATAATAGTGAAATTCATTTTTATATAATAAAACTTACATGAGCCTAAAAATAAATCCAAAACTCAATCTCCTTCATTTGAACATAAATCTAAAAGATAGTTAATCAATGACTATGGTTTTTGATATATGTTAACAATCTCTCCTTTTGCTTCTTTATCTTCAAATGTTAGTTTTCTCCAGTACTTGGCTATGATTCTTTCCATCTACTTGATTGAAAAGAATAGTCTTGTAGCTATCATCCATTGTCCATATTTCAACATGAATGAACTCACAGTCACTTATAATTGATTGATTTCCGCCACAAATAAGATTTTACTTTTTCCGGTAACATGAAATAGTAAAAGTTAGATTAACTTGTACATAAATGTTCTTTTTAACATTAATCAAACATACAATTTCAACGTCTTACCATGTAAGTTGCATCCTTGACTTTTCTTTTCCATTGAAGCTTGATAATAACAACCCCAATTGTGTGTGTGAATGAAATGTAACAAAACTCCAAAATGGTGATGTTGTGACTTCTAGAAATCCCACAACCACTTTACTAAATGCTTGATAAGTATAAGGGTCACTATCATATTCAATGTTTGGGATATTGAAACCATGAGGAATATCTACAATAACTAGGGAATAATCTCTTTTAGGTATGAGTTTTGCAATGCCTTTACAATCACCTGATATTATTTGATATTGGATAGTGTGGAGCCCATTCCAAATGAAATGATTAAGACTAGGATCAAGTTCATCATCACTAAGATATTGTTTTCTTATCCTATCCATTTTTATTTTTTCAATAAATCTTTTGAAACTATCCGATGCCCCATTTGCATCCTTCTTCATCTTTAATAAAATAAACAAAAGCAATGTATAAGTTATAAATTAAAAATATTATACATATGAATAGAAATGAATGTATGAATGAACATACCTTTTTAAATGCAAGATAAAAAACTTTTAGCACTAATGTAGAACTTGAATCTGGGTAGTTACATACAACATCATCCCAACTATCTTCATTCAAAAATTTAACCATTTGTTCTTGTATTCTCATATAAACCTTGTCACTGAATAAATGAAGTAAACAATGTTAATATAGTGTTATTTATAAAAAATAATACCAACAACAATATATTATATTTAACAGAAATCTATAATCCAAAAAAAAGTAAAAATAACAAAATTAATTTATAAATTCCTCAAACATTTCATCCATTGATAATTCTCCTGAATTTACATGAGATAATATTGTTTTGACAAGATTTTCATCCTTCACTCCTTGTATTGATCTCCAAGGTGTGATAGTCATATCTTCTGGAAGGAGCTTCATTTCAGGACCCGATTTACTGTTGGTACATATCAATGGTTTAGAATTTTTGACCTTCTAACTTTTGATGCCAATGTTCTTCCACAACTCAAATTTGATCAATCAATTCACATATCTCTCTAATTCTAAATACCAACTAGAAAATGTTATCCATACCTCTGAATATTTCAAACTCTGCCACCTTTTGAACTTATTTTTTCTTCAATTTGATAACCGAATTCCATACAACTTTCCTTCTGGAATGCATGATCAACCTTTGTCTTATCACCACCACATTTTTATTCAAATTCACTATGAATAAATCCGACCCTTTTGATGAAATTAATAGACATCTTATACTTATTATCTGAATTAGATCCCATGCCAATAATTTTTCTTTTGTATATGTTAAAACAACATAAATGATACATTTAATTGTTTCAAAACGTGGGTTATTGGGATATTCCTCCATTAATTGCCTTTGAGCTTCTACAATATGGTTGCCCCCAAGTGCATAATATTTGTATTCAAAGCATTTGGAATTTTCAAATGATTCTTTGTTACGAAACTGACTTGGATCATCAGCAAGAAGAACATAATCAACCACATGTGCACAAGGGTTGTACCTCATCAATGTTTTCAAATTGGGAACATGCAAGTGGCATGGCTTTCTAATTTGATATTTGAACTGTCCTTCATCTGGCTTGTAGACTTGAATGACATTAAGTTGAAATGACCAACCACCCTCAATTAAATTTGTCTTCGCCGAATGATTTCGAATGGAATTTTGTTTTGTTTTCATAATGCCATCCTATAAATAAGCTTCTGGCATAATGATTTCCTTGCTTGTTTTGGAGTTTTCACTAGGCCCTTCACTGTTTTCCATGATTTTTTCAGAATGAGAAATTTTTTGTTTCTTCCTCCTATTAGTTATGATATTTTCTTGAACCGAAACAATCTCCTCATCATCAACTATAAGGGAGACATTATTGGGCATTCTTTCTTTTGTTTTTTTATGGCTCTTCTCCTTTCTAACAACAGTTCTAATCTGATCGTCAGATATGGCAGCACATTCTTCATCTTCAGCTTCCACTTCAACTTCAACTTCTTCATTTTGAAAAGTAACATGTATACCTTTACTAGATTGATCCCTTTGATACAATCTAGTAGCATCATGAAGTATTTTTTTTGCTTCTTTCCCATATCTTTTGCTTCATGTTCATGGAAAATGGAGACTAAATTCATAATATCTCCCTCTATATAATAGATTCCCCCCAACATAATTGAAATTCCCTCAGCAAAATCCTACGAAACAAAATATAATATGTCAATATTAACTAAGTTATTAAAAATACAATGATACAATTTGAATAACACAAAATAGATAAGTGTAAATAAAAATACATATAATCTTCAGTGCAATATTTTGTATGATTTGTTTGCATATATTTGAAGAATATTCCCCCGTGTTATACATCGACAATGTAAAATGATATCTATGTTTATCATGTGACTTGGGCGGTTTTGATTGTATATAAACACTTTCAGTATTTGGTAGAATATATAGGTCCAATACATTTCCCACTAGGTCATAACTTTAAACATCAAAATTCTTACTGGAATATAGATATAATTGCAAATATTTGTCTTCTATATCTTTCAGAAACCATGCATATTTTGAACGATTCACTTATGTTGATTTCTTCCAGTATGAAACCAACTTCTCTTCTTTTGTTGATGCATCTCCCACATTTTTAGTAATTAACTGAGGTGCAGTTCGTCCAACAATTTTATTTGAAGGCCCACCTGTATCTTTAGATGATGCAAAATGTTGAATTTGGTCTAGAAATATTGACATAAACCTTCCTTGATACCATTTTCCTGCAAACATATATATCTACACATAAATTAATAAATCACAAAAGACAAATACCTTACATAAACAAAATAAAAACCTTGTTTTTAAACAAAAATGATATTTTTGTACATTTTTCCCCAACAGAAAATCTAAAACATTTTTTTTTTTACATGTCATCTACCCAACCCCCCTAAAAAAAAAATTTATAATTTGGGGGTTGATTCTCAGAATGGGCCGATTTTTTATATATATTTCTTCTGAGAATCAGCCCCGATTCTCATAATTGACCCTTTGGGCATTTATAAAAAACAAAAAAAAATTAGATGCTTATAATCGGTCCCTTGGCCATATAAAAAAAAATTGTTTATTTTTTTACATGTGCAAGGGGTCGATTTTGAGAATCGGGCCCAATTCTCAGAATCAACCTCCCTGTCTTCGACACCCTCACGCTTGGGCAGATGTCGCCACATGGGCGTGTTCGCCCGCAGCATGGCGCCCATGACGCTCATGCTACGGGCTGACACGCCCATGGGGAGGCGTATGCCCGAGCCCAGGGAGACGGTGCCCCCTACCTCCTGCTAGGCAGGGGGGGCGATTCAAGTGGTAGCCCTCGAACTTGGGAGGACGCCACCCCGTGGGCGCATCCACCTCCAGCACAATGCCATTAGCACCATGTTGCTAGCTAACACACCCATAGGGTGGCTCACGCCCAAGCCCGAGGGCCACCCCTTGGGCACCCTCGGGCTCGGGCGAACGCTACCCCATGGGTGCGTCCACCCACAGCACAACACCCATGGTTCCATGTTGTGGACAGACGCACCCACCACGATGATATGCTGCGGGTAGATGCGCCCACGGGGCGACGTCCGCCCGAACCCGGGGATGCCTAAGGGGTGGCCCTCGTGCTTGGGTGGGAGCTGCCCTGTGGGTGCGTAAACCCACAACATGGTGCCCACAACATTGTGCTGGAGGCAGATGCGCCCACGGGGTGGCATCCACCCGAATCTGAGGGCCACCCCTTGAATTTCCCCCTCGGGCTTGGACAGGAGTTTCCCCGTGGGTGCGTCAGCCCACAACACAGCGCCGAGACATTGTGCTGGAGGCGGATGCGCCCACGGGGTGGTGTTGGACAAGAGTTTCCCCATGGGCGCGTCTACCCATAGCATGGGCGTCATGGGCACCATGCTGCTGGCAAACGCACCAATGGGGCGGCATCTACCCAAGCCCAAGGGTGCCCAAGGCAGGGAGGTTAATTCTGAGAATCAGCCCCGATTCTCAAAATCGACCCCTTGCACATATTAAAAAATAAATAATTATTTTTTGGTATGGCCAAGGGGCTGATTCTGAGCATCTAATTTTTTTTGGTTTTTTCTAAATGCCAAAAGGGTCGATTATGAGAATCGGGGCTAATTCTCAGAATCGGCCCTTTGGGTATATTATTATATATATATATATATATATATATATATATATATATATATATATATATATATATGCCCAAAGGACTGATTCTGAGAATTGGGGCTGATTCTCATAATCAGGGCCGATTCTCATAATCAGGGCTGATTCTTAGAATCGGCCCTTTGGGCATATAATTTTTTTTTAAAAATATTATCTAGTAGGGTTAGGGAGAAAATATTAAAAAAATTTACATTTTTTTTAAAAGAACTTGTTTTAAATTTAGGGGGGGTGATTCTGAGAATCAACCCCCAAATTATAATTTTTTTTTGGGGGGGGCTAGGTAGATGACATGTAAAAAAAAAATGTTTTAGATTTTATGTTATCATTTTTGTTTAAAAACAAGTCTTTTATTTTGTTTACGTAAGATATTTGTTTTTTGTGATTTATTAATTTATGTGTAAATATATATGTTTGCAGGAAAATGGCATCAAGGAAGGTTTATGTCAATATTTATGGACCAAAGTCAACATTTGAATCATCAAAAGCTACAGGTGGGCCTTCAAAAAAAATTGTTGGACGAACTGCACCTCAGTTAATTACTGAAAATGTGGGAGATGCATCAACAAAAGAAAAGAAGTTGGTTTCATATTGGAAGAAATCAACATAAGTGAATCGTCCAAAATATGCATGTTTCTGAAAGATATAGAAGACGAATATCTGCAATTATATCTATATTCCAATAAGAATTTTGATGTTGAAAGTTATGACCTGGTGGGAAATGTATTGGACCTACATATTCTTCCAAATACTGAAAGTGTTTATATACTATCAAAACTGCCCAAGTCACATGATAAACATAGATATCATTTTACATTGTCGATGTATAACACGGGGGAAGATTCTTCAAAGATATGCAAACAAATCGTACAAAATATTGCACCGAAGATTGTAAGTATTTTTATTTACACTTATCTATTTTGTGTTATTCAAATTGTATCATTGTATTTTTAATAACTTAGTTAATATTGACATATTATATTTTGTTTCACAGGATTTTGCTAAGGGAATTTCAATTATGTTTGGGGGAATCTATTATATAGCACGAGATATTATGAATTTAGTCTCCATTTTCCATGAACATGAAGCAGAAGATATGGGAAAGAAGCAAAAAAAAAATACTTCATGATGCTACAAGATTGTATCAAAGGGATCAATCTAGTAAAGGTAGACATGTTACTTTTCAAAATGAGGAAGTTGAAGTTGAAGTTGAACCTGAATCTAAAGTTGAAGATGAAGAATGTGTTGCCATATCTAAGGATCAAATTAGAATTGTTGTTAGAAAGGGGAAGAGCCATAAAAAAACAAAAGAAAGAATGCCCAATAATGTCTCCCTTATATTTGATGATGAGGAGATTGTTTCGGTTCAAGAAAATATCATAAGTAATAGGAGGAAGAAACAAAAATTTCTCATTCTGAAAAATTCATGGACAAGAGTGAAGGTCCTAGTGAAAACTCCAAAGCAAGCATGGAAATCATTACGCCAGGAGCTGATTTATAGGATGGCATTATGAAAAAAACAAAATGCCATTTGACATCATTTGGCGAAGACAAATTTAATTGAGGGTGGTCAGTCATTTCAACTTAATGTCATTCAATTCTACAAGCCAGATGAAGGACAGTTAAAATATCAAATTAGAAATCCACGCCATGTGCATGTTCACAATTTGAAAACATTGATGAGGTACAACCCTTTTGCACATGTGGTTGATTATGTTCTTCTTGTTGATGATCCAAGTCAGGTTCCCAACAAAAAATAATTTGACAAGTTAGAATGTTTTGAATACAAATATTATGTACTTGGGGGAAACCATTCTATAGAAGCTCAAAGGAAATTAATGGGGGAATATCCCCATAACCCGTGTTTTGAAAAAATTAAATGCATCATTTATGTTGGTTTAACATATACAGAAGAAAATTTATTAGCATGGGATCGTAATTCAGATAATGAGTATAAGATGTCTATGACTTTCATCCAAAGGGTCAGATTTATTCATAGTGAATTTGAAGAAAAATGTGGTGGTGATAAGAAAAAGGTTGATCATGCATTCCAAAAGGAATGTTGTATGGAATTTGGTTATCAAATCAAAGAAAAAATAAGTTCAAAAGGTGGCAGAGTAAATTATGAAATATTCAAAGGTATGGATAAAATTTTCCAGTTGGCATTTAGAACTGGAGAGATATGGGAATTGATTGATCATATTTTTGAGTTGTGGGAGAACGTTGGGATCAAAATTCAGAAGGTCAAAAATTCTAAACCATTGATATGTACCAACTGTAAATCAGGTCCTAAAATGAAGCTCCTTTCATGGGTGTTGTGCTACGGGCGAACACGCCCACGGGGCGGCGTCTGCCCGAGCCCAAGGGCCATCCCTCGGGCTCCCTCGGGCTCCCTCGGGCTCGAGCAGATGTCGCCTTGTGGGTGTTTCTTCCCGTAGCACGACATCATGCTACAGGCATACGCCACCCCGTGGGTGCATCCGCCCGCAACATGGGTGCCCTAGCCCAAGTTGGCGTGCCCACCAACCCCTTGGGCAATCAGGGGGGATGATTCTTAGAATCGCCCCCTCTGTTTGCCCAGGGGGCTGGTGGGTGCATCCACTTGGGCCAAATTGGCCATGTGCTTCCCTGGGCAGGCCCACCCACAATGAGCACGTTAATTTTTTTTATTTTTTTTAGATACAAAAAAAAAAAAAAAAAAAAAAAAAAAAAAAATTGTTTTCTACCTAAAAGAATTAATGGAAAAAGCTGGTAAATTTCAAACGGTTAAAAATAACTTGAATTTAATTAATTTTAACAGCTTACTAATTTTTGGAATAATAGAAACAAAACTTATCTTTCAAAAGCGAGAATCTCCTGTTGACAATGTTGCTTCTCTAGAAAATCGTTCCAAGATTTTAAACAAACCTCGAGAAATATTAACATCACGTGTGGAATAGTGAAATTGACTTTTCTTGTAAAGCGTAAATAACGGAATTTTTTACGGGGTGAATTTGGGATAAAAAACATTGATGAATATTAAAAAAATAAAATTTATAATGTAGTCAAAGTTATATAATTTAATTAAAATTATTTTAGTTTGAAAACAATTATTAAGAGAACTATGGAATTTAATTCAAAATTAAGGTCCATATTATGAGAATATAACTAATTTTCAAATAAATCATTTAAATAAAATTTGGAGGGACATACTTCAAGCAAAACATTTCAGCGGAAAAATTTGGAGGGAATTTTTCGAGGGAATTTCTCATTGTTTCAGGTATATACTATCATTGGGAGAGAGATCATTTGCATCCTTCACCATTTCTTGTTTGAGTGTTATGGATTCCTCTGATAGTGAAGTTTCATTTTATGAAGCATCAATATCTCCGTCACGTAACAACTCTTTTCATTTTGATGAATATAATGAGAGAAGTAGTGAAAAAATGATAGATTAATATTTTCAAATGAATAGAGAGTCTAAATGTCGACTTATTCCTAATCCTATGGAATATGAGAGAAACAATGACAAATGGCAAGATGAAGAATTTTCAAAAAATAGAAACTCACATTTTCCACTTACTCCTAATCCTATGGACTTTGAGCGCAATAATCATGATTAGTAGGATGAAAAATTTTCAGTGGATAGAGAGCCACAATTGCCACTCAGTCCTAATCCTAAGGATTATGAAAGCAATAGTGATGAATGGTCGGATGACAAATTTTCAGTGGATAGAGAGTCACAGTTTCCACTTAGACCTAATCCTAAAGACTATGAGAGCAATAATGATGAATGGTAGGATGAAAAACTCTCTGTGGACAGAGAGTCACATTTACCACTTACTCCAAATCCTAAGGATCATGAGAGAAATAGTGATGAATGGCAGGATGAAAAATTTTCAATAAATAAAGTGTCACATTTTATGGTTACTCCTAACCCTATGGACTTTGAAAGCAACAATGATGAAGGGAAGGATGAAGAAGTTCCAATAAATCGAGAGTCTCAATTTCCACTTACTCATAATCATATGGACTATGGGAGGAGTAGTAACAAAGGTCGGGATGAGGAATTTCTAATAAATCAAGAGTCGCAATTTCCACATAGTCCTAATCCTATGAACTTTGACAGCAACAATGATGAAGGGAAAGATAAATATGGTGAAGAATATCCTCCAATTCACTTTTTCAAAACCACAGATGATGGTATTGAAAAATTTTATGCTGCCGAAGATGGTAATGAATATTTTTCAAACAATGATGGTGGTGAATTTCCTAACTATATTTCAAATGATCATAGTAAGAATAGTATTCCTCCTAATGATCATGGAAATGCTTGTTCATAGAATGATGAAATGATAGAGATGTTGCTAGCAAATATTGTTTCTAGGAGTAGGAGTAGACTTTTTCATATACATCTAAGATGTTCTACTTATACAAGGGGTAGAGTAGTATACCTCACGAGAAGAAGTTCTATCAGTGAGCTCATTTCAAGTGACTGTTGTAAAAAGGATTGCTTGAAAAATATGGATTTCAATTTTTCTTTAGAGAAAAGGAAGAACTATTTTCCAATGAATAAAAACTTGTAGATTTCATATTTAGTGGGGTGCATGCAATCTACATTGGCAGGTTATGATTATCATATTGGGTCTTTATTGCTCTATAGAAAGGCTTTCAAAATGATTCATTCAATTGGCAATTTTCCTCTATCAAGAATCCAAGATAATTTAGAAAAAGATCCTACATATTATTCAGAAGTTCATCATAAACGAGAGTTTGGGCCACTAGAAAACACTGCAATGTCATGGTTGCAAGACTTCTTTTCAAAACATGGAGAGTGTATTCCACATAGATATACAATACATATTCTAGATAATTTCTCAAGACGAGAAATCTACAACTTATACAAGGAATATGCAGAAGGTGTTGAAGGAAATGGTCATTTTATTACATATCAATATTTAATGCAAATATGGAGGAGAGAATTCAACAATGTTTGTATTCCTAAGAAGACAAGGATGGAGGTTGTTAGTACATGTGCTTCTCTAAAATAAAAAAGGGACAAATGTCAAGGAGCAGAAAGAGGTAAGCATTCATAACATTATTCTTTTAAATTGTATAATGATCAACTATGAAAATTCATTTATTAATACATTTATTTTATGTTATGTGTAGATTCCATTGTTAAAGCCCTTCAAGAGCATCGTGAACAATAAACAAGTGAAAAGAAAAAATTGTACAAGCATCGAAAGAAGTGTTATGATAATCCAAATAAATATTTGGGTTTGATAATTGATGGTATGGACCAGAAGAAAACACTTCTACCACATTTTGTTCGCACACCAAAAACTTTGCAAGAGGAAAATTTAATCCAGTTTCACTTGGTTCGTTGTATGGTATTCAATGGGAAAATGTCACCAAGAGTTTACTTCATAGCTCCAAATATTCATAATGATGGAGATCTGAAAATAACCATAATTCATGATGTGATTTCTCATTGGGGTGGTAATATTCCTAAATTTTTTTATCTACAATTAGACAACATTTGTCATGAAAACAAAAATCAGATTGTTTTTGGATATCTAAACATTCTTGTTGAATTGAAAATTGTTTATAAGGTAAAGGTCAGTTTCCTTCTTTTTGGGCAAACTCATGACCATATTGATCATAGATTCATATGTTCAGTTGCTTTTCAGTAACATTGAGGAGGAATAATGTTGGGAGCTTGCCATCATTAATTGAATGTATTAAGAAATGCAAGAGCCTATTTTTCATGTGTTAGAAGAAACTGTTGACATGCGAAGGTTTGTTTTCAGATCACATGGTCAAGATAAATGCATTGAACAACTTAATGACATTAGCTTCCAACATCAATTTCATATCAAACAAATTGATGGGAAAGCACTAATATGGGGTAAGAAGTATTCAATAACTACAGAATTGGTGCCATCATCATGTTTGGAATTTTTTAAGTTCATTCCAGATCATCCAATATTTGCATCATATATATTTTTATTACAATCAATTGGTGAAGTTCATAACACACAAAGGAATAAGAGAGATATAGATTATTATGAATGCCTAGAAGAAATTTAAAAAAAACATTAGAGATACATATGAGTACTTTGATGTTGTTGATTCAGTTTGGTGGGAGTCCTTTTTCAATGATCAGAGTGATATCCTTTCAAGACCAACAAATGAATATATTCTTTTGAATGTTCCATTTATTTGGCCACAAAATGTGTCAAATGAACAAGAGGAAACAAAATTTATTGAAATACAACAATCACATGGTATTATTAATTCTACACAGGTGGAGGAAAGAGAAATGTATATTGGTTCTAGAAGATCTTATGCACAACGTGAAGCCATGGATGGCCTTTACATAGGTTCAGTACAAGATATTAAGGAGGGTTGCATGATCGCAGTCTTAGCACATGAATATCCACATGTCTTAAAGAGCTTCCCGGATTATCCACAGTATTAAGGAACATATGACGACGTTTCGAATCCCAATGGGAATCCATCATCAGGACCTTAGAATGAAGAAATTTAGAGAAGGGTTTTAGACCATTCATAGTGACGAATTTCTTGAAAAGAGCCTAACAAAGTTTTTTGTAATTTATATTTTTATTAATTTTAATAATTACATTTCTAATTTAATATATTTTATTTTATTTTTAGATCAATAATAATAACTACTAATTATAAAATTCTTATGGGTAAAATACTAAAATTATTAGAGGCAAGATCCACATGGTTATCCATTCTGGGTTGCCAAGGTTATAAAGGTGATTACAGAAAATGAGGATGTTACAAGTGTTGAAGTACATTGGTATGCCACAAACAAACACCCATTCAATGGTGTGTATAAGCCAGAGATGGTAGTTGATAAAAAAATTGGTGGAAAGAGAAAAAGAAAGGGTACAATTATAAATCACCGCTACACACACCTCTTAAAATTGGAGGAAGTTGACATACTTGTTTATGAATTCAATTTTAAAAAGAGAGGAAATCTTCGCTCCAGGACGATAGAGATTCTTAAGAGGTTTCTACCACAAGAAACAATGTTGAGATGGCAGTCTGCTGAACCCAGTCGTAGATCTATTAAAACTTTGAAACCTCAAGTGGTGGGCACGAATGTTGACTCAGATGGGTCACTAGTTGATGAAAGAGAAGAATATGGAATATCTTCCTCTGCATCGAGTCATTCATCTGGAGATTTGAATTCTGATGGTGTGAAAGAAAATATCAGTGATTTTGAATAATTGTGTAAGACAATTGAAATAAGTGATGTTTGCATTGAGCAATGAAAATGATATTTTAAGTTATGAATCATTTTTATGTTTTTTGGATTATATGTTTTAATTATGATGAATTCATTTGTCTAAAATATTGAAAATGCAACAATAACTTGGAGAAACAATTTATGTTTCATTGGGTTATTTTAGTCATATAATTTGTTCATAATATCATGGTTGAAATATTTTGAAAAGTTAATACTTTTTAATTCTATGGGTGAAAAATTGTGAAATATATTTTATCTTTAACATTATGGTTGAAAACAATTAGAATTTTAGGGATTGTTACTGTCATGATATTATATGTTAAATGACATTTATAAAAAATATTAGAATCTTAATGTGTTTGAAATCTCATGATTCAATTCTTGGTTTAAAGGTGTAGCTAAAGGAAACAATTGAGATGAAAGACTTCAGTCTACTTTATTTTTTTATTAGCATCTACATTATTTAGTTGGATGATGGTATAATTATTTCACATCCTAATATTATTTAGATCTCTTTAAAATATTTAAGATGAAAGAAGGTAAGATATTCTCTAATTTTTGTTTTACTAGAGTTAAATTGACTAGAGTTTGGAATCCAATATTTTAGTAGAAATTTTAAATCAATTATTTAGATAAAAAAAATCAATGTTTTGGTGATGTGGATGATTGGAAGTCAACTTCTAGATACATGTTTCATATTGGGTGCATTTGATTATTTTTTTTGTGTAAACAACAAGTTTTTTCCTCATCCACCTTTCAAGTTAAATATAGAGGAGCAATGAATGTTGGAACTAAGGAAATATGGATTAAAACCTAATGAGTGATTTTCAATTCCCTCACATAGATTCCACTATAATGTATTGTGATAATGAAAATGCATCACAAGTGGATCATAACCCTATTTCACACAAAAAGATGAAGCATCTTGAGCATCATGCACATTATTTTATATATTTTGTGTAGGGAAATCATATAAGACTGCGGTGTTTTTGGTTTATTGTCAGGCAAATGATTATATTGTTGATCAATTTAGTAATCCATTTGGTACAATTAATAGAGACTTCAAAGTTAGTTATGATAAACTTGGTTTAATGTGTTTTATAGGTAAAATGTGTTTCTTTAATAATCATTATAATTATATAATTTGATGTTCATGATTATGTTCTAAATATAGATTGATCCAATAGTTCATCTTCTCCTTATTGAATTTTCCTTAGGTTCTAGATCTAGTCTAAGTTTAATCACACACATAGACACACTAGAAACCCTAAACTTTCTAGCACTTTGCACAACGTAAATATTCGGTGGTGAAATTAATTAAGTACAAAGATATTTTATCCCAAAGCTTAATTATTTTGTTATTCCACCAATAAGAGAATCATGGGGCTTTCATACCATGGATCATGGCCCTCGATCACTAGTACAGTTAGTATACATAGTATAAAAATTAGGGCTTGCGATTTTTTGCTTCAGTTCTATAATCTTCCCAATAAGAAGACAAAAAAAGCATAACTTACTTGCTAGAGAATCCATTCTCCTTCAACCTTTTCAGTCACAATTTTCCTTGACACCTTGTAGTTCCTTTGCCTCCATTGACCACTAATATGGGATCTTTTCTCCAGTCATGTTAAAAAATATTACTTGAAGAGCATGAAAATACCATAATACAACATCCATGAAGAAGAAACACAAAAAATACATTATAGACAATGTATCAAGATTTGTTAATGAAGTTCACTCACAATGTGTAAGCTACATCTTCGGGCCCAGCTTCAAAGTGGAGAGGCCTTTATTTTATCTCATAAAAATAATGGAAAATACATGGCAATATCTCACATATGGGGTAACCCAAAAATTCATTGCTCAAATCTCAATTGTGACTGCACTAATGGATTCCTTGTGAAATTTTGAGGAGAATGAGTATAAACTTGACCACAGTCTAGTATTGTCACCTCCTCCTCAAATTTTCTGCCACAACAGATTAGAACATGCTTAGAATATTTCCATTGAATATTCTTTGGAATATGCCCAAAATATGCCACAAAATATACCTCCTTGATTTATGTGCCCACCTAGGAGTGGGTCCCCTCTCGACCTGCGTTCTAAGTTACAATTCAATGCTTGTAATCCCCTATGGAAAATGAGTTAACATGGTTTAAATAAAATATGTGAGATGGAATTTCCCACAAATCCGTTGGAACCATATGCATAGTTTTTAAATCATTTATTAAAAATACCATTCACTAAAATTGCATTGAAACTACCATATAATATATATGGAAAATGGGGTGCGTTGTTTTTTTTTTCAAAAAGAAAAAACCAACATAATTTACATTAAATAAAATTACATTTACATTTGTATAATGAGCCATGTATCTACTCCATATCTCAAAATTAGCTAAGCAAGATGTTATCCATGTTCAAAATTTTGATATATGTATGCCATTTTTAAATTCTCGAGAATAAATACTTTAGATCAGTTATGTGTGTATTCTTGTCCAAACATACACAAAAAATGAACAAATAGAAAATTGTGACATGTTCTCACATGTAAGCCTAGAAAATACATTAATCATCACATTAGCACTAACATCTACCCATTTGTGATTGGGTATGTACCAAAAGGAAAATATGTGATTATAATATATCTATTATTTTGGATATTTGAAGTATATCCCTGCAAAAAGAAGAAAAGCATATTTCTCCAGTTTTTTTTTGCATCCTTACTTAGATAAAGCATCTACAACCATGTTTTGTTCTCTATATATGTGGGAATAGTTCAACCTTTGAAAACTACCCTTCAGAATTTTGATGTGCTTCATCCAATTAACAAGCAAGCACAACTCAAGTGGTTATAATCGTTATATGTGTGGGGTGTGTTGGTTATAGCCATATGTTATATATGGAATGTGGTTATAATCATTATAATAACCATATCAGTGCACTATTAATAATTCATTTGGTTGATGGGGGTCCTGGGGTCAATGAGTTCTAGGTGTGTTAATGAGGGAGTGATAAGGTTATATGCTAGGCAGTGCTAAGGTATGCTAAACTACCAAGGTGTCTCAAGAAGTGCTAGGGTGTGTTAGGGCATGTAAAAACATTGCAAGGAATGTAGGGGATGCTAACACATGACATATAGTGTCAAGGCATTTAAGACATGCCAGGTGATATGGAATGTCAAGATGTAAATTGTGTTGCTTAGTTGTTTTACAACCACAGTTGGATGTGATGAGCCTTGTCTTGGTAACTTGTTAAGTGGGATGAGTTGAGATTGGAAATGAGTAGCCTAAGATTTGTTACAGGTAGTTCTTAGGTGAACAAGGCCTATGTTTAATTTCGGCCACGACATATGAGAATCTATTTTTGGTCTAATAATTTTTTATGCAAACACACTCAAGTCCCACAACACATCTACTTTTCACAACGAAATCTATGCACATTAGGGAATCAACTAGTGCACATGAAAAATTTTAACTTTTTCAAACTTTTCTTCGTTAAATTAAAAACTATACTAGAATAGGCTAGAGCTCTCATACCAAGGATCATGGCCCTTTACAATCACACTCATACAAGGAATACAAATAGGGCTTGGTGTTAGTCTTTTGATAACCAATCTACCTCGAACAAGACAACACTTGAACCACTTTTTGATGGTGGCCACACATAGCCCTTTTAGTCCACATGTCTAGAACACATTTGGTAGGTCCTCTTGCCTCCCATTATGAAACTCCTCAATTTTCCTCTATCAATGAACTCAACTCCTTTAGGTTACTGAACTAGGCTCAAAAAAAGTTCCCTGTATCTACCTCTTTTTTCCTTTAAGGTCTACAACACTTAGGGTTTTTGATCAGTTGTTCACAACTCTTTGGTATGCCCACTTTTTCCATACTTCTACTTCAAGATGAAAATTCTAGGGCTACATAGGTTTCCCTTCTTCTCACTAACTTAATCCTCTACAACATAGTGAACTAGGGATAGTTGGATACCCCACTTGACTACTACTTTAGTCCTTCAAAGTCTTCACATCCTTAGGCCCAATACACTTACCCTTCTACTAGTCTTTTTTTCCTTGACAAGTACAAGACTTATTCTCTTTGATAATCACCTAACAACCCTCCAACTGTACTTGGACTGCCATCAATTTTCCCAACCACAGCCAATTCATTTACTGATATAGTGCCCACAACACTACCCTCATTCAGGGATCTTCAAAGCTGCCACCTAATAGTGATTTGAGTCCTCTCAAAATCACTATTTGTGTGTACCAATTTCTTTGTTGTCCAATCTATGAAAAAATCTAAACTACTCCTCTTATCATCCTTCTAAAAATTTGTAGATGACTTAACTAGGGTCACAAATCATCCTCTAAGATTCCATTGACTAATTTTTTATAGGTTGCCTCAGATCTCTGTCCAAAACTCTATGGACAGTCCACCAAAATCATCTTCTCTTCATGTCAATCCATTCCTCATATGACACATTTCTTCTGCTCAATCTTCTACTTAGGTTCCACCTTCCTTTGGATTTTCTATCTATGCACATACTTCTGCAAATGATCTTCCAAATATGGGGTATATATTGTAGATATAAACCTCTCTCTAAGGATCACGACCCCTCTTCTTCTACGCAGATTTGTCATAGTATTAAGGATATACCTTATGGATTGAACATGCTAGGAAACCTCCCTTACTTCTATTCTAATTGCTTTATAATAAACCTTATCCACCCAAATAAAAAATAAAAATTCTTTCCTCCATAAGAGACTCGGCCTAGCTCATATGGATCCATAGATTCTGGACATTTTTTTGACTGAATCTTGAGCTGAAATTTAGATCTCTACGACCCTCAAGCTACGGTTACCTCAATCAATATTACACGTGTTTGCTTCTATTCTGGCCCTAAATTCTAGTGTAGACCCTCCTCCATTTGTGTTGGTCTTTATCACAGACCTTGCAGCCTACTAACCACCACAAGATAGGGTCTCAAACCTCTCTACTATTTCAAAATTTGATGTGACCTTCACATAGAAACACCATTGAAATCACATTCCCAAATTCTCATGAGTCGCCTCTCTTGAGATCGATCTACCATAAGAGAACCAATAATATTCCATCCTACTTCCTATATATCTTGAACCCATTAAGGTATGTGACATTCTTGTGAACCCTCACATGATGTTGTTGCTCTTGGTGGATGATCATGGCCTCCCTTTAGCAACCCTTACTCAACCCTCTAACTTGACCTACTTTAGGACTACATCTCTCTTAGCCTCCTTGATCAAATGAGATCCTTCTCACTTGATATTCTTGCCTTCATACTAATACTTCCTTAAATATATTTTCCTAGCTGGGCCTCTTAAGAACCCTCTAGAACTTACGGGATTTATCCACTTAGACCTTAGGTAATATCATTTTTCCCTTTAAATTTTCTTTTAGATTTTAAACCCCATCTTGGGTCCAAAACCACTTCGCTTGGGTTCTTTTCCCACAAATACTTTTGTGACCAAACTCACATAAACTCATCTCACTAGGCTTGTGGAGTACCTCCCAAGCTACACAATTCAACAACATAGTCTAGTTGTATTAGTTGTAACTTGGTCAAGCTCTTATAGTCAAGTGAGGACTTGGTTGGGTTCATAAGTTACAAATTAAGTAAGGGTAGTTGTGAGGGCACGATAGATAGGGAGGGTTAGGGCATGCCAAGGAATTAAAAGGTAGTCTAACACATGCCAGACAATTTCAATGCATGCCGAGGAGTGTTAAGGATTGTGGAGGCATCACAAGGGATAACTAGGTCAAAATTCATGGAAATGAACAAATAAGGGTGTGTGCTAGGGAGTTTTGGTGAATTCAAGTGTGCCAAGGACAAAGTGTGTTAGAATAATTTCATAATAGGATTTGCAAGAGGCAAGCCTGTGATTGCGATAAGGGGCTCGATAAAGCAGTTTTAGACAAAGGGAGACTTTGTGCTGGGCGCAACACTATTTTCCCTTTATCTATTATTTTTATATGACATGTGGCACACTTTGGCCGAATGATCATGTTTTAAACTATTTTAGACAATTCCATATTGTAGATTGTTATGTATAAGTTTTGGGGCACTCAGCTTGTGCCAAATTATACCTTGTGTGTCTTGTGTATCTTGTGGTTTTTAAAAACTCTCATTTAATGCTATATTTTTTATATGAACTGGACATACATGTGAAATTCTTCCTATGTAAGCTATGTTGCTTAGTTTTTTTATGGACATGGCTAGATGTGATCCTTGTCTTGGTAAGTTCTAAGTGGGACAAGTTAAACTTGGACATGGGTGGCCTAAGATGAGGTATAGGAAGTTCTTAGGTAAGCGAGGCACAACCTACTTGTAGTAGGTGAAATTGGTCAAACTGTTGTGGCTAAAGCGAGCCAATTTCACATGAACTATAGTAGCTAAGGACTTGATTGAATTCCCAAGCCGTGAAAAAATGTAAGGCTAGTTGTGAGGGCATGATTTCCAAGGCATGCCAGGGAATGCTAACATGTTCTAGATAGTTCGAAGGCATGTCACATATGCTAATATTTTTCAAGCGCTAAGGCATGCCAAGATGTGAAAGGGTGTGATAATACGTTCTAGGGACTATCATGGAAAAAAAAGGAGAAAAAAGCTAAACCACAAGGACATGAACACATCATAGTTTTAATAAGTCATCAATTTACCTTTTTGAGGAGGGGCATGCTAGGCACACCAAAACTAGGTGGAAATAGGTGCCAAGCGCCAATTGTTAGTGCATTCTAAGTGCCCAATCATCCTCTCTTACTTCTCATCTACTTTCCAATAATTTATCTCACATAACTTTAATATTAAACCATGCCAAAGCATACCAAGGCATCTTAATAAATGTTAGACATGCTAATACTTTCCAAGTGCCAATATTTGTTAGGGAGTGATACACATGTTATGAAGTGGAAGGGCATGTCAAAGAGTGCATTGGTGTGACAGAGTGTGCTAATGCATGCCGAGGAGTGTTAGGGAGTACTAGGGAAACGCAAGGGAGCACTAAGTCAAAATGCATGTGTTGAGGAGGTAAATCCCCTCTGCGGACAGAGGCGATCCCTACTAGCCCAGTAGGGGTCTAGCAACAATCATCAAATGTTACAGCACAAGTTCCTAGTTACGAATAAAAGACCAAAGATGGAGGCCTACCTGGAATCCAATGCTATGATCCGTAGAAGAGAGCGTTCCCGTTCCTCAGCCTCGGCATATCACGATCCCCACGATCTCCGTGAATGGACACCTGCACATGCAAGAAACAACACGAATAGAAGCATAAAATCCAGAATACGCAACTATATATCAGTCAGAAAGGATATAACTCATATTAACATAAGTGAAAACAGAGTGGAACCATAACCGTAATCATTCATTAAATAACAATCGAAAGAGAATACAACCAATGTTCTAACGCCAAGGTCTCCTTCGGAAGGGTCCCCAGTCGTTCACGTCTTGCAAAGCTTGCCAGGGAAAGGGAAAACCTCTCTAGAGTCTCTCGACGATAGTCTCCTTACTTGAGTCAGCCTTAAGGGAAGAAAGAGGGCTCTTACAACACAAAGGCTCTTGGGAATTTGGAGATTCAAAGCTTAGGCACTTCAAGACTAGCTTGCAATGGCAATAGGCAAGCTTTTATAGATGGGGAAGGAGGGAGTTGGGCCTATTATTGTGGGATTGGCCCTATCAACAAGGAAGGTTCCATGGGAGGTGGAAAACCACTTCCCTTCCATGGAACTCCCGCAGCCAAACCTCACAACTCAAGATAGGCAATGGTTTCTGAGTTTGTTGAAACACAACTTCCGCCATATTTATTTAAAAAACACTCCTTAAATTGGCTGGCACGACTGCTGCTCTGGGACAGAGCGCTAGTTGGTGTGGCCTCTTTGTAGGATTTTCCCCATTGGCGCGAGTGATGAACTGTCTGCCTGCGCCAATGCAAAAGGAGATGTTTTCATGGTTTTTTGCAAGGATATGTCTTTAGGGAAATTGAATCTCATGTTTAGAGGAACGCATTGATGATGATTTCAAGGCATGACAATGTTCACAGATCATAAAATGGGTCCTCCATTGTGCGGGACGAGGAATGGTAGGGACGGTGACAAATTACTGTGTAACAGATGCCCCCTAAAGTATGAGGCCCGAGAGAGAGAGGGGTGAAATGCTTTACGAGAACATGTTCAACTGAAGCCCCGCCGTCGGAAAACCTGTGTAGAAAAATACAACTGATATCTCAAGTACATGATGTATATGCGGTATGGGCGCAACCATCCGAAACAAAGTACACTATAATCCGGATCCAGGGTATGGGCGCAGCCATCCAGCGAGGATCAAATAAATAGACTCAGGTATGGTCGCAGCCATCCAATCAGTGAGTCATGTACATAATGATAATAATCCACAATCGCAACCTGGATTACAACAGACACAATCCAGGGTCTTGCGCTCCATCTCGACCCAAACAAAGTACAAGTTCAAGCATGCGAATATGTGAGCTGAAGTCGAACATGCAAGAACATCGTCTGATTACCAACCAATGATGAGAGTTGTTAACAGACGCGAGAGGAACCACCAATAATGACAATGGCCCTCAAGGTACTACAGGTACAATCTACGGCGTGTGAATCAATGAGCTGGTGTCGAACACCCGTAGAATCACTCAATCGGAGGCCAATGATGAAAACCCCACGTCGAATGCGACGAACCTGCCATTGAGGCATGCAGGCTCCAAGGTACCATAAAGGAGTCTCTAGATCAACTTCCCGGATAATGAGCTGAAGTCGACAGGAAGTGACCTTGATCGAAGGTGGGCCATAATGTTTCCCACATCATCGACACGAGACAGAGGAACATGATGTTTTGTTGTGAATCAGGATCGTATGAGAATCAGAGGAAGGTTGATATTTGCAGAGGCCAACTTCTCTTGAACATATAAACGGCACGACAATGGACTTGGCAGTATTTGACATCAACGGATCAGAGGTCATGGTGACGAGGCAATGAGAAGATGAGAGGTCAAAAGGGATTATTCAAACCCACGGAGGCAAAGTGAAGAAACGAGATGAGATGTCCCCAACCCGACACGAATGCAGACAAGTGCCATGTTCAAGAGCGACATACTGCCGACGACAACGATGATGGTTCCATTTTTTCCCCCACCATTTCTGGCGAGTACCCCAATTATTTTTTATAACAAGCTTGAAGGGGATAGCATATGCTTGTAATATAAGTCCACCCTTCGGGCGAATCCATCCTAGTGCATTTAACGAGTCCTAGGAAGGAGGAACTCGGAGAACGTCATTTCGACCGGATCCGATGTCATCAGGGTTTAACGAGTCTGACAAAGGGAGAACTCGGCGTCTTTTCATGTTTAGAGAGTTTGAAAAGACAGCAGAAAAGTAAACTCCACAGGTCCCTTTTCGTAGATAGTTCCTCAGATCCGAAAAGGTAGAAAACAATATCCGAGAAAACCTCCTAGTCGCGATAGACTAGGGTATTCCTTTTTCGTAATCAATCCATCCCAGCCCGAAAAAGGGGTAAACGTATACTGGGTAGATGTCGATTCGTGTCCATTTTAACGAGATTGAAACGACAAGGGCCTCGACAATCTTTTCATGTTTAGAGAGTCAGAAAAGAGCTGAAAGATGACTCCAAAGTGACTTTTTCGTGTATTTACCGAGTCCGAAAAAGTATAAAATACAACTCGTTTCCATCATTAAAGTCGCAAAAACCTGCTGCTGCACATACCAAGCAAGCGTAAAACCCATTTTTCGACATAACATATTGAAATATTTGATAAAAATATCTTTTAAAACTCATCTTATGTCGAAAAAGTTATAAATATGCCAAAATGGTAAAAACAAAATTACATTTACTATTTACCTTGGTAAAAAGCAGCAGTGGTCCATTTTGGAGTGCAAACTTCTGACGGAAATTGCGACAGATCCGGTTGCCCATTCAGATTCTCGTCTGCTACAGGTAAGAGGTGCTTCCCTGTACTTCATTTCAATCCATTTTTTAATAATTTTACCTTATGTATCAGGCCTCTGTGGCCACTCTTTGAATTTTTAGGGCCGCGCTCATTGGCGCAAGTATCGGGCACAGACCCGCGCCAATGGGATTTTTTATGCAAAGGGCTCGCGCCAGCGGCCGAACCTAAAATTCCGCCTAAAAATGCGAAATATTAAACTTTTTAAATGAAATTTGAAGCCTACCATGGATCTAATCAAGGGTTAATGACCATGTGGATGCAGGAAATCAAGCAAAATGGTGATTGAATGGAAAGAATGAGAGCATCGAGAAGAGGATGAACAGGCCATAGAAAGTGAGGCTTGCATGAATGCCCTCAAAAACTGTGGGCTAAATAAGTTCTTCCTTACACCCTGTCTACGAGCTTAGCCCGAGCTCCTCTAGTATTTGATCAATATTTGGGACGAACATGAACAAGTGTTCAAGTTGCGAGATCAGGTATTGGAACTGGAGGTTTCTGATGTGTATTTCATAACCGGATTGTCTCACAGAGGTCCGATCCTCGTCTTGACTGGAAGTAGACCATCTGGCGAGAAGATGGAAGAACTGATGGCACGAGTGTGCGAAGGAGCACAAATGGGATCAGGGAGTAAAAAGGTGGATATCCACACTATCCCCGATCTGGCATTGAGAGTTGTCCTACATACCATCACGTGGGCTGCAGGGTCGCAGGCACCGCACGAGGCCACAAAGGCCCAACTCCTGCTAGCCTCAGAATGCATGAGTCCCCTACTGTTTGACTGGGCAACAACAATAACAATAAACATGAAGAGACAGCTCACAAAATGCAAGCAAGCTAAACTGAAACAGTTTGGCTATGGTTCCATCCTAGTATCGTTCATTCTGGAACGCTTACCAATCTTCCAGGGCTAAGGGGCCATAGTATCAAACTCGATACCACGAGAGCCAAGAATGGCTCGCTGGGCAGCACTAATGCCCAGAGCTGGAGGCGGCCAGCAGATGTCCTGGAGGCCGGAGTTTTTTAGGTGGTTACGGCGCCAATTGATTGTAGTGGAGGACTGGCCATATGCAGGAACTGACTTCACCGGAGACCCAGATCTCCCACTGCTAGAAGGAGACGACTGGGACGAGGAGTTGGGTAAGACCTTATGTTTTTTGATTTCTATGTTTTATGTTTTTTTGTTAATACACATTCTTCCTAACACATTTTATATATGTATGCAGATGTGGGACCTGAGAGACCAGTTGGGATGTCTCCAATCTCGCGGAGGACTCATCTCGCCCCTGATCCTCAGGGAGAGGGCACAGGAGGAGAGGAGTTGATCCAGAATCTCGAGGGCATTGCCCGAGGGATCCCGGATTATGCTCGGCTGGCGGACGTACCGATGGCGTACCAGCGTCATACGGTGGGAGTTCCAAGTCAGATCCACCGAATCCTGAGACGCTTAGTGCGTGCAGTTACTTGCTATCATGAGCACCATGCAGATTAGCTCTTAGGTATTATACCACACCTATTTTTTGAGAGACGTATCATCTCCGGATGTACTTAAGACGATTATGTATATTTTGACTTTATGTGACACACTCTATGTAAACATTTTGATATCTATATATATATGAATATCTATTTCTGGATGGATCTTTCTTTACATGTGATGATGATTTAAAAATTGCGCAAATGTCTGTCTAATACCAAATTTGCTACTGCATCTGTTAACGTATTCAAATTCCTGGGTATATGATGATATGTAATGTAGTAAAAATTCCTTTCCAGTAATCGAATACGCAGATACAGACGTAAAATGGACGGGTTTCTTACCGAATAGTTTCCGTTCAGCTGTAACACTACAAGTTGTGAATCTAGATATACAAGCAATTCACGGATACCAAGGTTTACTGCCTCGGTTAATAATTCTAAGACAACACTATATTCCACGACATTGTTCGTAGTACGTCCTAGACACACTCCTTGCAGGTTGACCATCTCACCAGCAGGATCATAGATTACCCAGGCTGCTGAAGGCAGATTCCTGGTACTGCGGGAGGCACCATCCGCGAAACCAACAAATGGATGAATAGACATCTGCACAACCAGGAAGACCCGATCAACAGAAAGATGTTTACAAGGCACACCACACCAAACATGCACACAAATGAAAAACACACACCTATGTACACTAAAGACGGGCATGCCCCCCAACATGGTGTCTCAATTCAAGGTGCATGCCCCCCAAGCTTCAGTCCATAGAAGATGGAGTGAAGTTTGAAAACAAACGAGATTTGAACTAAATCTATCAAAACTCGAATTGAAAATGCTCGTGTTTCATTATTTTAACGAGGTTGACACACTTAAAATAACTATCCTCGTAGCATCTTGTTTCATTGTTTTAAGAGCTTGACACAAGAGGAAGAACTGTGCTCTGATGAGCTCCAAGGAGGAGGCTCGGGAGGGAGATGATCATGTGAGTCTTCAACGATCCTCGGGTTACCTTCCGAAAAAACTTCGTGTGTCAAAATGGGCATTTGAAGAGGAGGGGTAGGAACCTGAGTAGCATAACGCTCCAGACAGTCAGTCATTGCCCCCAAGCTAGGCATAAAAGAGGAGCGATGATGTCCATCGCCCCAAGGCAGCTCCTCAAGAGACATAGTTTCAATGATAGCCTCATCTAAAGGAAAAGTCTCTTTGAGAGGATCAGGTGAATCGGCCTGACCAAGCCAGGGGGATTGAGAGTAGACGTCGAGAGCCATGCTCAAAGGAGCATGCTGAGGAGGTGGAGGATCAGATGCAGCAACAATTTCACAGTAGCTGATCTCTACTAGAGTCAAGGGCATTGATTCTCCAAACTCAAACACCTGCTCAGGCGTAGGAATAAGCCAAGGGTCATCGGACCTGGACATCATGTTGACTTGAGCGGTGTGCGATGGTGGTGTGGGAAAAATACCCATGAGGATCGAGTCTTTGAAGAGACTAGGTCCCACACTGTCCGGGGGATTCGGAATTTGATCCACGTATGGCATGTTGTTCTCAGAGGTAGAGGTGAAAAATGAAAACTGATCCACCGTGACAATTTTGCCTTCGTGAGGGAACTTAATGAATCGAAAGACAGTGGACGGAATGCAGAGCATGGCATGGGTCCAGCTGCGGCCAAGAAGTATATTGTAGTTGAGTTTAGCATCAACCACTTCTACTTCCACGTTGACAGTCTTCCCCTGTAATGTGATCGCTAGACTCTCGAGAACACCCAGGGGTTTGGATTCCCGACCATCAAACGCCTCAAGGGCATTGGGAGATGACGAAAGGGCTGGAGAGCCAATGGCCTTCCAGCAAGCGGAGGACGTAACGCAGGTAGATGCACCTTCATCCACGATGGCCCTATGAATGTTCAGACTGTTAATCCCGACTTGAATAATAAGATCGATTTGATGTGGAAGCCGGGGAGTGAAATTCTCTAAATCGAAGGTGAGAAGACTCGAGTCGGCAGGATCAATTCCCCCGATTGCAGACAGTAAAGCCTTCCGTTGCGAAGGACAACTTTGAAGAACTTCTAGCACAGACATGGCAGACGGCCCCTGTGCCAAATCCTCAACAATGCTGTAATGTTGAGCAGCACGAGCATTCGGATTATAAGAATATCTTTGAAGGACACCTTTAGAAGGTGGCTTCACAACGGGTTCAGGAGTAGGCTTCTTGATTTCCAACGAACCGGAGGCAGGTAGGGGAGGTGGTCCATCCGCAACTGCCTTCCCAAGTGCCTGCCGCGATTCGTTGTAATCCTTCGACCGCGTAGCGACAGAGATAGGTGCAACACTCTTCATCATGAAAACCTGAGACCCAAACGGTGCAGATGGTGACGGCTATTCAACCATCTGGGTCTGCTGAGATGGAAATGGCTCTTTTAGAACAGCCGGAGTCCCTTTAGGGCCCTTCAGAAGTTGACTAACCTCGGATCGTCGTGGACAATCCTTAGTATAATGGTCCCCTTCACAAATGAGGCAAGGGTACTTCAGTTTACGCTGAGAGCCATCCTCAGTGCGAGATTTAGATTCTGGCTTTGGGGCATCAGATTTAGATTTTCCTTTGCCCTTCTTTTTCCCCTTGGAAGTTTTCTCCATAGGATTGGCCTGAACGACACTCACTTCCGCGGTTTTACCAGAATCGAAGGGGATGCGATTAGCAGGAGCATTTTTGGAAGAATTAGACTTCTGCTTCCCATTCGAAGATTTCTTCGAATTCTGAGAGACAGAACCAATGACACCATCCACCGCGGGGGTAGGCGGAGCCTTAGAGGTTCCAGACCGCGGGGCATCAGGAAAGATATCATAAAGCGTGCCGGACTGAGAATATACAAGATCCAGATATTGGGCACGCGCAATGGCTTGTTCCTCCGTCACACATGCTCCCATCGCAATATCCTGAGTGATTTTATTCACAAAGGAGGTGGTGAACCAGTGAGTCAGTATCTGATCAGGTATGTGAAACTTGATCAGTCTACGACAGTGCCACCACTCATGAATGTGATCAGAGATGTGAGTGGCTTTATCCTGCTTCAGAGAAGTCAGGAGGTGCGTCCCGGCTTCATAACGAACCGGTAACTGAAAGTGCGTGAGGAAAGCCATGGCTAAAGAATTGAAATCTTGGAAAATGCCGCGGGATAACTCTATGTACCACTTAGTAGCAGCTCCAGTTAAAGTACGCTGGAAGAGGCGCAGGCGAATCGAATCATCGACCCAAGAGTTAGATGAACACAAAAGATGATACGTCATCACATGCGCCTGGGGGTCCTCTCCAGCTTTTCCCTCAAACTTGGGGCAATCACCTGGTATCTTGGTGGGAACCAGAGGCCAATATGGATTATGTAAAATTGGATCATTGGTCAACTTTGAAACATCTGGAAACTCCAAGGTGGCCAGGAACGGCAATGGCGGATTGACTGGCATGCCAGACCCAGGACGAGGACCGTTACCTGTACTCCACAATGGTTGTGAATATCCTTACCCCCATGGGTTCTGTCCCATAGGATTCTGACCGTAGGGGGTGTAGGTCGTATACCCAGACTGATTTGGATGCTGGTAACCAGAGTGTGGGGCCTGATAGCCAGGGTAGGGGCCCTGATTATACGTCGGCCTGGTGTAAGCAGCGTTTGGATTTGGCTGCTGAGTATAGGTAAAACCGGGTGGAGGAGGATAATACTGAGAGCCTCTGGGGTGGTTATAATTTGGTTGAGATTGACCATGAGGATAATAACCACCCTGAGGATGAGTAGGCTGCGAAAAGTGGAACCCTGCGGAGCCTGATAAGTAGGGCGCAGTTGTTGATTTGGCTGCGGCATTGAATGAGTCGGCTGCTGAGCAGGGTTAATAGAATGAGCAGGCTACCCTGAATGAACAGGTTGACCCGACTGAGAGGGCTGCCCTGAATGAACAGATTGACCTGGATAAACAGGTGGCACCAGTTGAGCAGGCTGACCTAGTTGTGAATAAGCCCTAGGTTGTACCGGATGGACCGTTTGGCCTAGAGGCGGAACACCAGGTTGTACCGGATGGGCCGGTTGGCCTGGTGGTGGAACAGGGCTAGGTGCCTGCTGAAAACCGGTTTGACCCGAAGCGGAACCATAGGATGGTCCCGGCTGATATGCAACGTTAGAAACAATATGATACTGCGGTTTCATTGGTAAAGAAGGCTGGATTTTCCCCCCAGGACCATAGACCGGTCCCAGTTGATACCCCAACTGAGGCCGAATAGGTTGACTGGAAGGGCTATAATACTGTCCTTGCGGACCGTATGATGGCCCTTGTTGGCCAACAGGATAGCCTTGCATGGGTGGCCCCTGTGGATCATAAAGATAGCCAGCTTGGCTCGCAGGTTGGCCTTGGAAAGGTTGTCCTTGCAGGTTATAAGCTTGGTTATAAGGTAAACCTTGAGCATATAGGTAAGCCTCAGGAGCGGGTAGACGTAAAATCTCCCCGTGCTCATCATATTGACCTGGGAAAGCATACACAGGTGTACCATCCTGTGCATAGTGCGAAAAGTAAGAGCGGTGAGGATCTTGGGAGGATGGTCCAACCTCGGCGTTTGGTTGTTGCAAAGACAACCGATACTCCTCCGGAGAGATGTTATCTGGTATAGCAGTCGCTAGATAAACATCTTCAGGAGTTGGCACAGCCCTCGCAGCGGATGTTGTGACAACAGGAGAAGAGGCGGCCACATAGACAGTGGGCCGGATGGGAACAGAAGTATCGGGCGTCTGAGGAGACACCCCGGGCATAGTAGCAGTTGGCCTCGGAGAAGGAGCTGACACTCCCATAGAGGCTGCAGCGGAAATGATCTGACCCAAAGATCTGTATCCCTGTGGTAACGAGGGACTGGCTGTTGACATGTCAGCCAGCTCAGAGTTGTCTCCCTGAAACAATCTTCGTGGGAAGAGCTGATAGTCTTCACCAAACATTGGGATTTCCTCACCAGAATCACTCATGGTTGATCCTGTCGTTAAATCTCGTAAGAGACGGCGAGGACTAGGAGGAAATACAGCAGCAACAAAAGGCGAACCCGATGTAAGAGAAAGGAAATCATCTTCTAATCTCAATTCAGACACAGGGTCCGAAAAAGGCCAATTGAACTCAACTGGTCCTCCAAAGGGTTGCTCAGCAAGAACCGGTCCCCCGTCAGGAAACTCGGAAACAATAGGCTGCTGTGGTTCAGCAAAGGATTGGGAAGCCTATGAAGAATCGTCTGTGTAAGGACTACCAGTAGACGAAACCGAAGGTTCCGCCACTGTGGCAAACGACCAGAGAAAAAGAAGCAAACACACACACGGGCTGAAAAAGAGTCAAGACACATGATCAAATGGTCAACAAGCAATATCTAACAGGGCGTGTAATTGTGGGTGATTAATTTTTACCACATTGAAAAATAAGAAACTTCACCGTTTCATGTTTTAAGAGTCGAGAAATGATAAAAGATGACTCTATCTCTTTCAGATTTGACACAAGCGTGAAAGGACAAGCGCTTGACGGTCTTTTCAAATTTAGGGAGTCAGAAAAGACCAAATGACTGCTCAGGAATACTAGGCACAAAGGGTGTACCAAATAACCGTGAACTGCAATATACACCTTGGTTTTAATAATGAAAACGAAATCAACCAAGGACTTTCCGTACGTGCAGGCAATCTCCCCGAATGCTGTGTTCGGTGTATCACGGGTATAGGGCGGCAGACTCGGCTTCCTGTGGATAAAGGATTGAAAACCTAGAGGGGTCTCCCTTTATATACGCGACAGTACGGGGAGCACAAGTCCGTACTAGCGCTGTCTAAAGCCAAAATGCGAACGACAGCTGCTAGGTTTAAAGACGTCGGAACACGTTTCTAGCCTAGACCTCTAAATATGTTTCGTTAGATTCCAATGCTGCCTTAGTGTAAATTGAGTAGATTTTAAAGTTGATCTTCAATTACGTTTCAGTTTTCAGGCCCTAACGAATGTGTTGTTTCAAAAACTCCTAAATTCAAAGCTACATGCCACAGTACACCATTTCGTTCGATGAAAACTAGCTACAGAAGAGTTGAGAGTCTTTACACAAACAAAATGATCGGAAGACAAACAATGAGATCTCTAATGCAACTAATGAAATCGAAATTTTTTCATTCCAATCACTAATTACTAGTAAAATCGAAAAATTTCAATTTGCACTAATCAACCAAAAGCAAAAGAGATTTTTTTTTTATAATTTTCAATGTTTGATAGCTAGATGCACTAAACAAACTGAAAATAAACGGAACAACTTGAGAAACGATATTGAGAGAGCAAAACGAACAAATTTCACTCAATGACACAAGCAATCAGATCTCAAATCGACCAAAGTCTCTCAAAACCAAGAAAAATACTGAAAGGCTCCAATGGACCGTGTGATCTAGGCCCAAAGAAAGACCAAATGAAATTTGAATGAAGAAACGAGCAATCACCCAAAAATCACAACAAAACAGTGAAAAACTACTAAAAGGATGCGGAGGAGCAATCAGAGAGTTGACTGGATAAACGAAACACCAAAACTCCCAAGGAGGGCTCGATACACAAAGCCACTAGATGCCCTAGGGCTTAAAACGTGAAATCAATAGATAAAAGCAAACAACCAAAGGATGAAGGCAAATTCCCAATCAAACGGGACCCCAACACACTCAGATAGTCGAAAAATCAAGAAGAAAAATGCTGACCAGACCTAGAGAGCTCAAAACTGAGCAAACTCAAATACCCTACAAGAGTGGCATGAATGTAAGGCTGAAACTGGCACCAGAAAACAATTGGCGCGGGCTATACAAAAGCAACATGCGCCAATTGGCGTGACTGTCGGGCTAAAAAGCGCGTCAGTCGAGTTTCTCAGCCAAAAACAAAAAAGAACTACTCCAGAAGCAGATCAATGTAAACTAAGCAAACCAAGAAGCAAAAAACAGCAAAAGAACCCAGCCCAGAAGGCTAACCGAGCAAGGAGAATCATAAAACAATCAAACGAGACAATCTAAATGAGACAGTGAAATCTAGACGATCCCCATCAGAGTCGCCAAATTGTTGAGGAGGTAAATCCCCTCTGCGGACAGAGGCGATCCCTACTAGCCCAGCAGGGGTTTAGCAACAATCATCAAATGTTACAGCGCAAGTTCCTAGTTACGAATAAAAGACCAAAGATGGAGGCCTAACTGGAATCCAATGCTATGATCCGTAGAAGAGAGCGTTCCCGTTCCTCAGCCTCGGCAGATCACGATCCCCACGATCTTCGTGAATGGACACCTGCACATGCAAGAAAAAACACGAATAAAAGCATAAAATCCAGAATATGAAACTATATATCAGTCAGAAAGGATATAACTCATATTAACATAAGTGAAAACAGAGTGGAACCATAACCGTAATCATTCATTAAATAACAATCGAAAAAGAGTACAACCAATGTTCTGATGCCACGGTCTCCTTCGGAAGGGTCCCCAGTCGTTCACGTCTCGCAAAGCTCGCCAGGGAAAGGGAAAACCTCTCTAGAGTCTCTCGACGATAGTCTCCTTAATTGAGTCGGCCTTAAGGGAAGAAAGAGGGCTCTTACATCACAAAGGCTCTTGGGAATTTGGAGATTCAAAGCTTGGACACTTCAAGACTAGCTTGCAATGGCAATAGGCAAGCTTTTATATATGGGGAAGGAGGGAGTTGGGATCCCTATTATTGTGGGATTAGCCCTATCAACAAGGAAGGTTCCATGGGAGGTGGAAAACCACTTCCCTTCCATGGAACTCCCGCAGCCAAACCTCACAACTCAAGATAGGAAATGGTTTCTGAGTTTTTTGAAACACAACTTCCACCATCTTTATTTAAAAAACACTCAAATTGGCTGGCGCGACTATTGCTCTGGGACAGAGCGCCAGTTGGCGCGGCCTCTTTGTAGGATTTTCCCCATTGGCGCGAGTGATGAACTGTCTGCCCACGCCAATGCAAAAGGAGATGTTTTCATGGTTTTTTGCAAGGAGATTTCTTTAGGGAAATTGAAGCTCATGTTTAAAGGAATGCATTGATGATGATTTCAAGGCATGACAATGTTCACAGGTCACAAAATGGGTCCTCCATTGTGCGGGACGGGGAATGGTAGGGACGGTGACAAATTACTGTGTAACAGCATGGAAGTGAATAAATATGAGGGTGTGCTAGGGAGTGTTAATGAGTGCTATCTAGCATGCCAAGGAGGAAGTGACAAGGTATGTTTAGCACTAGTAAGGCATGCTAGGGAATATCAAGGCATGTCAAGAATTTCCATAGTGTGCTAGGGAGTTCCAGTGTGTGTTAACATGTTCCAAATAGTGCTAAGACATGCAAGATGCTAAGGCATGATAGGATGTGTAGGGTGTCAGGGTATGCCAATATCTATCAAGGAGTATCAAGGCAAAAAAAAGAAGAACCAAGCTAAAATGCAAGGAAATGAACACATAATAGGGTTAATAAATCAGGAATTTATCTTTTTTCAAAAGGGGCATGCTAGGCACACTAATAATAGGTTCCAATACATGCCAAGTTCCAATGTGTGCCAAGTGCTCATGTATGTTAATGCATTCCAAAGTGTTCTAGGACATGCTAGGGACTACAAGGCATGCCAACACAAGCTAGGAGAGTGTTATGCTATGATAGGACTTGCCAACATGTGCTTGGGTGTCCTAGTCATGGAAATATGTTCTAGGTACAAATATGTTCTAATACATGTGAGGTGACAAGGAATGTTAGTGTGTGACAAAGCATGTTAATATATGCCAAGAGTGTTAAGGAGTGTTAGATCTCTCTCATTAATCAAATTTACAAATCTTGACTATTTATTAAATAATATAGTTTCTACACACACAAGTGGAACTTTATACAAAGGGAATTTGTTAGATAATAAACCTAATAGAGATTAATCATGTATTGACTCATAGGAAAACTATATTCTCATTACTTGAGGGAAATGATACACATTAATTACTTCTTAACGATTTGACTGACTCTAACACTATACGGCCTTGGACACATAATGAAAAAGACTCCACAAAAATGGTCTTAAATCATTATCTTTTGACAAAAAATATAGTAACATGCACATAGCGTCATCAAAAAACTCATTGGAATAATCAATGACGACGAACTTTTTTCGACCGTCACCAAAAGTAACCAAAAATAGCATTGGTGAGGGTCAATAAAAGATTGTCACTAGAAGTGTCACCAAAGAGAGAATTAGTGGCGGGCCTTTAACAACCCTCACCAAAAGTGTCATTGAAAATGGATTTGGTGACAAACCTTAAAGGACCATCACTATATACACTTACAATAACATTTTTTTAAGGACCGTCACCATATGTGGCATTGGTGACGGACCTTAAAGGTCTTTCACAAGCATGACCCTCACCAATGTCCTTTTTTCTTGTAGTGTACCATGTCTGGTGGATGGCTTTGCATGAGTGGTTTTTTCCACACCATGATCCTTCGCATTTGTCTACTCTACATCTTGAGGTTCATCCTTCGGAACCAAGATTTCCTCATCTGCATGAAAATCAAGCTCCCTCTCAAGGGACGATCGCATGGCTTTCTCCTCATCAAATTTTTCATCCCGTCTAACAAGTTTCATCCTGTTGTTCGACAAATACACTCGATAGTTGTGGGGAGTATCAGTGTACTCCACAAATATCCCAATCTTAGTTGTTGGACATTCTAGCTTCTTTCTGGAATCTTTGGTCACATGGAAATAGACAGATGAGCCAAAAAATTTAAAATATGAAACATCAGGTTTCTTACCAGAAAAAGGCTCCTCTGGTGTACTCATGCCAAGTATCCGATGAGGACTACGGTTCTACACAAATACTACTGTGCTGTATGCCACTTCCCATAGATTCAACGGTATGCCCTTATCATGTAACATAACTCATGTCGCACCCACAATATTTGTTTTGTTCTTTCTTTATGAAACCCCATTCTGTTGTGGGTTATGAGGCGCAACAACTCTCTCTAAATTCCTTCTTTTCTACAGAAATTCTTGAATTTATTGGAGATGTACTCACCACCATTATTGCTCCTTAGAGCCTTCACATGCTTCCGTATATATTTCTCAACCGGTGCTTTGAACTCACAAAATTTTGAGAACGTCTGATCTTTCTTTTGCATGAAGTAGATCCAACAATTTCTAGAAAAATCATCAACAAAAATCACATAATACTTGTGCTTTGTTGTAGAAGCTGTAGAGAATGGTCCACACACATCTGAGTGAACTCTCTCAATGATTTCTGTTGCTCGGTTCTCCTTCTCATGAAAAGTGGCCTCTGTATACTTCCCCATGGCACATCCCTCGTATGTGTCTATATACACAAGACTACCCTTTGGAAGCCTCGTAGAAATATGTTGCATGACCTTCAAGGCGTTGTGGTGTATATGGCCCAATCTCCTGTGCCATAAATCACCCTCATCCCGACTCACCACTTTGTCTTCTTTACTCATTAATGTTTTGTAGCCAATGGCCATCTACATCAAGTTTGTAGAGGTTCTTCACACGAACCCCCAATATTCTTAACTTTTCCTGTGGCTTTGTGACGAAGGAATGCTTTCCCTTCACTGAAAACCACATCATGTCCTCTATCCTCCAACATAGTAACTGAAACTAAATTATTTTTCAAGCCTAGTACATGCATGACATATTTTAATAAGAAAGGTTTACCTGACTATCTCGGGAAATTAACTGTACCAATCCCAGTAGCGTTATACTTCCCATCATCACCCATCTCGATGTGCATCTTAATATCCTTCTCCTCCAATCTACTAAAAAGTTATTTCTCTTCCTTCATATGGAAAGATGCACCATTATCCAAGTACCACACTGATCCCATCACACTAGACACCATGAAAATGATTAGTGAGAAGTCCAACTCGAACTGTGAAGCCAAAGCATCACCCACTGCAGATCCTGAAGCCTTCTTGTTGTTCTTCTTCTTCTATGGACAATTAGTGGCATAATGTCCATGTTCGTGATAGTGAAAAATTTTCACTCTAGACATGTCATGCTTCTTTCCTTCTTTGCAGGTCTCATATTTGTAATAGGATTTATTTCTCTTCCCCTTATTTGCCTTACCAACCAAGGCAAAATTTTCCTCATCATCTGCCTTGGATGAGGATCCATCCCTGGTATTCCTCTTGAATTCTTCTTGTACAAAACCCGACCAAATTCGCTCGCAATCTAGTAGCTTCTCCCTCCCATTAACAGAGTCCTGATAACTATGCCAACTATTAGGAAGGCCTAGAAGTGCTAGGCTCACCAAGTCATCATCCGCTACAGTAATCCTGACACTTCCAAGGTCATCTCGACATTGGATGAACTTGGTTAAATATTTCGCAATAATGTCGCCTTTCTCCATTTTGATTTTCCTGAGCTTGTCCTTCAGTGCCAATTTTTTGTGGTCACTATTGTTCTGAAACAGATCTGCCAAAGCCTTCCACATTTCATATGGAGTCACTTTTCCATGGAGACTCGAGACAATGTGATCTTGAACTCCCTCTTATAATATCATCCTGGCCTTTGCAACCTTATTTTTCTAAGCATCAAGAAGAGTGGAATCTGCTGCTACGGGCTTTGGAATATAAGTGTTGATAAATTCTTTCAACCCATTGTCCTCCAGAACTACCTCCATTCTGTCTTTCCATGCAATATAATTAGAACTACCCTCAATTTCATATTCCAATATTAATCCATTGAAAGCCATCTTGATCCGCCTATCACACCAAAGAATATTTTTTACAAATTCGAATGATGTTCATCACAAACTCAACTTCTTCTCCACTATAGTGATTTACTGCACTGTGATACCATGTAGAAATCATACAAAAAATATGTATACCAATGGATTCAATCTGATCATGCGATATCTTAAAGAAAAATATTCAATCCTTCTACAAATTAATTGCAAAAAATAAATGTGATCGCACAATCACACCAAGTTAAAGAAAGAAGAAAATCAATCCACAACGCAGATATTTTTCATGGGGAAAGCTTGTTGCTCAAAACCCCTCTATATTCTATTGTATATTCAATCAATGAATCATGAAACAATACAATGCACTCTTCTCACAAGAGTCTGTTGCACTCTACCAACTGTCTCACACTGATCTGGAAAAAATTGACCAACACTTAGCCAATTTCCTGCCTCTGCTCAGCCTGCCTTTCTTGCGCAATTCTAGTAGAAATAAATCCCTATTATTTAGGAATTTCAGCTTTCCAAAAATGTGCAATTCTCATGGGAAATCCTATGGGTGTATTACTACATGCTGGCAGTTTGCTAATAATACAAATGATAGTTAACATCTCTTTAACCTCTGTCTCAACTGGGTCTTCATCAGAACTGACATGCATGCAGCTCTTAATAGTAAATCATCAGTTAATTAACATATCATTTCATGTAAATTAAATCTGATTTAATTCACTTGACCTCTCACTAGTGCAACAATCAATTACAACTATTTTAACTTATTTTAACTCAATTAATTGAGTTAATTGCTTTCTCATGCATTAAAGTAATACACTAACTACAACTTGGACTCTAAAACAAATAGAATCTCTCTACATGCCTCACCAACCACCCTCAACTCAAATTTCATGAGCTAACTGAGTATATCACACTCAGTTAACTATTACAAGTGATTATGAGATAAGATTACAATTTATTGTCCAATTTAATTAAGGGAAAATTAAATTAGACACACATTTCTTGTTGACTTTTCAACAACTTCTCCTTTTCATGACCATCAATGTTATAGTAGTTGTAGTTTTTTCCAGGATATTTGCATCGGTGTGTTTTGGTTGCCATATTTTTATCTTTCCCCATTCCCACTTCTTGTTCCCCTCCTTCAAATAATCGTGGTGCTCCTCCTACTTTGATTCACTTACTTTCCCTTTCTTCTCGCCTATGTTCTCCATGTATTATTCCTGTACACAAATATCATCCATTGATCTAGGCTTGAACAACATCACTTGCTTGTGTAAATATATTTGTAGACCCCCCAAATAATTTAGGAATATATTTGGGTTTTTTGGGGAGATACACAACATTATGGCCATATTTCTAAATTATTTGGTGTACTCGTGTAAACGTTTCCCTTAATTCTACCTGAAGTAGTACCATCAGATTCATTAGTTCTATACATGCTTGATAGGGTAAAATTGCGAAATTATGAGGGTATTAAAGTCCTCCCACTTAGTCACCAGAGTGTCTCTCTCCAACCACAAGGTATCCATGTGGTTTTCCCAATAGCTCAAGGCATGGCCCTCTAATTTCAACTGTGCAAATGCAATCTTCTCTTCTTCCTCTATATGTAAAATACTAAAATAAATTTCTAATTGTTGCAACTAATGATTTAGTTTCATATAATTTATCTCATGCCTTTGTATGGATTTATATCGACCTTCGCTTCCATTTTGAACAGGAATTGTGAACGGTTCATGGTACTAGAATTGGTTTGATATTTTACGGGTTCTTTCTTTGAATCCTTCTTTATTTATTCCTAGTCCCTTAATCTCCCCTCTAATCATACCTTTGTGTTGAAACCCCCATCCTCTATAAATAGACTGATCTTATTGTTCATGGCCACCATGAGGAGGTTCATGTTATAGTTTATATTTGTAACTTGTGCTTCTAATCACAAAACCCTTTCCTTTTTAGGATCGAGACGTGATGGACTAGCCTGCAATAACCAAGATCTTCATTCTTTGTCACTGCTTATAAAAATGCATGTTCAGTAATGCCCAAATCAAAACCTCAATCTCTGGCAAATTCACACTTTACCATTTTTGCGGAAGTTTTCTTTCAATTTATGGTTATAAAACCTTTTCACAATAATCATGTCTCAAGCATCAAATTGTGAATCAATCAATATTCAAATCCTTCATTAAACCATACCAATGCTTTAATTCCCTCTTTCATTAAAATAACCACCATTCACATGTGTTTATACACATCATCCCCAAATTATAATCTGCATTTCCAACCCCAGTTTACATGCTTTCATATCATCATTCAATCCCAAGCCAAATCTTGTACATGCGCCTTTTCAGATTTCATTTCACAATCAAATTTCAACCAAACAAATGCGCCCATGGACAAGTGATACTACATCTAAATAAGACTCGGACTTGACCATTTTAATACCAGTGTTCTGCTTTATATTCAAGACATCCAGAATTCAATTTCACTTCACATTAAACTCAGTTCAAACATACATTAACCGAATCGATCTCTCAGCAAACTTATGAATTGTTTTCAACAGATCCAAATTACCTCCGCAATACTTTGTACATTCAATCAACTCCAGCAAACAGCGTTTTCACAATTCATCTTTTGTTATATCGATTTCAGGGTTTAAAAATCGAATGCTCTCCAGAATTTACAATGTACTTACCATTTCACTTCTGCGCTGAAGATTCTGCTTTCCATTTCATCCATATTTAAGAATAAATCCAGCCAGCAATCTGCTCCAATCTTTGTTAACGCCTCTTCTGAGGTATTCACTGGTTCTAATTATATGTCTGGTCAAATATCAATTTGTTTCACTGTTCGATCACAATTTCACTCTCCATATACTTCTTCTGATACCGAGACCATATCCATTCCGTATAAGTTACGGCAACAACATTACAGAAAACAGAAATTCCAATACCTGAATTCGAAGGCTACTCTGACAAACACCGATTTTCTACAACGCTTCTTCCTTCAACACGTGTTCTACTGAATTGACTTTCAAACAAATCGAGCCTCTGCAATTAATACTATGTTTCATCGATTAGAAGGGTTTAAACACGAATTCTGTACCTACAATGTTCGACTTCATAAAATGTACATACAGCTCTGCCTTTGGTTCAAATCAATTTCATTCAACGGAAATTTAACCAGCTTACGCCCTCTCCTTATTTAACATAGATTTAATAGTTTGCGCCCTCACGGATTTATCATTTATTAACTGCACAATCCGTCTTTTGCATAGATCATTACTCCTCGATTCATCTGCGCTAGCGCTTTTGCCAATGTTACATCTCTTCAATGTACTTATACTTCTCGAAGGAACAGCATAATTACTTGCGCTATATAAATATTATCATCAGAAAGCCAAGTGTGAAATCGATCATCAATTCACTGAATTTTATAAACCCAACTTATATAAGAGCATTTACAACAAACAGATGAAACATTATCACTGTATACCGTTCCACACCTTTGCTTTAGGCTCGATTCAACGCCTTCTTATACTCAAACAAATTTGCATTTAACAATATCCACATCGATTATTCAGATCGATCTGCCAGTTCTTACCAAGTACAATTCATTCAATTGTTTTGTTTGAATTCATAAACGCATCCAATACAAGTGCACATTATTCAACTTGCAGTTTCAGAAATTAACAAGAAACAAATATATAATCCCAATCAGCCAATATAATCTGAAACTCACAAAATTACTTACAACTCTCGTCTTGGCCAGATATTCGGAATTGATGGCCCTCTACAAACTGCCCAAAGGCTTCCAAGTAGAAAACCTCTCACTCTCTACTCACACTCACTCACAAATCTCCTTTTCATGCCTTTGAGGCTTGATGAATTTATACAATTTTAAAAATGATTTAATTTAATGCTCAATCCCCTTAATATCTCAATACCACTAAAATATCTCAACAAATCCTATTATCTAGAATCTTATCCCTTTATATCCTTAACTACCCAAATTCTCTCATATCCTTTTAATTAATAAAAGGATATTTACAAAATCCTCACTTTCTCGTATTTTATTTAAAATAACAAATTAATTAAATAAAATATTAAAAAATTTCACACCCCCTTTTCTAACATATTTACAAATAAAAAAATACCCTTGATGCTCCTGCATCAGACTCCCCATGTAAGAAAATTCATGACCACCTGGTCATAAGTCTGGATAATTATTTCCTCCTGGATCCCAAATTTTATTTTGTAATCTTTCCTTGCTTGTCAATTGCTTTGCTGCTGTTGTTATCTGCTGTTGTCCTCCAGGTTTCCATATTTTGTGCTGTAGTGCTCCACTTGCTTTGCCTTCAAGATATGCTACTGTCTTCCTCTTGTTGTCACTCCTTTTCTTTCTTGCTACTGTCTTTCTCTGAGACATTTTCATCATTAACCTCCTTATCAACTCAATTTCTCTGTCTAGTATATCCTCTGTCTGCTGATTGTTCCCAACATCTTCAATAAAACATGTTGCTCTAGCTGTCACTATGGATGTTGCTGCCTCCCAGACTTCCTGTCCCTCTGCAACATTCCTTTGCTCATCATCTGCAATTTCATCTGCAACTTTTTTCTCTGGTTCAAATGTCTCCAGCAAACATTTCAGCATTTCATCAACATGCTGCAAATTAACTCCACCATAATCTCCATCTTCCCCTTCGACAATCTTCAGAAATTGTCCATCATCATCAAGTTTTGCAAACACTGTAGCTTCACCCTCTGTCACTGTAGCAGCTCCAAAATTTCGTACACCAGTCTTCTCTTGGCTATACAGACAAGCCAACTTTTCCTTGTCACCCATGGTAACAAGCCTCTGCTTATGAGACCTAATTGTCTCATCTTCTTTCTGCAACTGTTCACCTCCTTCCAAGACAATTCCAAATGATGGACTGTCTTCTACATCACCTGTAAACACAATCAAATTTTCAGCATCAAAATCACAAGACCCAACGGTCTCACTTGTAGATTCAGTCATCCTTAGCTCTAAGTCTTCTTCAGGACTCAGAAAATATTTACTGGCTTTCTCCTCAGCTTTCCCTGGCAACACTTCAGTATGCTAATTTGCGTTCACCATGAGACTGTCAGCTAGTCTCGCCTTCTTTCCATCTGTCTCCAAGATGTCGTTCTGCTCTCATTCACTGTATTGAACTCTTTCGTCTACTGCAATCTTTCTATCATACACTGAATTTATCAACAAATATTCCAACAATGCAATTTCTCTGTAGCATTGCTGAAGCATATCATCATCACCTGCATTCATACATAAACTTTCAGTTTGCATATCAAAATGTTCAACAATATCAGCTGTTACTTCCCTTATCTGCGCTTCAGACTGCTTCTCTTCTTCAGCATCCACAAGAATTTTCTCTTGTACTGTAACATCAAAAGCATCACTGCTTTCCTTTTCAGAGTACTTATCATTTTCTGCTTCCTCTGTATTCATTCCCTTCTAAGATCTTGCTATCTCATCATCAATCTGAACAACCTTCAGATTCAACTCTTCTCTCTCCTGAACAAACTCTAAAGCTTGCTCATCTCCCTGTACTATACCTGCAAACATACACAACTCGTCAGTTTTAAAACTACAAGACCTTTCAGTCTTGACTGCTTCCTCCAACACATCCTTCTGAACAAATATGCATTTGGAATCTTCAAATTCCAACTCTGGCTCAAGAACTCTAAGTCCTTTCTTCAATAAGGAAATCACACTTTGCCTCAACTTCACCTGCAATTGTCGCCAAATCACTCTCTTTCCCTTCAGTGGAAAGATCCATTTTCTATTCTGATCTTCCTGCTCTTGCATCCATTCTTCTAGTACCTGCAATTGTACCTTTATTACTGCAATCTCTCTTTCTCTGACTTCATCAGTCATCTCACCTCTGTGGCATTTCTCTGAACCTCTTCTCTGATCCTCCATGATCATTTTCTCCATGAGTTTCTCACTCATCATGAGTTGCACTAGCCTCTATAGCAGCAATCTCTTCTGCTGCCACTTACCTCACCAAGCTCTCCTCACTCAGTCTTTTGGTAAGTACTGGTTCACTGCCTCTGGAACCTCTTGAGCACTTTCTCTGCTCTCTCTCCAGGCTATCTCTTCAACTCACCTTTTTCTTCAGGACACTGCAATTGTCCTCCCTATCCAGCCTTTAGCTGAATGTCAGGCTCTCTACCATCATCTTATCTGCAATCATAAATTTCAATCAGAAAATCATCTTACCTTTAAGATCTTGCAGGATCTTGTTCTCCTTTCGCTTCTGCCATCCTGTTCACCGCATTTTTGTAGCTTGCATATCAAATTTAAAACTCTGATATTCTTTTCAATCATTCATCAAAGAAACACACTTTAGTTTTCAACAAAACCTTCTGTCCTCATTCAGAAAATAAACATTTCAACGTAGCATTCCGACTCTGATACCAAAATGATGGACTAGCCTGCAATAACCAGGATCTTCATTCTTTGTCACTGCTTATAAACATGCATGTTCAGTAATTCCCAAATCAAAACCTCAATCTCTGGAAAATTCACACTTTACCATTTTTGCGGAAGTTTTCTTTCACATTTATGGTTATAAAACCTTTTCACAATAACCATGTCTCAAGCATCAAATTGTGAATCAATCAATATTTAATTGCTTCATTAAACCATACCAATGCTATTTAATCACCACCATTCACATGTGTTTATTATAATCTGCATTTCCAACCCCAGTTTACATGCTTTCATATCATCATTCAATCCCAAGCCAAATCTTGTGCATGTGCCTTTTCAGATTTCATTTCACAATCAAATTTCAACCAAACAAATGCGCCCATGGACAAGTGATACTACATCCAAATAAGACTCGAACTTGACCATTTTAATACCAGTGTTCTGCTTTATATTAAAGACATCTAGAATTCAATTTCACTTCACATTAAACTCAGTTCAAACATACATTAACCGAATTGATCTCTCAGCAAACTTATGAATTGTTTTCAACAGATCCAAATTACCTCCGCAATACTTTGTATATTCAATCAACTCCAGCAAACAGCGTTTTCACAATTCATCTTTTGTCATATCGATTTCAGGCTTTGTTTAAAATCGAATGCTATCCAGAATTTACCACGTGCTTTCTTCTGTGCTAAAGATTCTGCTTTCCATTTCATCCATATTTAAAATGGACTCCAACCAGAAATCTGCTCCAATCTTTGTCAACGCCTTTTTCTAAGGTATTCACTGGTTCTAATTATACGTCTGGTCAAATATCAATTTGTTTCACTGTTCGGTCACAATTTCACTCTCCATATACTTCTTACAGTGAGACCATATCCATTCATTATAGTTACTGGAAACAACATTACAGAAAGCAGAAATTCCAATACCTGAATTCGAAGGCTACTCCGGCAAGCACCGATTTTCTACAACGCTCCTGCCTTCAACACGCGTTCTTACTGAATTGACTTTCAAACAAATCGAGCCTCTGCAATTAATACTCTGTTTCATCGATTAGACAGGGTTTAAATAAGAATTTTGTGCCTACAATGTATATGCCTAAAATGTTCGACTTCATAAAATGTACATACAGCTCTGACTTTGGTTCAAATCAATTTCATTCAATGGAAATTTAACCAGCTTACGCCCTCTCCTTATTTAACAGAGATTTAATAGTTTGCGCCCTCACGAATTTATCATTTATTAATCCCATTAACTGTCTTTTTATTAGATTGTGGCCCCTCGATCTATTTACATGAATTCCATAATGTTACATAACTCTTCAATGTACTTATACTAAAGGAACAACATAATTACTTGATACCAGATAAATATTATCATAAAAAAAAGCCAAGTATGAAATCGATCATCAATTCAACACCTTATAAACCCAACTTATAAGAGCATTTACAATGTTTCCAGATGAAACATTATCAATCAGATACCGTTCCACACCTTTGATTCAGCTCGATTCAACGCCTTCCTATACTCAAACAAATTTGCATCAATTTAACATTATCCACATCGATTATTTAACCGATCTCATGCATTTTACTAAGTACAATTCCTTAGATTTCAATCGTTTTGTTTGAATTCATAAACGCGTCCAATACAAGTGCACATTATCTAACCTAGTGGCTTCAGAAATTCACAAGAAACAAATATAGCATCCCAATCAATGTATATAATCCGAAACACACAAAATTACTTACAACTCTCGTCGTATTTATGGATCGATGGCCCTCTACAACCGCCTCCGAAGGTCCTGTACACAAGCCCTAAACTCTACTCCTACACTCACTCACAAATCTCCTTTTCATGCTCTCTGGTGGGCCGATGAATTTATACAATGTGAAAATGATTTACTTAATGTCTAACTTTAATATCTCAATACTCACTAAAAATATCTCAACAACTTATTATCTAGAAGATCTAGAATCTTATCCCTTTATATCCTTAACTACCCAAATTCTCTCATATCCTTTTAATTAATAAAAGGATATTTACAAAATCCTCACTTTCTCGTATTTTATTTAAAATAACAAATTAATTAAATAAAATATTAAAAATTTTCACACCCCCTTTTCTAACATATTTACAAATAAAAAAATACCCTTGATGCTCCTGCATCAAGACGGTTATTCACATATTTGTCAGCCATGAATAGGTTTTTATGATTTTTGGCTTAGCCAATCTAGATCCCCTAAAAATCTCCACAATATACCCAAAGAAACATGCTCTAATACAATATGGTTTATAAATTGTCTTAGATATTCCATTGTACAGTTTCCCATAACATATTAGATAAAATTATACTTAAAAATATGAAATCTACACTATGAGTGTTTATTTCTCTTTAGATATATAAATATGTAAAATATTGTTTATTGTGTATGCATGCAAATTATAATCATGCAATAAATAGAGAAAAACAAAATAAAAACTCACAAACAACAATTGACACAAGGTATAACGTGGGAAACCTTTTCGGGAGAAAACCCAACTAGAAGGTGGGGCCACTCTACTATCTTTCGTTAAATAGAAAATGGTTGAAATTACAAAGAAGTAAGGCATGTGTCCCTCGAGACACAACAATGAAAAAATCCTCTATGTATGTTATCTCCCTATGCATCTCAGATACTTTTCTCGTCTATGGAACAAAATTCACCTGAAAAGAATGGAATCCATTTTCTTCCTAATGGCCTAGTTATAACACGTCTCAACAGCCTCCTTGCAATTACATTTGACTCCTTCAACTCTTAACTAGAGTTACAACATTGACTCTTATAAATTCATCTTCATCATGATCACATGGTTATCCCATTTTACATAAGTAATAGGGGTTGACATGGCATCCTCTCGAATCATGTTGGTTAAAACAGGAAGGCAAACTTCTGAGTGGCATAACTTTTGCATGTATACTCTGATTGAGGTAATTCTTATGTCAGTGGAAAGGTATGTGTGCGTAGAATAACATATAAGGTTCCACACTAGAGTGGTGATTTTTTACCCCCAAAAAATTTCATTGAATGCCTCAAATGACTCTGAAAGGATTTATACCCGCATTTTCCAAATTGGGTCCCGCCAGTAAAAATGGTCGTGTGAGTTGATTCCTCCACTTTTTCCACTCTGAAAGCATCAAGATGGATGAAAAACAATATAATGATCCAATCTAGATCATCCAATTTAATATAATGATAAAAACATGTATATTAAATCATGAAACAATCCTAAAACATTATGAATGTATACAGATAAGTAATAGGTACTATATAATAACATAAACAATCGACATGGACAGAAGAACGCATTTGAAGATAAATTCTTCTAGAAGTAGCACTAAAACATTGAAAAAATATGATGATGAGAAAAAGAAAAACTTAATAATAACATCAACTAAAGGAAAAACAACTCTATTCTCAAACATTTTCAAACAAGAAAATAATTATAATGTCATGTAATAAATATTTAAATTACACAAATAAAGCAAATACAAGTAAATTGAAAACACGAAGAAACCAACAATTCTAATATCAAACATTGAAAGCACAAACAAGAAAACACTTCTAATAAAAAACATTCAAAATGAAAAGTAATAAACAATTCTAATGCGAAACATTTTCAAATAGGAAAATAATTGTAATGTCAAACATTGAAAACACAAATAAAGAAACAATTTTAATGTAAAACATTTTCAAACAATTGTATTGTAAAATATTGAAAACACAAATAAGAAACAAATCTATTTTCAATATTTTCAAGCAAGCTAACAATTCTAATGTCTTACATTTTCAAATATAAAAAAGGAAAAAATGTTTAATGTCAAACATTGAAAATACCCATGAAACCTAGCACAATTGATGATAAGGTGTTTTGTTGAGGCACCCCTTTGTGTGAAGGTCATCGATTTAAAACCTGGGTACAAAAAATCCAGCGATATTACGAGTTGGTTTGGTCCAAGTAGGTTATGATATCTAGGTAATTTTGATAGCTTAGATGCCCATGAATCGTGATTTCTTAGCTAAATTTTAGTCCTGCAAGTCAAAAACGAACTAGCAGAAAAATAAATAAATCAAATCAAATCAAAAATAAAAAAATAAAAAAAATCAAACATTGAAATGAAAGAAAAAAGCTACTCTAGCCTAAAAAAAATTCAAACAAATAAACAATTTGTATATTAAATTTTGAAAACACAAGCAAGAAAATCATTCAACTATTATATGTGTTCATATAAACAAATAAGTCTAATATCAAGTAATAAATATATACATTATTTAAATTACATAAATGAAACAAATACTAAGAAAAAAATAATAATTTCAAATATAAAAAACACAAACACAAGAATAATTCTAATATCAAACGATATTTCAAACAAACAAACAATTCTTAAAACATTGAAACACAAACAATCAACCAATTTTAATGTCAAAAAATTTCAAATGATAAAACAATTATATTGTGAAATATTGAAAATGCAGACAAAAAATTGTTCTAATATCAAACAGTTTCAAACATGCAGAGAATTATACTGTTAAAATATGAAAACTCAAATGCATGAAAATAATTATAATGTCATATTTTCAAATAAGTATTATATTTTAATGTTAAACTTTGAAAACATAAATAAGAAAACAATCCTAATGTCAAACGCTTACAAATGTCATATATTTCTTTGTTCGTAAGACACATGCCACTCCATGCCACATGGTTGTGTGCATGTAATGGTGTCGTGTGGTGCCTGCAATTGGGATTTGTTGAAATCAAGTGCATAAAAACCAATTTTGGTAAATTTGATTTCCCTGTAATACAGAGGTGGAACACTGCAACTCTCCTGGTAAGGGTGAGGTTATTTCCCAACTAGAACAAAACCTACTATTTTTATTGTTCAAGGTCACTTCCTCATATTTGGGGAGCTACTTACTATTTATCTTTGTTTCAATAGCTCGGGAAACTTCAGAATCATGTGAAATGCTCTGCAGTTTGGACAAGTTCAGAATCATGTGAAACAAACACAAAAAAAACCAAACATTTAATGTATATCGACTAATGCTAGCATTATTTCTGATTTCGAAAATACTAATGAAGCAAACCCATTGATTCCATAAAAAATATGAACAAATAGCTTCATATACCTTTTCACCTCGGGAAGAGGCCAATAAGATGAGAAAACATCTAATTGGTCTATCAAATCATTACAACATTTTATAGGTTGAGTAAACGGTATTTTATGAAGCGCAAAAAAATCTTTAGGTTAATTCGAACACTGACTAATGCTAGTAAGTAAAACCGATTATAATAGTCCCATGCTGCAGGCAGGGACTCATAAGTAAACAATCCTAATGTCAAACGCTTACAAACAAAAAAAACAATTATAATGTCATATAATAAATATATATACTATTTATGTAATTCCATATTAGTTAGGTTGGAATGATGTGATGCTTGGGACATTGTTATGGCTTGGGATTCCCTAGCCATTGCCACGTCACACCATTAGAGTTGATTGCAGATTTTAGACCATTTAGTGTGTTGTCTTTGCCACTGCTTTATCTTTAGAGAAGTTGATTGTTTGCAAATTGTAGTTTCTGAACCTTTTACCATGCTAAATATGATTTTTTGTATTAGCACCTTTGTGTTGCCATCTTCATAATGGGCATTCCTTCTAGATTTAATGCGGATTATGCACACAAACTGACCCTGAAAATTGAAAATGTTCCAAACGAGTAGCAATCATTCCAAACTAGGTTTTAGAACTCCCAAGGCTCTTTGGAATACTAGTGACTTTAAGAAGAGAGGATTAATAGGTAATTTTATAAGGCTTTGGCGCAGTCTTAACTTTGTCTTTGAATGGATTGCTAAGAATAGGAGTGATCAACACTTTATTGCAATGTTTTATTGTGGTAAAAAGGTTTCTTTGTATTCATTTTTTAAACTAAAGAATCCAGAGACCTAATCTTTAGATCTAACCCTTGCTTCATGGGTTCCAAAGAAATGTTCTTATCCCACTGAACCCTTGAATTCAATCTGGACATGGAAATCTCGTATGCTCATGTTTGAGTTAGAATTCTCACCTCCTCATTTTCCTTTAGGGTTAAGGTACCTTCAAAACAATTAGAAACAAGCTGGGTCATTATACAACCTATGCAAAATCTATAGATGGTATTCTAACCTATGTTAGAGTATGCATCGAAATATATTTTGATAAGGGTTTTCCTAAGGTGATTCAACTTGAATTGGAGTTCCAAAGTCACCTTCAATCTGGTTATTATGAACGGATTCCTTTCAATTGTAAAACTTACCATGAGTAGGGACACTTTGTAAAAAAATTTCCAAATTTCAAATACCCTCGGTCATTTTCTAATCCAACTCCTAAAAACAATGATGAGCAATGTTTCAAGCAAGTTTCAATAAACAACAAGAATCAGGCCCCAAGGGGGTATCTATCTTCCATTAGGCCTCAACCTCCCTCAAAGCCTGAAGCTCACTACAATAATAGATTTAAATCTTTGTAATCTTAGGGGAAAATAGAAGAGGTTCAGGATCCTTTGGGTGACAGGTATCGAGTGTAATTAGAAAACTCAGATCCTCCAAAAGAATATGTAGTTCCCATATTTGGTTCTTCAAAGCTTCACACGATAAAACCCCAATTTTAGAAAAATAAGATTCATTTGCAGGAGAAGGGATAGAGAAGGATGGTAAAAAAATGGACCCTCTTGTCCGTCCTTTTCAGATGTGTTAAAGAGAAATTCACATTCCTCTCCTCCACTAGCAAGAGGTTGAAAATGCCACAAAGAAAGAAACTTTGGTTCTCAAAAAATTCTATATTCCCTTGGTTTTAGTGGGGGATATGATTTGATAAATCCTTGATTATTATTTTTTTATATAATTTTGTGTAAGAAATTTTTCATAATCTACTATTGTAATCAAGATGTAGTAATATTAAGTTTTGTAAGGTATCAATTTGAATCCTTTATTTTTCTTATTTCTTATGGGAAAATGATTTTTTTTTGTTTTGTTGACCATTTCTGTTCTAGGTCACTGAAATAAGAACTTTTGTATCTTTATTGAATGCATTTTCTCTAGACATTTTCTAATATATATTTCCTAATTTTTGTTATAAAATAAATCTATATACGATTTAAATTACACAAATAAAACAAATACAAGCAAATAATTACAATGTCAAACACTTAAAAAAAAAAAAATGTAATGTCAAACATTTTCTAGCAAACAAACAATACTAACATCATAAATTGAAAGCACAAGCAAAAAATAATTCTAATGTTAAAAAATTTCACACATGAGACATTTTTTATGTCAAACATTGTAAAAAGAAACAACAAACAGCTCTAATGTCAAACATTTTCAAAGGACTTATCAATTTTAATGTTAATATTGAAAAATGGAAACAAGTAAAAAACTATTGTGTCACACATTTCCAAACAAGCAAGCAAAACATGCAACAAAGTCTAATATCAAACAATTTTCCAAAGTAAGAATTCTTATGACCAATTTTTTTTAATGTAAAGCGTTGAAAACATAAACATGAAAATATATCTAGTGTCACACATTTTCAACCAAGAAAACAATCCTAATGTCACATGATTTCAAACAAGAAAAAAAGCTAATTATATTATGTAAGGGGAAATCAACTCTATTCTTAAACAAATTGCATATCATTATTCATTATCATCATCATGAGTATCTTCCTTTCTTGCATTATAACATTTTTTTCTCAAAGATGTTTTGATATCATATCGTGTCTCAGTAGCAACCACCAATACCCATTCAACACATATGAGTAAAAGAACACTTGATTGCAGTGTTTTGGGAAAACATAAAGCTCCTTAGTTTTGACTCACATTTATTTTAGAGTTTCTACATATTATCCCACTATCACAATACTCCATTACATTTTTTTGGTTGAACATATCCCACCTCTTGTAACTAAATACAACACATTCAAATGATCATAATTCAAATTGCTTAATCTCTTTTATCTTTCCATCATAACCTATCTTCCCCTATATTAGGTTTTGATCATGGTGGCTAGCATAATTAGATTGTTCAAACTCAACCTCCACTCCACAATCTTATGTGATGTGTCCATCATTCACATCCTCAATGCAAAATCAATGTTTATATTCCCACAAAGATGGGAAGAGTTGCACCTGTAAAAATGCAAACAATGAATTTTTTCACATGCTTAATAACCCGAGCATAAATAAAAGCATAATACATGTTATAATTTAAATGCACACTGTAAATTAAACATGGTACTCATATACATTATTATAGAGCTTTTGCATTGGATCCTTGTGTTTAGTGCATCCTCTTATCCACATGGGTAATGAACAGACATATTATATTTCTTTGTGATCTATTCAGCCACCCAACTATTGGGACAAACCTTTGGCATATTTTATTTTTTAATTATTAAGATAAGGCATGCCTCTACCATTCAACCATCTGAATGTTTTCCCCTCATTGTCCCATTTCCTTCTTTTCTCTTCATACAATGTGACGCATGGCTGCATTGTCTCTCCATTGTAAACATATTTATTGATGGCATCCAATTCTGAATTTGTTGATGTATACAATAAGTTGACATGAATAATATGAGATAAAATTATATTATAGACTTTTGTGTAAATAATCGCATGGTACAAATTTGAAGAAAAAAAAAAAATTGACCTATTCTTAATCCCCTTCCCTTTTATCCTCATCCCATTGGTTATTCCAAACCACTTCCCACAATGTGTGATCAATTTTCTTTATGTACTCGCTATCATAATAGAAAACCTCATACACAATGTACCCCTTTGCCATATAACCCTCTATTTTTTCCCTTTATTGAACAAACCCCTTCAATTTTTTCATGTACCTCTCTAAAAATAATAACCAATGGCATGGGATCACCCTCTTTATTTCAACCTTATTAGGTAGGAGAAGTAGAAGATGGGGATAAATTTCCATAAAAATTGTGTCCACCTTCTCAAACATACAAACAATCCCAACTATCTATCAACACCACCGAGTAATGCTAGCCATGTGAATCTCTGTTGATGTGATCCAATGCACAAATGTAAATAAATTTTATATCGCATTGCATAGGTCTTGGAGAAAAGGATAATGATACTATAAAATAAACACACACAGTTAATTATCATGAAACTGTGAGTGTATGGTATATTTTAACCTATATTGGGAAGAAAGAATTATGTATTTGACATACTATTGTCATTGCGACAAACACCCTCCAAAATTTTTCCAATACTTGAAATTTGGAGCCTATTCTGGATCTTGGGATTGATCATTCCATAGTTTCTTCTTGGTCTGTTGATGCTTTGATAAGTCTTTGAGCTTGCTTTCAAATCATAAATGTCGAAGTCACCTACTCACACATGCTCAGTCTGTAATGAATTCATGGAAGCATTCCTTCACACAAGCTTGAACAAGTGTGGCACACTCCACTAAGACACATTCTTGTGCAGTCTTCAACCCATGTTGACAGCCAATGTGCACTGTCATTGATAGTCCCTCACTTTGTTTGTGATCGTACTTCTATTTCAATGAGTTTCTTCAATTGTCACCTTTTGTGCACTTTCATCTTTGCAAGTGTCATTTTCATGCTTACAAATGTAATTTTGTCTTGAATTCACTTTAAGTAGCATCATTTTAAATTTATCTTCATCCTAGCATAAGTTTTTTTCATCGTCATTTGCATATTGCAAGTGTCATTCGCACTTTTCTTGTCATATCACAATTGTCATCTTTTGGTGTGGGAATTGACACCTATCACGTAAAGTGGATATTTGGATTGTTTCAAGGGGAAATTTTTGTGATAATGAGTTTTTCTTATTATGTAGACATGTTTCGCACTCATTTCCAAAGTTTCAAGAATTTTCACACAAGTGTCATCACTATCGTCGTAAAGTGTACCTTTAGTGTTGCACTTGGGGTAAGTTTTTGCAATGTCATCACATTGAGGGAAGTATGGTGTTCATGTTTTCAGAGTGATCAATTTTTTGTCTTCAATTGTTCTAAGTGTGTGATCATGATCAATTTTTTTCATTGCTCACTTTGGCTCACTGATTCCACACTTAGCCTCATCCGAAAAACTTCACTCTCGTGCAACTAGACCTCACTCATGCTTCTTGAACTGTGCATTGTAGAGTCTTAACCCTCAATGCCTGACCTTACCTCTTGGGACTATGCATTGCATAGGCACAATGACCAGTTTCAACCGTTGAACTCCGAAACTATGCACTGTGTTTCCTCCCAGTCATACTTAACTGTGAACTGCGTAGTGTAAGGCCTCAAGCTTCAAGCCTAACACCTTGAGTTGTGAAACTGCACAATCCTTGAGACTATTCTCCCTCTAGGACTGTGCATTCAAAAACTTCAAGCCTCAAGCCTCAACATTCAGTCCTTGAACCCCTCAACTATGCAATATCCCAAATTTTTCTCCTGCCTGAACTACGCATTGGGCAACTTCAAGCCTTAAGCTTGACCTCATGAGCTCCCCAACTGCATATTCGCTTAACCCAAGCTCTCAAAACCACACAGTCTAAAGCCTCAACCCTCTAGGTTGAGCCCTTGAGTCCCTCAATTGTGCAGTCCCTATACACATGCCTCCTTAACTATGCATTACACACTTTAAAGGTTGAAGCCTCCAGCCTAAATCCATGAGTCCCTGAAATTTTCAATCCTTTGAACATGGCCATCCTAAAGTGCACATTGTGTAGTCTCAAGCCTCAGTCCTAGACATTGGCCTCTATAATTGCACAATCGTTGAATCATTCACTTAATCAGCCACCATATCCAGCCCTAATAAGAGATTTCATGAAGCATCTTAGGCTTGGGGTTTATCAAACTGATGTCCTCTTATCATGAGTGGTTTAGAGTCACTGGTATTCTATTATTTCATGACGGGATGATGATGAAGGAGATGGAGAAGGAGACCATGCTAGAAGATACCCTTGTAGAAAAAAAGACAAGTTGGCCCGTCAAGAGAAGACAAAGGGATGTAGTTTTGAAACGGAAACTGAAGACCAAGAACACATTGGAGACTCCTTATCTTCAAGTCATGAGGAGGAGGAGGAAGAAGAGCATGTTCTATATTTCAAGAATACAGAAAGGAAGTAGCAACAAAGAGTGACTTAACACTTCGATGTCATCATGCATTCCATGTCATCAGTGTCATGTCATTTCATGTCATTAGCCATCATCTGCCACATCATTTTATGGAATATGTAATTCGACATTGTAAAATGTATTGTAAAATGGAAGTCCAACAGTCATCCATGTAATGTGAAAAGTCACGTAGGAAGTCAAAGAGTTATGGATAAGTCAAACAGACATGAGGGTAGTCCAAGAGTCACAGGGGAGGTGGTTGGTCACCTCATTTGTTATATATACACCCTCATTCGACAAGCAAATTAATTTTCACCTTGGCTTTTCCCATAAGGCATTAGAGCGATAGAGTTAGTATTTTTGGGGAGAAATTTGTGGCTCCAATGCTCCACTATTGGAGCTAGTGATGCTCATTGCATTCATGTATCTTGGGACTTTTACTTAATACTTGAAGCATGATGGTTGGCATGTTTTCATGCATGGATTGTGAATATTTGTAATATTGTTTTGTGAATATTTATTATTCATGTCTACTTTCACCTATACTAAAGTAGTTGAACTATTTGGTTATTTTAGTGCTTGTCGGATTGAAAATGTGTTGTAATGGTTGTAACAATCATCACATATATGTGGAGTATTCTTCTTGATGTTAGGAGGTTATATTTATACTTGTGTGTGCCTTTACTAGGGTGGTACTATTATCTCTCTCTCATAGGCTCACCTTTCCTCCCTCCGCAATAGAATAACCTTGATACATCTGCAATCAAAAATTCACCACGCACACTTACTTGCTTTTCATAAAGGCTCATACGCACTTATATATCCTGTTGACAGCTAAAGCCAAGTAAAATATATAAGAATATATGGTAACTGGGGTGATACTCTAGATGGGGATCCTATTCAAAATGGTGTGAGGTCTAATTTGAACTTCACATCCAGGAATACCCCCTTGGTTGACGGATTTCCATCACCCGTCAACAAATGGTGCTAGAAGGAGGGCCAGATGACAAGTTATGCCTGTTGAGTCTGTTTTGAATCTCTTATCTTAGATGGCTCATCCTGAAATCATACTCCCGGAGTGCTTTTATAACCTATCCCATGGTAAACTTTTAATCCCCGATGAACCTCTTTATAACTTGTCTCAATTGAAGTTTGATGGTGAGGATGGAACATCGATAACTCAACACATCTCTAATTTTCTTAAATTTTTTGAATATTACGAAATCAATGATGAATGATTTTCTTTTGTGGTTTTCTTCCTCACCCTTGAAGTTCATGTTAATCAATGGTTTCATATGTTACCATCTGCTTCCATCCATTCTTTTCATCATTTCTCAAGGAGATTTATCACGCCTTACATAATTATGATTACCGAGATGTTCATAAAAGAATCAATAAGATAAGAATAAAGCCTAATGAATCAGTTGAGGATTTATATGATATATCCCTTCACCTTTGTTATGAATTTTCTGAAGAAGACAATAACTGGGATTTATTTAACCAAAAGTTTGAGCATTTGGTTCACATCTCTTTGCATGGTAAATCTAAACCTCCTGATGTTTCTACTTCCCCAACTCTTGTAAATCATGAGACACCTATAATTTTATAGGAGGAATCTATTATTCCTTTTGTTTATTGTCCTCCTCCCTTTTCAGTTCCAATGTGGGTGCCTCCTTGCGATCATGCTAGAGTTGGGAAGTCTAAAAATCAAATGGTTGATCGACTTGTCATCCTCCTTCCGCTATTAATGATTCAAATCCAATAAATGAAATCTCGAAATGGATCACGAAGCCTGCGGTGAAAACCAATTTTTAATTCCTCAAGATGGTATTAACACTCATAACTCTAGTCTTGAATCTAATTTGGATTTTTTTTATCCTCTATCATCTACGTTCCATGAATATTTGTACCATGATCCGCATGATCAATCTGCTCCACCAGCTATTTTTTCACACTCTCTTGATTTTCAAGTTGTTGGTCCAAATCGAGATCAGGTTCAAGGTAGTCACATTACATGGGTAGAGGAGCAGGAAGTGAATATTATTTCAATATTTCTTTCTCTTTTTCAAAATCCTTCGTGTGAAGATGGTGCTTACTCATTCTTAGTTGATATTGAATCTGGTAATCTTGGTAATTAATCAAATATGATCAATTTTCATAATCAATCTCAAGTATGTGCAACAATCATTCTGTCAAGGATGAATTCAGTGATACATATGATGATGAATGCCCAGGTGCATCAATTGATCCTTCAGTTTCTCAAGAATATTTTGTTTCGAAAGACTTAAATATTGAATCTGATCCGATCAAAGAATATGTTCTTATCGAAACATCCTCTTCATATCCCTATCCTTTGTGCTCTACTTATTACAATGCATCAAATTACAAAGAAGATACTCCATGCTCCTCAAGTTCTTCATCCGATGAGTTGAATATTGAAATTACATAGGATAGTAAGAATATCCATGATAAAGAATAAAGTGATGAAATTATAGAGCATCCATTCCAACCCTTATCATTTCTTATTTTGTATGGGGGGAACTCCTCAAATCAAATTTCTCATGAAATTTCTCCAATTCATACATCTATATATTTGTGATTAGAATAATATTTCGACTTGAGAAATATGGTTGTCGAAGTTGTAAAATCCGATCAAACCAATGATAGCAATGGTTTCCATCTGATCAGTAGTGGTCTCATTGAAATTAGTGAATGCATTTATCCCCACACCATGCATGATCTGATTTAGTCTTTAGAATGTGATTTTAAAATTCTTAAAAGTTTCGCGACTTTCTAGCACGTCGAGGAACTTCAACTTTCATTGATCATTATTTTAGGATCTCACAACTCTAGTAAGTTTCCCAAAATAATTCAGATTTGGTTTCTCTCAAGAAATATTTCTCTTTGCATGGTTTCATTGGATGTAAATTCCTTATTTGAATATGTTTGGTATTGTGGATGGAGTCTTTCAAGTTTTCAAGATTTTATTTCTAATCAGAGCCGTGAATATTCCTCAATCGATTCACCTTCATGCAAATCTGTTGTATCAAACTCAGGTATGGAATGTGTGTCTCTCATAGAATCATGGAATTGTCAAGTTGATCATTTCAAAAATCATCTTTTGCTAAATAAAACATGCCTATCAGATTCATTTTAGAATAATCAAATCCTTGTTTTTATTATAAGTTTTATATCATAAATATTATTCTTCATCCCGTTGGAAGTCCTCCTAAGTGATATTGAATGTGTAAGTTATTCTAAGAATCAAACTCTCCTTCGTTCACTATATCTTGACTGGTCTCATGTGTTTGTTGTACTAGCATTAATTTTCACTTCATTCCATGATTATCATAACATTACAACATTCAACCAGTCACAAGTAAATATTTTGTTGCATTTATCATGCGAGGAAGATGATTTATCTGTTCAAGGAATTCATAAATATGTTCAAAAATATCCATATTTGTTACCTTATAACTGTGAATATCTTGCCACAACTAGTGCTATGAAACCAGCTCCAAAAATAGAAGAAAAGAGAGATCAATGCCTTAGAAATAAGACACTTCGAGGGGGAAACCTCCTTTACATTACATAAATGAACAATTCTTGGATGATACAAGTGATAAAACCTCCTTCTATATATAGGAGTCCATGGGGTCACAATATAATCCTAGCCGACCTAACAATAATAATGTAAGGGAACAATAGTAACAATATGGGGGTTACAAGGGTACAACAATAAAAATAAGGGGATGACACTAACAACAATAAGGGATTACACTAGTAATATAGGGACCTAACATGCCCCTCTCCTTCAAAAAAGTGTTTTCCTAAACACTTGAGTAGCTTTCGATGCTTCTGTATAAAATTTTCATCCTCCCATGTAGAATCTTCAGTGGGTAAGTTCTTCCATTTGATGATATACTTTGAAACTGATTGATTTTGTAGTTGTCGAGTTGTTGTTGCCATGACTGGTTCAGGTTCCAATATGATTTTTCCTTCCTTGTCAAGTTCTCGCAATATTGTTTGAATTGGAGTTTGATCACCTATAACCTTCTTTAAGCATGAAACATGGAAAACTAGATGCACTCATGAAGAAGAAGGAAGCTCCAATTTGTATGCCATAGTACCAACCATTTGCAACACCTTGTAAGGACCATAGTACTTTGGCGATAATTTTTTATCCTTCTTAGCTTGCTTGAGGGGAATTTGTTTATATGGTTGTAGCCATAAAAATACCCAGTCTCCTACATCAAAACTTCTCTCATTTTGATGTTGATATGCCTATTGTTTCATTTGATTTTGTGCCAAGTTTAGGTTATCCTTTAATATTTGGAGGACTTGTTGTTGATGCTTGATGTGATATTCAACTGCTTGAACCTTAGAATTTTATCTTAAATATGATGTGATGGAAGGTGGATGATATCCATAAAGTGCCATAAATGGGGTCTTTTTTGCTGCAGTATGGAAGGAAGTGTTATACCACCGTTCAGCTAGAGGTAACCACTAGACCCATTGTGTTTTTTTATAAAATACGAAACAACAAAGATGTCCTTCCAAAAAAATTTTACTATCTCAGTTTGACCATCGAATTGAGGATGATAAGATGAGTTATGAGCTAGTTGAGTACCCAAACAAGAAAATAATTTCATCCAAAATTTTCCATTAAAAATGGGATCTCTGTCGCTTACAATAATATTTGTGTTTCCATGTAGCTTTTGAATTTTTTCCATAAATGTAGTAGCAATTGTACTTGCTTTAAATGGATGAGATAATGCACAAAAGTGTGCATACTTGGGAAGTCTATCAACTACCAACATGATGACATTCTTTCCTTCGGAATTAGGTAAACCTGCGATAAAATCCATTGAAATATCCTCTCAACGTTGACTTGGAATGGATAAAGGTTGTAGAAGACCCAGGGTCTTAATTGTATCAACTTTATTTTGCTAGAAAACCAAAAATTCTGCCACAAAATTTTGAATATCAGATTTAAGGTCATCCCAAAAAAATTCTTTCTTCACCCTGTGGTAAGTTTTCAAAAATCCTGAGTGTCCTCCTAAAGGAGAAGTGTGCAATTCCAAAAGAATCTTTTGTTTTAGTTGGGAATTCTTACAAAGATATAAGCGATCTTTGTAACATAAGGAATAACTTTTCCATCTAAAAGTATCGGATGTACTATGATATTTCTACAACTTTTGAATGAGTGTCCACACTTCTTCGTCCTTATTACATTCATCCCTTGCTTCAGTTATCCAATCTGGTTGGATAATAGAAATGGCACAAAGCAATGCTTCCACCTCTTCATCATTTCTTGGGAGTGCATATGCAACAACATTTAGCTTCCCTTTTTTGTAGATGATTTCAAATTCATAACCCAACATCTTTGTGACCCATTTTTTTTTCTCTTCTAAAGATATTCTTTGTTCCAAAAGTTTTTAAGACTATCATGATAATTTTTTACCTTGAAGTGTCTTCCCATTAGGTAAGGTCACCATTTATTTAGTGCATGTAGTATTTCCAACATTTACTTCTCATAAATAGCTTTCTGTAAATACTTTCCTTTGATTGGACAACTTTCAAAAGCAATGGGTCTTCCTTCTTGCATTAAAACAACACCAATTCCATTTCCTGAGGCATCACATTACACAATAAAGGTTTTTGTGAATTATATCGTAGCTAAGACAAGTGCTAGGCACATTGCTTGTTTAAGATGTTCAAAGGCCTTAGTTGCTTCAGGATTCCATGAAAATGCATATTTCTTCAATAATATTTTTAGAGGTGTTGTTATTCTCCCATAATTATTAACAAACTTGCAATAATACCTTGTTAACCCAAGAAATCCTCGCAACTACTTTCCATTCCTTAATGGATTTAATTTTTTTAGGGTCTACCTTAACACTCTCGTGAGATACAATATGACCTAGATATTCCACCTCTTGTACTCCAAAGAAACATTTAGAGATTTTTTCATATAATTTTTTCTCCTCTAATATTTTGAGCACCCTATCAACCTATTGAACATGATCCTTCCAAGACCTGTTGTAGATTAGTATATCATCAAAAAATACTAACAAAAATTTTCTAAGGAAGGGTTTGAAAATGGAATTTATCAACCCTTGAAATGTAGAAGGTGCATTGGTAATGCCAAAAGGCATGACCAAATATTCATAATGACCCTCACGAGTTCGAAATTCTTTTTTCGGAATATCTTCAGTCTTCCTTCTAATTTGATGATATCCTGAATGAAGATCCAACTTGGTAAATAAAGTGCTCCATGTAATCCATCCAATAATTCATCAATCACGGGAATGGGAAATTTATCTTTAATAGTGAGCTTATTGAGCTTCCTATAATCTGGACACATGCACCATGATCCATCCTTCTTGTGCACCAATACTACTGGAGCAGAGAAAGAACTTTGACTAGGTTGAATTATACCAGCCTCTAACATTTCTGCAATCATACGCTCAATTTCTCTCTTTTGGACATAACGATATTTGTAAGGCCTTATGTTTGGAGGAACACTTCTTAGAATCAAATGAATAGCATGGAAATGATCACGAATAGGTGGGAGTCCTTTGGGAGTTTCAAACACCTTGGAATGATTGTTCGAGACTTTTTGGAGATCTGGAGAAATAGATGATTTTGATGTTGGAACTTCTAGTGAGCATAATTGTGTAATTATGCCTCATTGTTCTTTCTTCATAATCTTTGTCATGACATTAGAGCTTATTATCTTTCCCATCTTCCCTATGATACCCCGTAATTCGAATTCCTTTCATTTGGAAAACAATTTCAAGAAAAGTTCTTGAAAATTAAAAGCTACCGTCCCCAAAGATTGTAACCATTGTACTACTAGTACAACATCAGCACCTCCCATTAGAATGGAAAACGTTGGACTATTCAATACATATTCGCCAATGGTTAGCTTGATATTAGGGCATTTTCCAAAGAAATTTATAGCTCCTCCATTTGCAACCATTACTTGACATTCTGGTGCTGGGTATAGGAAGCAATTCAATTCCTTGGCTACCTTACAATGAATAAAATTATCGGTACTACCCAAATCAATCAACATTATTACCTTTTTCTTCTTGGTATGTCCTTCTATCTTGAGAGTTTGAGGAGAAGTAATTCCTACCAATGCATTACACGATATGGTTGGACTCATTTCATCTTTCTCTAGGGTTGTTTCCTGGTGTATATCCTCTTCCTTTGAAGTTTCTTCTTCATTTTATTCCTCCTCTTCACAATCTATGTAAAATAATTTCTTCTCAGCGAACTTATGACCTTTAGCGTATTTTCTATCACAACTATAGCAAAGCCCTTTTGCTATTTTTTCTTCCAATTTTTGTGGTGTCAACCTTGTAGGTTGTGGAAGTCTAGGAGTAGCAACACTTCCATATTTATAGGTGTGAGTGGTAGGCTTCCTTGTCGCCATAATTTTACATTCAATTTTTCTTACCAACTTGAATGCCTTCTCCAATGAATCAGTTTCCCAAACACGAACCTCATGTTGGATGTTATCCTTTAAAGTCCCTATGAAGACATCAATCATGTGTTCCTCTAGAATATTAGTTACCCTTGTATTCAATTTTTGGAAGTCCTCAACATGCTCCACCATTGAACCCTTTTGTTTGAGATTTATCAATTGGCTAAAGAAGGTGTTGCTCTTTGTATCCTCGTAATGTGCTATCATTTCCTTCGTAAAAATTGACCAAGTGACAATTTTTTTACGGGAGAAAATCCATCAATACCATACAAATGTATTTTGTTCTAAATATAAAGTTGCAATGCATACATTTTGTGTGTTTTGCACATTATTGAGATCAAAATCTATAGTATCAATGTTACGGAATCCTTGCCATCAAACTTCCTCATATCGATCTTTGGAATATGGTGGGTCTTCCATCCAACATTAGAGTTTATGAAATCACGATTAAAATTTATTTTTCTCTCATCATAAGTTTCCTCTACTATATTTTCACCATTAGGAATCATTTCTTGTATCAACTTTGTCAAACCTTCCTTCAAACCTTCCATTTTTTCTTCCATACCATTCTTCAAACGATCCATCGTAGGTTCCATGCATGTCTTCAAACCCTCTATATTTTCTTCTATTCCCTTCTTCAAACCATCCATCTTAGCTTCCACTCCTTTCTTCAAAACATCCATTTCATTTTTTGTTGCTCTTTGTGAGAATGAAATTTGGTGCACTTTCTCTTGTAATTTTGATATATCATGTTGCACTTCTTCATCTTCATGAGTCATAAAAAAATATTATAAGGGATTAATGGGTGTTGAATTATTTTTAGGGGACATTTTAGAACCCAATACTGATATCTATGCTTCAATATTCCCTTGGAATAACTTCAAACGTATTTTTCAAATAAGACTTATGCAATTCGAAAACAAATACACCCTTTTTACTTGATTTTGAGGAGCTCGATATTGAAACTGAATTATCTCTATGTTTGTGTATCTTCAATATCTGAAATTTGGTCCTGTAGTAGCCCTCTTAATCTTCTTTCGAATTCCACAGTTCTAACCTGCTTTGGGTGCTTCAAGGAAAAGTTATGCACAATCTCCCACAATGACATACTTATGGACGAGTTCAATAGAGCGAACCTGTATGGAGTGCCAGTACACAGGAAGCTAAAGTCTGTGCACTTTCGGCCACTATTTACAAAATCCCAATCCGATGCTCACAGAGGGAGTTATGATGGTTTTACCACGGTCACCTCTTTGAGATGAAATTTGGGAGCCTCAAAAAACCCTAACTTCCATAGATCATATCTATGAAACTATTGTGAACTAAGATCTGAAATTTTTACACGAAGTTCCTTGGGATTTCGGCTTCATGGGATAAAAATTTAAGCTTTGGAACCTTCATAGAAAAAAATTTATAGTGAAAATGCCATGATGACCTATTTGGAATAGCGAAACCCTATAATCCAAAGCTCTGATACCAAATGTTATGAAACTAGCTCCAAAAATAGAAGAAAAGAGAGATCAACACCTTATAAATAAGCCACTTTGAGGGGGAAACCTCCTTTACATTACATAAATGAACAATTATTGGATGATACAAATGATAAAACCTCCTTCTACATATAAGAGTCCATGGGGTCACAATATAATCTTAGCCGACCTAACAATAATAATGTAAGGGAACAATAATAACAATATGGGGGTTACAAGGGTACAACAATAACAATAAGGGGGCTACACTAACAACAATAAGGGACTACACTAGTAATATAGGGACCTATCAACTGGTCCATCGGATCATAAAATTAATTGTGATTCGTTTTATCATTTTCCCACCAGCATATTCATGATAGTTGTTTCACATCGATTAATATCTATGGTTCATCTTACTATTCAGATACTTGTCAAGCAATTGAGGCACTTCAGCCTTTGTTGATGGTTATGTCAAGCCCTCACTATCTCGACAAGCCTTCTGAATGTGATCAAAATTAGTTTCCCTTATAATATTATCATCCTGATCCCACACCCTTAATTGCAAATTCATATTTTAAAATATTTTCAAGATTCTCAATTTGATTGTTCTGAGTTTCATAATCCAATCGTTGAATGGTCGGAGAAATCTTACCTGGAAAACTCTGTCGTGAATAACATGTTTCAATATTTCCTCATGCCTCTTAAGAAGTTTAGTGTAGATGAAGATAAGTTCACAATAAGCTTCCAAGGTTTTTTATTTATGATCTTCATCGAAAAGGTAAGAATGCAGACTCGTTAAAAGTGATGGTTGTGACACATCATTCTGCCGACACGAAAGACCTTATTTTTGTTATGCAATTTATTCAAGATCTTATATTTTTTGTTGCACATTTTTTTTAATCTCAAATTTAATTTATCATATCTTTGTGATTGCAGGTCATGAAAAACTACTGTGGCTAAATTAGAAATTTCATTATACCTAGCCCCAACCTTTTAGTTGGTTAGGTTAGGAGTAGGTCTAGTTTCATATTAGTTACCTGCATTCCATTTCTTTAGTTTTTCTTGTGTTTCCTAATTTTGGTTTTTCATCATGCTTTCATTTAGCCCCCTTCAATTTTGTCTTTAGATTTTTTTTCCTAGTGTGTATTGTCTTTTATTTCGTTTTGTAAGGCTTTGCATGAATATGCTTTGTTGGATCAAAAGGAAATGTGCAAAAATAGAAAAGGACATTGTGACATTGTAGCATTTTGCTAAATATGTATCCTTCTTCCTTGTCTTGGTTACACCTTTTGGTCGATGATGTTCCAATGGAAAATATTGTTGATCAATGGTTGTCATTGATTTCAACCTGTTGAGGCCTCAAAATTCGCTGCAACAACATGGGGGATGACCACTCGGTCCAGACCTTAAAGCAGTTCCTTTTCCATTTGGAATGGTGGCTCCGACTGGTTTAACTAGGTCCAGTTACCTTCTCTCAATCTCCATTGGCTTAAAATATGACTTTTATCTATCAATGGGAAAGAGACATCAGATCATTTCTCTTGCCGATTGGACAAGAAAGTGATCCTTAAGCTAATTTGGGCTTAGCCAAGCCACAATTAAAATTCGACCTCTTCGAAGAAGAGTACTTTTTTAAGGATGTAGAATTTAATCTAAATGTAATATTATTCTAATATGCAAGGAAAGGAAAATATTTTAATCCTATCTCAATTAGGAAGATATAGATCTATCCCAACTGAGAGCAAGATGTTTTAAATAATTGAGATTTAAATATGTTTGTTTTAAATGAATATCAAGCTAACGAAGTAATTCAATTAACTGATATTGTAAATACCAAACACATTCTATCTAGAGATATCTTAACTGAAATAAACAATCAACAACACTCAAGAAGTAGTTCTCAAAATGATATTGACCATTCAATCAGTAACTTGAAAAATTAAACAATAACATGAGGAAATAGTTCACAACATATCAATATTTAATAAATCAGTTTTATAAGACACATTTCTGACTAAATAGTTACTCAGAAATCAGAATTCAACACATAAGAGTAGAGACAAATAATAACATAAATTGAGGCAAATTACTCATACCGACAGAAGTGCACAAGTATGCGAGTAAATTGAAACATTCATGTTATCATAAAATGAAACCAGCGTTTAAAATAATATTATTATAAATACCAATTTATTAATTCCATTTCTCCAGCTCTAGTCTCTAATGGTTTTTCACAATGCTTGAACTTCTGCTTTCAAAATCAGAGCTACAATAGTGCAAGACTCTGTTCATTATACATAACTCAGAATGTAAAAGAAAAACCTCAATAATATCCAGATCTGAGATTCGTCTCCTCTCACCCTATACCTCTAAATCCTCTAGACAATAGTGCCATCAAGAATTCCAGAATTGCATAGGAGAGAAGCCCCTATTACATTTTATAATCTGCTATTTATAATATTTACAAAAGAATTCTTCATAGGAAAGTTTGTTGAAGAGCGATTTTTCTCCATCAATTTTCATTCGTTTAAAATCATATTCTTCAATTGTTGGAACCTTCTCATTGATTGAAAGCTTCTTCTTCTCATCTCTTCAACTGTTTTCCAGAAAAAACAAATCAAAACAAAATTAAAATGTAAAAATAAAATCAAAATGCAAAAAGAAATTAAAATAAATCCAATCAAAACTTAATTAAATAAATAATTGAAAAAGGAAATATAAGTTTTCTTTTGATTTTTGTGCTAATATAATTGGCCAAGGATATAATTGACGAATGAATCTATATTTAGAAGAAGTTGTGGGCAAATTAAAATGTAGAAAATAAAACTCAGAAAATTTATTTTGTTAAAAAATCGGAGCATGATCTTCTGCTGAATTTTAGATCCAATCTATGATAAAATATGCAAATGAAACAAATTCATAAATGTTGTCCATGATTTTATCTATCTAATGAGCCATCATGGGCCTCATTTGTCCAAGTAAAACTTCATTTATGAGCTTCCAAAGTTTGTATATTAAAATTTCCAGAATCTGGAATTTTTGTTGCTTGGGCTAAAAATCAAAATTTTTTAATTAAATTCTAATCCTAAATTAGATTATAGTCTTTAATTAATTAATTCTAATTAATTATAGTTATATTATTAATCTAATTCAGTTACAATCTAATTCTAAATTAAATTAGCATTATCAATTAATTAATTATAATTACATTATTAATTTTGATTAATAAAAATTAATTTGAAAATAAAATTAAACCAATTAAAAATGATTTATTAATTAATTAAATTATTAAAATATTATATTAATATTAAAAATTAAATTATGTTAAAATTATAATTAAAATATAATATTAATTGTAATATTATATAATATAATATATTTTAATTAATAATTCAAAAATGATATGAAATACACACCACCTGAGAGAGAGAAAGGAGGAGGAGAGGTGAGTGAATGGGAGTTATAAGGGTGAGTGGAAGGTGACATGAGGGTGATGTCACGTAGGGAGGAGTTAATTGGAGGAATAAAGTGGAGGGTGAGGTGAGAATGACGTGAGGGAGTGAGGTGGAGGGTAAGTGAGGTGAGCGTGAGGTGAGCGGGAGTTATGAGAACCTAACTTTGGATAAAATCCTTTAACCCTTCGCATAAACCAAATCGCATCGGAGTTTCAACATTTTTCAAATATATGCATAAAAATAAATATTTGTTATTTGTGATATGTGTTTTGTGATGTATTGCAATCGCAATATCGCATCGCATATTTTATTTCAGCTTTTTTGTAAATCGAGATTTTTCAAAAGAGTGAGTGTGGTGAGAAGTGGGGCACACATGGGATTAACTATCCTACATTTTGGACTTCAGCTTTCTACAATTTTGGGGTTTTGAGTTTGGCGATTTGTTTTAAAATAACAAGTTGGAGTAAATTACCAAGATCCTGAAATGTGTTTTAGCCCATTGTACAATTTGGTCGAGTCATTTTGTAGGATCATTAATAAAAATGAAAAATTAGTAAAAATAAAATAAAAGTTAATATTTACAATTAATGACAATTTTAACTACGAGAATTAAAATATTGGTACACTTCATACATTTTTTTAACCTAAGCGAGAAAATGATCAAAACTTCAAAGGAGTGCCATTTAAAAACCGGTTGACCAAATGGGGCGAAACAAGTATCGTTGGAAAGCTTATGAAAAACTAGATTCAATGAAACAATCAAAATAGAAATCCAATAAAAATGAAAAAATGACAAAAATGTAGGATAATTAACCTAATAAAAATCATAAAAAGGTGCTTAGCCAAAAATTTTGTAGAAAGGGTCCCCATTATTTGAGGTATATAAGTAAAAAATGGGGGGGCAGTTGTGTTTTACCACAACACAACCCAAGCAGCACCATGGGCTACCCCAATATTGCATGGGAATTTTGACCTACCAAATTACTATATTTTGGGTCAAGAATTCTTTCTATGGTTTTTACTTGTCGAGATGTTGCCGTTGATATATGGCACGCCACGTAATTCTTCACAGTTTGAGATATATTCATGTTTGAAGTTTGTAACCCCAGTTAGTGGGCTAAAACCCCATGGCGTTGTGGCATGGTTCATTGAAAATTCAATAATTAATAATTTTTAAGATACTAAAATCCCTCCCACGTTCACTGGTTGAAGCCCCTCTCAACTTAAGCATTTATATAAATTGTGATCCTCATATCCTCCTTATGTAGGGATTTTGCTACCTAGAACAAGTCATCGTGGAATTTTCACTCTAAATTTTTTTTATGAAGGTTCAGAATCTGAAATTTATATGAGGAGAAGCTGAATTCCTGAGGAAGATCCTGGAAAAAATTCAGATCCAGGTGCGCAATATTTTTGGAGATATGATCTGTGGAAGTCAGTGTTTTTGCAGGCTCAAGAACTTCATCTCAAAGAGGCGATCTTGGGAAAATCGTCATAACTCTCTCTCTGAGTATCAGATTGGAATTCTATAAAAAATTGTCACATAGTGCACATAAAATAGTTTTTTCTATATCAATTTCAGAGTTGAATGAAGAAACGGTGACACGTGGTACGTCGTACAAGTTTTCTCTACTGAAACAATCCATAATTAGGTCATCGTGAGAGATTGGGCATAGCTCTCACAAGAAGAATCAAAATTGGATCGGACCTATGGCATTGGAAAGAAGACTCATAGTAATACTACAGAACTGAAAATCACATATTGGGGAGCTAAAATGGCAGAGATACACCAGATTCAATATAGAGATACTAGAAGGCAAGAAAAGGCTAGATCATGTGTTGTCAAGGGCTGCAAAGGAATAGACTTTCTAGGGAAGCAAAGTAAAGCAAGGTGCAGAAGAGAGTAGAATGATAAGAGCAGCAATCAAGGTGCATAATAGCAGCAAGAAGTTCAGCACTTGAATTCTTCAAGTGGGCAACACTTCATACAGTCATTGTAAAGGTATCATTGTACTAAGTCATTGTAAATGCATCATTGTAAAAATTGTACAAGTGTCTATTTTCCAAGAGTTGAAGAGGTGATTTTGGGAGGTCTAGGATCATCATTAGGTAGTTGTGTCATAGATGGGGTTATGTTCTAGTGTGTCTTCTTCTTATACATCATTTTATATCATTGTAAAATGGACCATTTTTCCTGGTACTGGAGTCCATTCTTGTTTTATTCTTCTATAGGGTGGTAGGGTGGTGCTAGGCCAGTGCATGAAGTCACCAACAGGTTCAATCCTGTGAAAACTTTAGGGTGGTAGGATGGCGCTAGGGTGATTTGTAGCTCATTGGGTGTTGGGTCATTCGTTCAATTGACAACTGAAGAATCTCAGGCGTTAGAGCGTCCATCCAGTGGGAGCTGGAGAAGAATGTTTTTCTAGATTCTAGGAAGTTTGAGCTTTATTTTCAATTGGAGTTGAATATTAGAGAATTATTAGAAAAGAATTCAGGTGGTTTTTATCTTGGAGAGGGTTTCCACCTTAAAAATTGTGTTCATTTGTGTTCCTTTTGTTTACTACTATTATTGTACAAACACTGATAATAATTTAAGATTAAATAATGCTTTAATTGAAAGGAATACTGATTCCCCCCCCCCTCTCATTATTTGCAACAATTGGTATCAGAGCTTAGTTCCTTCAATAGCAGTTTAACAGCTGGAAGGAGGTCATGGAGCATACCAAGAATGGTGTACCTCTGTTCAATGAAAATAATTATGCACTCTGGAAAGGAAGAATGGAGGTCTATCTCTTGGTGCAAGGTTACGAAGTATGGGACATTGTTCAAAATGGATTTACATCAACTCCAGATGAACAAGATAAGAATAAATTGGTAAATGATGCAAAAGAAAAGAATATTATTATCAATGGACTTATTGAATCTGCTTATCATAAGGTTTTGGGTTATAAAACCACCAAAAATGTATGGGACAAGCTTGAGAATATATATGCAGGTGACTCAAATGTCAAAGAAGAAAAGCTTCAAATCTATAGAGAAAAATTGAGCAACTCAGAATGAAAGAAGATGGCAACATTGTTGCATACTTCCAATACGTTGATGAAATAACCAATACTCTGGAAGGATTGGGAGAGCCAGTTGATGAGAAGACTATTATACAAAATATTCTTAGAATGTTACCAAGGAGATTCAACCCAAAGGTATTGGTCTTAGAATACAGTGAAAATCTGGAAAAACTCATCAAAGAGGAATTACATGGAGTTCTCATAGCATATGAAATGAGACTTGATGAAGAAGAGGGTAATTCGCATCTAGAAATTGTGTTCGTTGCATATAAGAAAACCAATAAGGACAAACAACCTTCAATTGAAAATACATGCACCTGTAAGTGTGAAGAAAAGGGAGAAGATGAAGAAGGTTTTTCAAATGAAGAATATGCTTACTTTACGAGAAAACGAAAAATTGGTAAGGGAAAACTCAAAGGTAAATTTCCATTGATATGTTTTAGCTGTGGTGAGGTTGGGAATTTCGCAACAAAATGTCCAAACAGAAGTGATGGCAACTCAAAAGGAAATAAAGGCTTTAAGAAATTAAACAAGCAAGAAAAAAAAGAAAGGATCCAAAAGGAAATTTCTCTCTAAAGAAGATATTTCATCATCCGATGAAGATAGTGACAGTGAAGAAGAAGCCAATGAGAGAGTATTGTTTATGGCAAAGAACAATAAACAAGAGGTATCAAACAATGAAGAAGAAGGGTTGACCATAGAATAATTTTCTAAGGAGGCAATCAGGCTTATAAAAGAGCTCAAGGCTGAGAATATCCATTCCAATACTCTTGAAGAACAAGTTCAAGGTCTCAAAAATGAAGTTGAAGAACACAAATGTATTGAAGAGTCACTTCAAAAGAAGTTGGAAGAAAGCAACCAAGAAAGGGAAGCATTAGAAGTTGAAGTAGTCTCGTTGCGTAAGGAAGTGAAGAAGGGAAAAACTCTCCAAAACTATGCCAACAGCTCAAGGGCATTGGGAGAACTCATCAACAATCAACGATCTTACAATGAAAAAACTGGCTTCGGTTAGAAAGAAGAAGAAGTAGGACCTTCTACAAAAAAATACAATGAACCTATGAGATCTGACATGGATGTAGACTTCATTGGACAAGATTTGCAGGAACATCCTTGGAAGACGATTTCTCGACAAATATTTCCATCCAGGTACCAACATATTTTTCATGGCTATTGTTATTCATGTGGAAAATTTGGTCATAAAGCTGTAGAATGTCGCACATACCCTAGGAACCAATACAATTCCAGGAGATCCTTCAAATATGAACCTCCCAGGGCTCAAAAAAACATCAATAGATTTGAAAATTTAAGAAATAATATGGAATGTTACAAATGTCAGAACTTTGGACACATAGCCAGAGACTGCAGACTTGAAAATCCTCCAGAAGAATCTTCAAAGCCACAAAACGAACGAACATGGAAGAAGAATAATACTGATAATTGTGCTCTCGCTCTCAAGGCTCAAAACAACAAAGATGTGTGGTATGTTGATAGCGGTTGCTCAATGCATATGATTGGAGATAGAAGGAAATTTATATCTCTGAAAGAGAAGAAGGATGGAACCGTATCCTTTGGAAATGATGGATCTTCAAATGCTATAGGATTAGGTACCGTCACTCTCGGAAGCAAAGATGTTATAGCCAAGAATGTTCTATTGGTTGAAAACATGAATCACAATCTGCTCAGTGTTGGACAAATGTGTGATCAAGGACACACAATGCTATTCAACTCCACAAAATGTAAAATCGGGAAAGGCAAGTATGGTAAAATTGTGGCTACATCAAGTCAAGCTCCAAACGACATATATGTTATGGATGAAGTAACTAACGCATGTCTACTAGCTAAAGAAGATGAAAGCTGGTTATGGAAAAAACAAATGGGTCACATAAACTTTGACAACCTTGTCAAGATAAGAAAAAAGGAAGTAGTACGATAAATGCCAAAAATCTCAAAACCTTCCAACACACTATGTGAGGCCTGTCGTCACAGCAAGCAGACAAAAGTCCAATTTAAAACAAAATAACACTTTGCATCACATCCATTGGAATTGATACATACTGATCTATGTGGTCCTGTGAGAAAAAAGGGCTTAGATGGAGAATTATATTTCATCTTAATGATATATGTATATACCAGGATGACAACCGTCAGATTCCTAAAGTACAAATCTGAAGCATTTGAGTGCTTTAAGATCTACAAGGAGTTGGTCGAAAATGAAACTTATTTGAAAATAAAGTTTCTAAGATCAGGTAATGGCGGAGAATTCACTTCCAAATTATTTCAGCAATACTGTGACGAAAATGGAATAAAAGACAATTTTCAACACCACAAACACCTCAGGAAAATGGAGTTGCTGAAAGAAAGAATAGAACCGTACAGGAAATGGGTAGAACAATATTGAAGGACTCAAAATTGGATGAAAAATTCTAGGTTCAAGCAATTGATACAGTAGTCTTCATTATCAACTGAAGTATTCTCAGAAATAATTGCAACAAGACCCCATATGAATTATGGAAAGGAAAACCAACTAATGTAAAATATTTCGAAATCTTCAGAAGCAAATGTTATATCAAAAGAGAAGATCAAAATTTGGGTAAGTTTCAATCATGTGTTGATGAAGTTATATTTGTTGGTTACTCATGCAAAATAAAGGCCTATAAATTCTATAATCTAAGACGAAAATAGATAGTGGAGAAAATAAATGTTACATTTGACGAAGATGGTGTTCTAACAAATAATGATGAGGATCTAGAATCTTTGAAACTTGAGACAGAGCCTGAAAAAGACTCAGAGAAAATGCTAGAACAAGAAGCAACTATCAACCAGGAAGAAGTAAATAATGATCATCAAGATATACAAGAACAACAACAATAAGCTCCTCCAAAGAGAACAAAAGAATGGATTCAAAAGAACCATCCATAAAATCAAATCATTTGTGACATAAATGAAGTTCGATAGCTTCGTTCATCACAACAAGCTCACATTGCTTTTCTAGCAACCTTTGAGCCTAGTAGTTTTGAGGAAGCTAGCCAGAATGAACATTGCATAGCAGCTATGAATGAATAATTGGATCAATTCGAGAAGAATAACACCTGGGAATTAGTTCCACGACCAAAAGTTAAAATTTCATTGGGACTAAATGGGTGTTCAGGAACAATTTGAATGAAGATGGACAGGTTACTAGAAAAAAATCAAGATTTGTTTGCAAAGGCTATGCACAATTGGAAGGAATTTATTTCGACAAAACATTTGCACCAGTTTCCAGAATGGAAGCCATCCGAATGTTTCTCACCTATGCATGTTCAAGAAAAATAAAAGTCTACCAAATGGATGTTAAGTCAGCATTTCTGAATGGCGAATTAGAAGAAGAAGTTTACATCGAACAACCCGAAGGTTTCTACTATCAGAAAAATAAGACTATGTTTGCAGGTTAAAGAAGGCTCTATATGGTCTCAAGCAGGCTCCCAGAGCATGGTATGCTCATCTTGATGGATATCTACATCAACAAGGGTTCAAGAAAGGTACTATTGATAGCAATCTTTATGTACAAATAGATAAAGATAATTTAACAATCGTTGAGGTATATGTGGATGATATAATATTTGGTAGCAATGATGATCAACTAAGTAAGAACTTTTCTACAAATATGCAAAGTGATTTCGAGATGTCTTTACTTGGTGAGCTGACATACTTCTTAGGGCTTCAAATATCTCAACAAGAGAAAGAAATATTTATATGTCAAGCCAATTACATCAAGGAAATGCTCAAGAAATTCAAAATGGAAGATTGCAAACATGTCCTTACTCGGATGGTAACAGGTTTCAAATTGAGCATAGATGATTCATCTAAGGATGTGGATCAGAGGTTGTACAGATCTATGATTGGTATTCTTCTATATGTAATAGCCTCCCGACTAGATGTTATGCAAGCAGTTGGACAAGTAGCAATATTCCAAGTAGCACCAAAAGAATCACATATTATTGTTGTCAAAAGAATTCTTCAATATCTAAAGGGCATAGAAGAATATGGCTTGTGGTATCCCAAGGGTAACAATATCATTATTCAAGCCTTTATAGATTCAAATTGGGCAGGAAGCGTTGATGATCGTAAGAGTACTGGTGGAGCAACATGATATCTAGGTGGTTGTATCGTATCATGGTTGAGAAAAAAATCAAACCTCAATCTTGTTATCTACAACAGAAGTAGAATACATTGCAGCGACAACATGTTTTACTCAAGTCCTTTGGATGAAACAAATTTTGCAAGATCTTCAAGTACAATTCAGTGAGCCTATTCCCATATTCTTTGACAACACTAGTACCATCAACATCTCCAAGAATCTTGTCATGCATTCAAAAACAAAACACATTCTGATCAAATATCATTTTGTTAGAGAACAAGTCGCTGAAAATAATATCAAACTTGAGTATGTTGGTACAAAAGAAAAAATTGCTAATATCTTCACTAAAACTTTACCTCGTGAAGCATTTGAATATCTTCACCAGAAGCTTGGGATTCTCCCAAGTTCTCATTACATTTTCCTTATTCAGAATATAAAGGGGGAGTGGAAGAGTGTACAGGTCCGCAAGATGGTTGTGTGTCAGGGGGAGTGGAAGTGTGTACAGGTCCATTGGATGGATGTATGTCAGGGAGAGTTACCCTTTGTCATTGATGTCAAAGGGGGAGAGAATGTCGTAGGAATAGGTGTCATGATCACAAGGGGATTACTTGTGTTGCCATCAATGCCAAAGGGGGATATTGTTGATCAACGGTTGTCGTTGATGTCAAACCAAGCAGCACGAGTGGTTACCCCAATATTGAATGGGAATTTTGACCTACCAAATTACTATATTCTAGGTCAAGAATTCTTTTGATGGTTTCTACTTGTCGATATGTTTCCATTGATATATGGCACGCCACATAATTCTTCATGGTTTGAGAGATATTCATGTTTGAAGTTTGTAACCCCAGTTAGTGGGCTAAAACCCCATGGGGTTGTGGCATGGGTCATTTAAAATTCAATAATTAATCATTTTTAAGCTCTTAAAATCCCTCCCACATTCACTTGTTGAAGCCCCTCTCAACCTAAGCATTTATATAAATTGTGATCCTCATATCCTCCTTATGTAGGGATTTCGCTACCTGGAACAGGTCATTGTGGAATTTTCACTCTAAATTTTTTTCTACAAGGGTTCAAAAGCTGGAATATTTATGAGGTGAAGCAAAAATCCTGAGGAAGCTCCTAGAAAAATTTAAGATCAAGGTGCGTAAAATTTTCAGAGATATGATCTGTGGAAGTCAATGTTTTTTCAGGCTCCTGAACTTAATCTCAAAGATGTGACCTTAGGAAAATAGTCATAACTCTCTCTCTGAGTATCGGATTGGAATTCTGTAAAAAGTGACAGATAGTACATGGACTCTAGTTTTCTCTGTATCAATTTCAGAGGCAAATGAAGAAACAGTGACACGTGGAACGCCGTACAAGTTCACTCTACTGAAATAGTTCATAATTAGGTCATTGTGATAGATTGAGCATAACTCTCACTTGAAGAATACAAATTGGATCATACCTGTGGCATTGGAAAGAAGACTCAGATTAGTACTATACAACTAAAAATAATATATTTAGGAGTTGAAATAATAGAGATAAACCAGATTCAATATTGAGATACTAGAAGGCAAGAAAAAGCTTGATCATGTGTTGTCAATGGCTGCAAAGGACCAAAATTTATAGAGCAGCAAAGCAAAGGAAGGTGCAGAAGAGGGTAGCATGGCAAGAGCAGAAATCAAGGTGTAGAACAGTAGCAATAATTTCAGCACATGAAGTCTTCAAGTGGGCATCACTGCATACAGTCATTGTAAAGGTACCATTATACTAAGTCATTGTAAATGCATCAATGTAAAAATTGTACAAGTGTCTATCTGCCAAGAGTTGAAGAGGTGGTTTCAGGAGGTGTATGATCATCATTAGGTGGTTGTGTCATAGTTGGGGTTATTTTCTAGTGTGTCTTCTTCTTCTACATCATTCTATATCATTGTAAAGTGGACCATTTTCCCTCGCACGAGAGTCCATTCTTATTTTATTCTTGTATAGGGTGGTAGGGTGGTGCTAGGCTGGTGCATGAAGTCACCAACAGGTTCAAGCCTGTGAAAAATTTAAGGTGGTAGGGTAGCGCTAGGGTGAGTTTTAGCTCATTGGGTGTTTTGGCATCCATTCATTTGACTACTGAAGAATCTCGGGCATTGGAGCGTCCATCCAGTGGGAGATGGAGAAGAATTCTTTTCTAGATTCTAGGAAGTTGGAGCTTTATTTTCAATTGGAGTTGAATATTAAAGAATTATTAGAAAAGCATTCAGGTGGTTTTTGTCCTGGAGAGGGTTTCCACCTTAAAAAATGTGTGCATTTGTGTTCCTTTTATTACTGTTATCATTGTACAAACACTGATAATAATTGAATATTAACTAATGCTCTAATTCAAAGGAATACTGATTCACCCCCCCCTCAGTATTTCCAACAAATACGATCCTTGCGTAAGGAAATCCTTGTGTTGAACCATGATCTCCAAGTCTATTCTGAAAACCTCATGACTACACTCAAGTATTTATGTTTTGGTATTTTTCAAGCTGATCCAATTAAGTATATAATTACAAGGGGAAAATATAAATGAGAAAAACAATATCAAAGGTCTTATATATACTAATTTGAAGGGACAACCTCGTATGCACTCAATATGTCGGTATCTCTCTTCCTCCCATGAAATAAATAAGTGTCGATGCACATTCATGTATAAACTAAATAAATAAAGGCGAAAGAAGAGATAGGCTTCCTACGCTAAGAGGTGAAGCAAGAAAACCCATCAGGGTATTGTCCAGGCCTACTGGTAGTGGAGCAATGTTTGTGTCCCTGAAGTGACTCTGTTGGGGTAATCTCTAGGCCTGCTAGAAGTGGACAACCACCAGATATCAAAAACTATACTCTAAAAATATAAACCTAGTGAACTTGATCTTGTGTTTTTGTTTAACCAAGTAAATTAATAGAGGGGATTATGTTTATGCACGGGGTAAGTGGTGAAGCCATGGTAATTTTAATGATGAATCAATACTCCTTGAATAAATATACCCTGGACAAAATAATTTGTAGAAATTACACCAATGGATTCAATACGATCATGTAATATACTGAAACAAGATACTAAATCCTTCTACAATATTTGCATAAAATAAACACGATCTCACAATCACACCAAGTAAGAGAAAGAATAAATTAAATCGCACAACACAGTTATTTTTCTTGGGGAAAGCTCAAAACCCCTCTCTCTTTATTGCATAATCAACCAAGGAATTATCATGAAACAATACAATGCACTCTTATCACAAGAGTTTGATGCACTCTACCAACTGTCTCACACTAATCCGGACAAAATTGACCAACACTAAGCCAATTTCTTGCCTCTACTCACCCTTCCTTTCTTGCGCAATTCTAAGAATAATTGGTCCCTATTAATTAGGCAATTCAACCTTCCAAAACTGCGTAATACATCATGGAAAATACTATTGTTTTCTAATTGTGCGTCGGAAATTTACTAATAATAAAACTGATAGATAACATCCCTTTAACCTCTGTCTCAACTGGGTCTTCATCAGAACTGACATGCATGCAGCTATTAATAGTAAACGAATATTTACTTACGTATCGTCACATGTGAATAAATCGATTTAATTCACTTGACCTCTCACTAGTGCAACAATAAGTTACAACTAGTTAGACTGAATTTAACTCACTTAATTGAGTTAAATGATTTCTCATGCATTAAACTAATACACTAACTACAAATTGGACTCTAAAACAAATAGAATCACTCTACATGCCTCACCAACCACCCTCAACTCGAATTTCATGAGCTAACTGAGTCTATCACACTCACCTAACTATTACAAGTGAATATGAGATAAGATTACAATTAAGGGAAAATTAAATTAGACACACATTTCTTATTGACTTTTCAACACTCCCTCTCAATAAGAAAGGGATTATCTGCCACCCTGATCCTGACTCTATGGTATTCGAATTTTCTCTTGGTGAGCGCCTTTGCCAGAATATCTGCATCCTGATCTTCTGTGAGAATGAACTGAAGTAACATAATGTGCCTCTGAACATAATTTCTAAGATGGTGGTACCGGATGTCTATGTGCTTGGACCTATCATGGAATATCGGATTAACCGAGAGTTTAATGCAACTCTGGTTATCACAATGTATCACCGTCAGATCCATATGAGAACCAAACAAACCAACCAAAATCTTCCTCATCCAGATGGCTTCACATGCCGCTTTGATTGGTTGCCATGTATCACTCTACAACTGAGTAACTTATCTCTCGCTTTCCTATTGTACCAAGATATTGTTGCTGGATCCTATGCTAAAATCCCTCCCGATGTGATTTTCCATTCAATGGATTTCTGTCAACAGCATCTAAGGAAGCTTTGAAGCTTCACTCCCTATGTCCTTCTGTACCATAATACATAATTTTTAGTGCCCTTGAGATATATCAAGACATGCTTCCTTGCCTTCCAAAAGATCTTGGTCGACTTAACCATAGCTTGACTCAGTTGGTGAACTGCGTAGCAAATGTTTGGTTTGGTGTTCACTAAGTACATCAGTGAACCTACTAGCTGCCTATAGATAGTAGCATCCAAGACCTCACCTGAGCGAGGATCCTCCTAATCCTCCATGGAAATTCTCATAATATCTTTGCAATACTTGAGAAACAAATAGCTCTATCCGTCGCTATACTTCCAAACCAAGGAAATAGTGAAGGAGTCACATGTCCTTCATTCAAACTTCTTGCAAGATTCTCTTGCAGAAGTTATGAGTCAAGCCATCACTCCTCGTCAATAAGATCATCTACATAAAGTACACAATTAGAAGCTTACCATCAACCACAACTGGGCTGCTTGCATCTACTTCAATGGAGCCCAACCCAGTTGAAATAAGTTTTCAATCAGTAACTTAGAAGAGTTTTCACTTATATATGTTTCTGTGCTCCATATACATGGCTTCCACCACAAGGTTTCAGTACTTTGGCTTTCCTAATGACCACTTTCTTTCTGATAGCAACTACTTGATAAATGGGTCTGCATATCTCATCTGAGAGACAGGCAGATCTGCCATATGCAAGGATAGATCTAATCGATGAGTACCGTGCAGTTGGTGTAAAAGTCTCCTCATAGTCAATCCCTTCAACCTGTGAGAATCGTCGGGCTACAAATCTAGCCTTGTACTTCTCCACACTCCCATCTACTGTCTGCTTCTCCTTATAGATCCATCTAGATCCAACCACTAACTTCCTTACTAGTCTTGGGATAAATTCCCACGCACCGTTCCTGATGATGGAGTCATAATCCTCAACCATGGCGTCAACCCAAGTTGGATGTTGCATTGCTTCCTCAAAAGAGAATGGTTCTGCCAAAATACACTTGCTCATAAGAGCCATGTATCCAGTATACCTATCTGGGGACTATCTCTATCTGTGTTGTGATGTAGGTGCTCCTACATATTTTGTCACATCAAGTCTCAATTTTTCAGCCTCTATGGTGCGCCTCCTACCATGTCTGGTGGATGGATCTGCATGAGTGTTTATGCCTCTCCAAGATCCTCCTCATGTGGCTGCTAAACATAATTAGGTTCATCCTTTGGAACCAAGAGTTCCTCATTTGCATGCAAATCAAGCTCCCTCTCAAGGGACAATCACATGACTTTCTCCTCATCAAATTTTACATCCCGTCTGACAAGTGTCATCCTGTTGTTCGACAAATAGACTCGATAGTTTTGGGGAGTATTATTGTACCTCAAAAATATCCCAATCTTTTTTGTTGGTTCTATATTATTTCTAGAATATTTGGTCACATGGAAATATACAGATGAGCCAAAAATTTTAATATATAAAACATTCAGGTTTCTTACCAGGAAAAACCTCCTATGGTGTATTCATACCAAGTATCCGATGAGGACTATTGTTCTGTACAAATACCGTTGTGTTGCATGCCTCTTCCCATAGATGCAACGGTAGGCCCTGATCATGTAACATAGCTCATGTTGCACCCACAATTGTTATGTTATTTCTTTCTGCAACCCCATTTTGTTGTGGGTTATGAGGCGCAATCAACTCTCTCTCAATTCCTTCTTTGCTACATTTGTTCTTGAATCCATTAGATATGTACTCACCACCATTGTCTCTCCTTAGAGCCTTCACCTACTTCCATGTATCTTTCTCAACCAGTTCTTTGAACTCATAAAATTTTTAGAACGTCTGATCTTTCTTCTGCATGAAGTAGATCCAAAATTTTCTAGAAAAATCATCAACAAAAATCACATAATACATGTGCTTTTCTATAAAAGCTGTAGAGAATGGTCCACACACATCTGAGTGAACTCTCTTAAGGATTTTCACTGCTCGGTTCTCCTTCTCGTGAAAAGTGGCCTTTGTATACTTCCCCATGGTACATTCCTTGCATGTGTCTATATGCACAAGAGTACCCTTTGGAAGGCCCATAGAAATATGTTGCATTACCCCAAAATCATTGTGGTGTAGATGGCCCAATTTCTTGTGTCATAACTCACCCTCATCTCAGCTCACCACTCTTTCTGCTTTACTCATCAATGTTGCGTAGCCATCTACATCAAGTTTTTAGAGTTTCTTCACATGAAACCCAATCTTCTTAACCTGTCTTTTGGCTTTGTGATGAAGGAATTCTTTCCTTTCACTAAAAACCACATCATATCCTCTCTCCTCCAACATAGAAATGGAAACTAAATTCTCTTTCAATCCTAGTACATGCATGACATATTTTAATAATAAATTATTACCTGACTGTCTCTGGAAAGTAATGGTGCCAAAACAGATAGTGTTATACCTCCATTCATCACCCATCTCGATGTGCATCTGAAGATCCTTCTCCTCCGAGCTACTAAAGAGTTCGTTGTCTCATGTCATGTGGAAATATGCACCACTATCCAAGTACCACACTGATCCCATCGCAATAGAAACCATTCATGCGATGAGTGAGAATTCCAACTCAAACTGTGAAGCCAAATCATCACCCACTGCAAATCTTGAAGCCTTCCTGTTCTTCTTCTTCTTAAATGAACAATTAGTGGCATAATGTCCACACTCGTGATAGTGAAAACATTTCACTCTGGACATCTCACACTTCTTTCCTTCTTTGTTGGTCTCAGATTTAGAATAGGATTTCTTTCCCTTCCCCTTCTTTGCCTTACCATCCAAGGTGCAATTTTCTTCATCATCTGTCTTGGATGAGGAACCATCCTTGGTATTCCACCTCAATTATTCTTGTACCAAATCCGACCAAATTCACTCCCAATCTGATAGCTTCTCCCTCCCATTGACAGAGTCCTAATAGCTATGCTAGCTCTTGGGAAGGCCTAGAAGTGCTAGGCTCACCAAGTCATCATCCGCTACAGTAATACTGACACTTCCAATATCATCTCGACATTGGATGAACTTGGTCAAGTATTTTGGAATAGTGTCGCCTTTCTCCATTATGATTTTCCTGCGCTTGTCCTTCAGTGTCAATTTTATGTGGTCACTGTTGTTCTGAAATAGATCTTTCAAGGCCTTCCATATTGCATATGGAGTTTCCTTTCCGTGGAGACTCAAGACAATGTGATCTCGAACTCCCTTTAATAATATTCTCCTTGCCTTTGCAACCTTATTTTTCCAAGCATCAAGAAGAGTGATGCATGTTGTTGTAGGCCTTGGAATATCAATGTCGATAAATTATTTCAACCCGTTGTCCTTTGGAACTGCCTCCATTTTTTCTTTCCATGCAATATAATTATAACTGCCCTCAAGTGTATATTCCAATCTTAATCCATTGAAATCCATATTGATCCACCTGTCATGTTGTGGTTCTTGTGTTTTGGCCAGATTGGCAAGACCAAAAGACAAGACAACATCAAACCACTTTGGGATCATAGGATCTAGCCCTCCTGGATCCAAAGAGGGATCTCTCTATAGATGTAAAGAATGATATATCTTTAAAGCTCAAATTGAGGTATTAGGCTAGGTATGAAGCACAAGGGTTTTTGATTTTGTTTGTTTGGTTATAGATCATTAACTGAGAAGGTTATGGAAGTAAAGAAGGAACTGAATAGAAGGATGTTTCAGCATGGGAAGATAGATCAAGAAAGTGTCAATCCATTGGACTATGGAGTCATAAAATGGAATTACTTGCATAACAACTATCCAAGGGTTTCCATAGGGCAAGTCATTTGTACCAAAGGATAATTTTAGATAGATGGTGGAATGGAACATTAAGAGTGGGTGAAAGAAAGAAACCAAAGTGCAGTCTAAGATCAGGTCAGATGTTATTTAAATCCAGGCCTGCTTTGATATACTTCAAAGGAAACTCTCATCAAAGACACAAAGGGTAGCTTAAGATCAGGTCAGATGTCATTTAAATCCAGACCTGCTTTCAACATACTCTCAAGGAAAACAATCCAGTAGTCTTCATAACCACTTTCAGAAGGTCGAACACATTTAAGATTAAACAGAGAGTAAGGCCTAAGATCAGAGAAGGACTTTTAACCTTTAATGCTTTTGACACTAACTCGAAGGGATCTTAGAAAGGCTAACTGTTGGGAAAGGACCCTAGTGAGACAGGGCTAGCTCTAATATCCCAGTTTCCCAATTCTTCAGCTAAAACCAAACAATAACATCTAAGGAAACAAACCCCAAATTCATACATCAGTAAGCATGGACCAGCCAACTTCTATACTAGTTAAATTATGATGAATTTTCTCTTAGATACACAAATAGTAGAAAACATATAGATAAAGATTATAGTGAGACTTAGGGTACTTAAATCAATATGTCCTAATCTATGCTTGCTGTACTTTATCTGAGAATAATGGATAGTATGATAAACATGAAAGGAAATAGTTACAGTAAGGAAAACATCACCAATAATATAGACCAGGATCCTGTGAATCTGCTTGATTAATTGATGTGAAAAAACAGTCACATAATTTGAGCTTAGTGGCCTTTTTACATTCCAAAATTTCCTTCCCAGCCTACTATAATAGAAACTACTAAAATACTTCCCCCAATAACAATTCAAATAGTCGATAAAATCCCAACAACCAACAACCTTTACAATGAAATTTACAAGGGTTCTTATATGAGAGTGAGCGATAGTAGTAGTAGATGTGAGCTTTAAATTATTCATTAAGACATAGTGGAAGAAGTATTCGTGCCCACTCTGCTTAATGTCTCTGCGTTGAATATTTGTACCCTTTAGGCTGTTTCAGAAGTCCTTGTCATGTTGACAATAACTTCAGGTATGTGCTTTGAAGTACTTTCTGACTATAGGTACTCTGTTCTATCTTCTGAGATAAGTAAGGTGACTGAAGGTCTTTCAGGTCTTCCATGCTTCCATAACTGTTGTCCTGACACCTTTAGAAACTTTTGTCAGCGTAATAACGGTTAAGGGCTCGATGAGGCATGGAGAATGCAGTAGGAATGTGTATTTCTTAGGGAAAGGACATTCTGCTGATATGAGAGCACTGATATCACTTGTTTAAGTTCTCCAGGCTTCATTAAGCCTTCTCAATCATTCTTACGGTATTCAATCTGTTTCTTCATCCTTGAAACACTGGATTATAGCATTAATATTCAATAATAGGCTTTTTAATCCCTTTAATCTATCACTGATACTCTTTGCTGCTTCTGCTAACCTGTTTTTGTGCCTATGTAGGTTTTAATGTCGGTGGAGGGTTCGAATCAGGGTTCATAGCCTAATATTCAATGAAAACATGCTTTAAAAAACCTTCTCAGGTGTTTTCCTTTGCTACTTTTGGCTCTGAAAATGGGGTTCTGCGCTCTATAAAACCCTGTCTGTGACTGTGAAACAGAGCGGATTCACGTCCCTTTAAAACTTGCAAAAACGCCATAAACATGTTAAGAAATCCATGCAGGAGGGAGGATGGAGGCTTTGGAGGCTTGTGGAGAATTAAATAACTGAGATGGAAAAGGTGTATGCGGCAAAAAAAATGGTGAAAAACCAATTCGGAAGGTAAAAACCAGTCTGGTGGAGGTTTGGGATGTCGTGAATTGTGAGCCGTCAGATTAGAATGGTAGACGGTGATCAATGGTTGATATTGATGGGGTTGTTTGGAAGGTTAGACGGATGAACAATGAATGGAGGTAAGATTAAACGTGGGCTGTTGGATTGAAGAAATCGACGGCGGATATCGTTTTATGGAGGCATTCGAGGGCATGGGTGAAAAAAAATGAGTGAGGATGCGATGAAATGTGAGCCATTAGATCAGATTAACCAACGGCCACGATTAAAAGGGAAATTATGCTATGGAGGGCGGTAAGCAGAAAACTAACAGCAGTTTTCGTGCAGGGTCATAGGTGGTAAGTGGTCTTCGCTTTTGGAACGCGATCCTATTAGGGATCGACACGTGGAATCACAAAACCGCTTATATCACGTGATTTCAAAACTTTAACGTTCGAATGAAAAAATTACGCGATATGCTTCTTAGCCATCGGATGGGAGGGTGGAAGATCTGACGGTGCAGGTTTAGCGCGATAAAGGTAAGATGCATGGGTAGAAATGGCCATCAAGTTTCCTGCTGACCGTCGGATCTGAAGGGGTGGACGGTTAAGATTGCATCGGAGAGATGATTTGGGATCTAGTGGAAAGTCAGAAAAAGAGCGATGTGATTAGATCCTGGCCATTGGATCTGTAGAATGGATGGCCAAAATTAAAATGGCATGGTAACAATGGAGAATTATGAGCGGAGTGCGATTAGATCTTGGTCATTGGTTCTTGTGGATTCAAAGGTCCAGATCTAATCGACGAATCGACATCAGAGGGGGAAATGGAACAAAGAAAAGGGAACTTGCAATTGTCGATTGTGCGATGGAGCGCAGGGCGTTGGATCTGTGGATGATCAACGGTCCAAATTTACTTGGGAGTCGCACAGGCGAAGGGTAGCCAAATGGATGGGCGCGATGTGATTTAGCGCAGGTTGTCAGATCTGATAAGATCGACAGCAGAGATTGAATTTGAGGTCGAGTGGAGAAAAGACCCATCACATCGGAAAATAGGAAGAAACAAAGTGAACACAGTAACAAAATGCTTCGATTGTGATTAGTGATTATGCCTTAGTGCTTGGTTGTAGGCACGAGTTACATACGGAGGAAAGGGTTAAGGGCTAAGCTGAAAGGGGCTTGAGCCCTAAAGTGTTAAAAGGGTGATTTTAGGCCTAAAAACGAGGTTTTTTAAGCCAAATGAGGGGTTCCGGTAAATGAAAAGAGGCATATTTAAACCAAATAAATGGAAGTATATGGTTTAAAAAGGGGATTTTGATGAGATGGAGGGTTAATGGAGGGATTTTGGAGGAACTTTAAAAGGGGAAAAAGGAGGCTTGATGAAAATGAAGGAAAACGAGTCAAAATGGGCAGTTTCAAAGGCCTTGGAAAATAATTTCTTTCACCAATCAGCAGGGTTCTTCAATGGAAACAGAAATGAAGATTCTTCAATGGAAACAGAAATGAAGATTCTTCAAGGAACAGAAGACACATAGAGGCTTCAAGAGTGAAATATTCTCAAGGGAAATGTTTCTCTTGAAGGCTCAGAAACATATTTAGCCACCTGTTTGCTATGCCAAAAATTTATAGGTGGCTAACAGTGGCTCCAATTGGGGATGAAATCTTCTTGAAGGTGTCAAGAATCTCAGAAAATAATATTTGGAAGTAGGCCAAATGCCTGATCCTTGACACATCTTTTTCTTTTCTTGGATCAGCTGCCATAAACATGATGGATATTATATCAGCAGAAAACATTTTCCCAAACAACTACCTACCCATCCTATTGTCCTAGCATTTTATCTTCAAGGTGCACTTAGACTTGCAGACCTTTCACATCGTCAATTTTTTACTGAAAGAAAAAACTAATCTAATTCTACCCTTATTTCTCCATGAGACCAGATTAAACAGTTGGACTCATAGCTTATCTACCTAAACTAATATCTGCTAGGATAAAACTGTCTAGCATATTTCTTTCTCTACATTTTAAGACAGAAATTTAAATACAGACAAACCAATCTTAGACTATCTGATTTGTTGTGGATCCATGGCATAAAGACAAGTTTCCCATGGAATGAACTTTGCAGAAATTGAAAACAACTAACTAAATGCTCACAGGTTGAGATTTATTGAGATTTCTTACCTACCCTACTCTAACTTGAGATATTTACATATCTAGCTTACAAAATCTCTTTTCCAGTACATTCAGTCAATCAGATGATCCCATGATTGGTCCTTTCTGCTCATCTCTTTGAGCATGCTGGATAGGTAGGGCCACTCCCATTCTCTTTGTTTTTTAATAACAGCTTTTAAAATGTTCCTTGTTTTTTGCAACAAGCTTCTCTTGATGACCTTTGATCCTTCTTCAAATTTCTACAAGAAATGAGCATAAGGATCTTGAAATGATACCTGGTTGTGAATATTTGGCAAGCAGTCTTCAACCAGGATAGCTTCCTCTTCCACTGGACCAAAAAGAAGATCTTTTTGAGAAAGAAAATCTTCCTCATCTTCATCACTTTCTAAACTGGAGGAATCATCATATTTGACAGTTTTATCCTCTTGTAGCTCTGAGATATTCTGATCTGGCGGGCTGAGCTCTGTGAAAATATCATTGTATTCTTGAGCAAGGTTATGTTCCATTGCTAATTCCTCTTTTTCAAGAGAAGGCTCCTTGATTTCAACCTGCTCAAAAATTTCTTCGTTATTTTCCTCTTCACCCTGTGAGATGGGAGGCTGCTGATCTCCAATCACATGAAAACTGTCACTGATGATTAGAGGTGTAACATAGTGAAAACTCAATGAATCTTCATCTATTACTAGACTTTCATAACTCTCCTCATCAGTATCATAAATAGCCTGCCTTGGCTCATTACTTTCTTGAAGCTGATGGGACTGACTTTCCTCCCACAAATATGTTAATGATGGCTTTGCAAGATCAACTTCTGTTTGGAAAACATCATCATCAGACAAATCAAAACTAGGAAAATTGTTGTAGTAAGTAATGCTACCAATCAGACATACTAGATTATTAGCAAGTCTTTCTTCATTTTGATTTACAGGGGAACTTTCTAGATCTATACAACTAAGCTCAGTAGATGAATGGGCAAGAGTGTTTGCTCTATAAAAAACTTCAGAGACATACTGTTGGTTTAATATTTTATCAATTTCTTCTTCTGTCAAAAGAGTCATGTATTTTTCAACATGGACAAAAGAACAAAAGTCCTCTTTCTCTTGTGTTAGCTGATCTGGAGGCTGGATGTCTTCTTTAGCCTCTTCTAGGATATCTTCAGTTGTGCTTGCAGGGAAAACTTGAGGATTTTCTGATGTTTCCTGATCTCTTTCTGTTTCAAACAAATCCTCATGATCATGATGATACTCAGTTAGAATACAAGGCTCATGAGTTTTTTCTTCTATATGATCAAGATGCCACTCTTCTTGTGCAATCTAACATGAGTTGTAATCTAGAGGGGGATTTCCTAGATGTGCTGGTTCTCCTTCCTCATCAGATTCTGCATCCTCTAAGTGTTTTCTTGTTTCCTCAAAGCAGCTTTCCCTCTTAGCTTTTTCCATTTGGTCATGATATTCTCTTATCAGCATAGTACAAGATATAGGTAGGCAATCAGGTAGTTCTTGATCACCCTCCTCTTCATCTTCTATAGATTCTTGAGCATCATACATGTCTTGCTCATTGTCTAGGTCTTGTAGGGGTTGAGCTTGCTCTTGTTCTGGAAAAAGCATGGCTTGCTCTAGATAATCAACATTTAGGTTAACCTCATACCTCTTCACTATTATTTCACCAAACATGTTCACCACTCTTGTCACTTTGTCCAAAAAAACATTTAGCTTTGCTTCTCTGTCCATACTTGGATTCATGTTTGTAAAAATAGGTCATTGTATCTTCTCAACCAGTTCAGGGTCTCCTACCAGTGGAGTCATTTGGTCTTTTGAGAGTTATAGAGTGTGGAGTCGCCAGGTGGATGAATTTGAATGTTTGAAGCAGGCTGTTGTCCACCATCACCAATTTAATACCAATCTAACTAGAGATTCTGGGTCCTCAGAGGTCCTAAGGGTATCTAAGATGAAATTCACTAAAAATTCCCCAGTGGAGTCACCATTATGTTGTGGTTCTTGTGTTTTGGTCAGACTGGCAAGACCAAAAGACAAGACAACATCAAACCACTTTGGGATCCTAGGATCTAGCCCTCCTAGATCCAAAGAGGGATCTCTCTATAGATGTAAAGAATGATATATCTTTAAAGCTCAAATTGAGGTATTAGGCTAGGTATGAAGCACAAGGGTTTTTTATTTTGTTTGTTTGGTTGGAGATCATTAACTAAGAAGGTTATGGAAGTAAATAAGGAACTGAATAGAAGGATGTTTTAGCATGGGAAGATAGGTCAAGAAAGTGTCAATCTATTGGGCTATGGAGTCATAAAAGGGAATTACTTGCATAAAAACTATCCAAGGGTTTCCATAGGGCAAGTCATCTATAAGAAGGGATATTTTTAGATAGATGGTGGAATGGAACATTAAGAGTGGGTGAAAGAAAGAAACCAAAGTGCAGTCTAAGATCAGGTCAGATTTCATTTAAATCCAAACCTGCTTTGACATAATTCAAAGGAAACTCTCAATAAAGACAAAAAGGGTAGCTTAAGATCAGGTCAGATTTCATTTAAATCCAGACCTGCTTTCAGCATACTCTCAAGGAAAACAATCCAACAGTCCTCATAACCACTTTCAGAAGGTAGAACACATTTAAGATTAAACAGAGAGTAAGGCCTAAGATCAGAGAAGGACTTTTAACCTTCAATGATTTTGACACTAACTCGAAGGGATATTAGAAATGCTAACTGTTGGAAAAGGACCTAGTGAGACAGGGCTAGCTCTAATCTCCTAGTTTCCCAATTCTTTCAGCTGAAACCAAACAAGAACATCTAAGGAAACAAACCCCAAATTCATACATCAGTAAGCATGGACTAGCCAACTTCTATACTGGTTAAATTATGATGAATTTTCTCTTAGATACAAAAATAGTAGAAAACATATAGATAAAGATTACAGTGAGACTTAGGTTAATTCCAGCAGTATGTCCTAATCTATTATTTTTGTTCTTTATCTGAGAATAATGGATAGTATGATAAACATGAAAGGAAATAGTTACAGTAAGGAAAACATCACCAATAATATAGACCAGGATCCTTTGAATCTGCTTGATTAATTGATGTGAAAAACCAGTCACATACTTTGAGCTCAGTGGCCTTTTTATAGTCTAGACTTTCCTTCCTAGCCTACTATAATACAAGCTACTCAACTACTTCCCCCAATAACAGTTCAAATAGTCGATAAAATCCCAACAACCAACAACCTTTACAATGAAATTTTTAGGGGTTATTAAAGGAGAGTGAGTGATAGTCGTAGTAGATGTGAGCTTTAAATGATTCATTAAGACATAGTGGAAGAAGTATTCGTGCCCACTCTGCTTAATATCTCTGCGTTGACTGTGTGTACCCTTTAGGCTGTTTTAGAAGTCCTTGTCATGTTGACAATAACTTCAAGTATGTGCTTTGAATTACTTTCTGACTGTAGGTACTCTGTTCTGTCTTCTGAGATAAGTAAGGTGACTGAAGGTCTTTCAGGTCATCCATGCTTCCATAACTACTATCCTGAAACCTTTAGAAACTTCTGTCAGCGTAATAACGGTTAAGGGCTCGATGAGGCATGGAGAATGTTGTAGGAATGTGTCCTTCTTAGGGAAAGGACATTCTGCTGATATGAGAGCACTAATATAACTTGTTTATGTGCTCCAGGCTTCATTAAGCCTTCTCAATAATTCTTATGGTCTTCAATCTGTATCTTCATCCTTGAAACACTAGATTATAGCATTAATCTTCAATAATATGATTTTTAATCCATTTAATCTGTCACTGATACTCTTTGTCGCTTCTTCTGACCTGTTTTTGTGCATATGCAGGTTTTAATGTCGCTGGAGGCTTTGAATCAGTGTTTATAGCCTGATCTTCAATGAAAAAATGCTTTAAAAAACCTTCTCAGGCGTTTTCCTTTGCTACTTTTGGCTCTGAAAATGGGGTTCTGCGCTCTGTAAAACCCTGTATGTGACTGTGAAACAGAGCGGATTCACGTCCCTTTAAAACCTGCAAAAACGCGATAAACATATTAAGAAATCCATGCAGGAGGGAGGATGGATTCTTTGGAGGCTTGTGGGGAATGAAAGAACTGAGATGGAAAAGGTGTATGCGGCAGAAAAAATGGTGAAAAACCAAGTCAGAAGGTAAAAAACAGTCTGATGGAGGTTTGGGATGTCGTGAATTGTGAGCCGTCGGATTAGAATGGTAGACGGTGATCAACGACTGATATTCATCGATGGGGTTGTTTATAAGGTTAGACGGATGAATAATGAATGGAGATAAGATTAAATGTGGGCTGTTGGATTGAAGAAATCGACACCGGATATCATTTTATGGAGGCATTTGGGGGCATAGGTGAAAAAAAAATGAATGAGGACGCGATGCAATGTGAGCCGTTAGATCAGATTAACCAACGGCCACAATTAAAAGGTAAATTATGCTGTGGAGGGCAGTAAGCGGAAAACCGGCAGCGGTTTTCATGCGAGGTCGGAGGTGGTAAGTGGTCTTTGCTTTTGGAACGTGATCCTATCAGGGATCGACATGTGGAATCACAAAACTGCTTGTATCACGCGATTTCAAAAATTTAACGTTTGGACAAAAAAATTGCACGATATTCTTCTCAACCGTCGGATGGGAGGGCGGAAGATCTGACGGTGCAGGTTTAGTGTGATAAAGGTAAGATGCACGGGCAGAAATGACCATCAGGTTTCCTGCTGACCATCGGATATGAAGGGGTGGACGGTTAAGATTGCATTGGAGAGATGATTTGGGATCTGGTGGAGAGTCAGAAAAAGAGTGATGTGATTACATCCTGGCCGTTGGATCTGTAGAATGGACGGCCAAAATTAAATTGGCGGGGTAACGATGGAGAATTATGAGTGGAGTGCGATTAGATCCTGGTTGTTGGTTCTTTTGGATTCAACGGTCTAGATCTAATCATCAGATCGGCATCAGAGGGGGAAATGGAACAAAGAAAAGGGAACTTACGATTTCCGATTGTGCGATGGAGCGCAGGGCGTTGGATATGAGGATGATCAATGGTCCAGATTTAGTCGAGAGTCGCACAAACGGAGGGCAGCCAAATGGATGGGCGTGATGTGATATAGCGCAGGCCGTCGAATCTAATAAGATAGAAGGCGGAGATTGAATCTGAGTTCAAGTGAAGAAAAGACCCATCGCATCAGAAAATAGGAAGAAACAAAGGGAACACAGTAACAAAAAGCTCTGATTGCAATTAGCGATTAGGCCTTAGCGCTTGGTCGTAGGCACGAGTTACATGCGGAGGAAAGGGTTAAGGGCTAAGTTGAAAGGGGCTTAAGCCCTAAAGTGTTAAAAGGGTGATTTTAGGCCTAAAAATAGGGTTTTTTAAGCCAAATGAGGGGTTCTGGTAAATGAAAAGAGGCATCTTTAAACCAAATAAAGGGTAGTATATGGTTTTAAAAGGGGATTTTGATGAGATGGAGGGTTAATGGAGGGATTTTGGAGGAACTTTGAAAGGGGAAAAATGAGGCTTGATGAAAATGAAGGGAAACGAGTCAAAATGGGCAGTTTCAGAGGCCTTGAAAAACAATTTCTTTCACCAATCAAGAGGGTTCTTCAATTGTAACAACAGTGAAGATTCTTCAAGGAACAAAAGATACATAGAGGCTTCAAGAGTGAAATATTTTCAAGGGAAATGTTTCTCTTGAAGGCTCAGAAACATATTTAGCCACCTGTTTTCTATGCCCAAAATTTATAGGTGGCTAACATGTTGTACCAAATAATTTTTTTCAAATTTGAATTTTTTTCAGCACAAACACAATTTCTTCTCCGCTATAGTGATTTCTGGCGCTTTTATACCATGTATAAATTACACCAATGGATTCAATCCGATCATGTAATATACTGAAACAAGATACTGGATCCTTCTACAATATTTTTGGAAAATAAACACAATCACACCAAGTAAGAGAAAGAAGCAAATAAATCGCACAACACTGATTTTTTTCCTGGGGAAAGATTGTTGCTCAAAACCCTTCTATATTTATTGTAATCAACCAAGGAATCATGAAACAATACAATTCACTCTTATCACAAGAGTCTGTTGCTCTCTACCAATTGTCTCACACTGATCCGGAAAAATCGACAAACACTTCGCCAATTTCCTGCCTCTGCTCAGCCTACCTTGCTTGCACAATTATAAGAACAATTGATCCCTATTAATTAGGAAAATCAACCTTCCAATACTGTGCAATACATCATGGAAAATCCTATTGTTTTCTAATTGCACGCCACCAATTTACTAATAATACAACTGATAGATAACATCCCTTTAACCTCTGTCTCAACTGGGTCTTCATCAGAACTGACATGCATGCAGTTATTAATACTAAATCATCAGTCACTTGTCAAATCACTGCATGTGAATTAAATCTGATTTAATTCACTTGATCTCTCACTAGTGCAACAATCAGTTACAACTAGTTAGACTGACTTTAACTAACTTAATTGAGTTAATTGATTTCTCATGCATTAAACTAATACACTAACTGCAAATTGGACTCTAAAACAAATAGAAACATTCTACATGCCTCACCAACCACCCTCAACTCGAATTTCATGAGATAACTGAGTCTATCACACTCAGTTAACTGATACAAGTGATTATGAGATATGATTACAATTTATTGTCTAGTTTAATTAAGGGAAAATTAAATTAGACACACATTTCTTGTTGACATTCAACAGAATTGACCAAGGCAGAGAAGCTGGAGTTCTACCGATGTGTCGCCAAGTGTTATCGTTACGACAAACACCCTCCAAAAATTTTCCAATACTTGAATTTTGTAGCCTATTGTGGATCTTGCAATCAATCGTTCCATAGTTTCTCCTTAGTCAGTCGATGATTTGATAATTCTTTGCGCTTGCTTTTGGATCGTAAGTGTCAAAGTCACCTACTCACACATGCTCAATCTGTAATGCATTCATGAAAGAATTCCTTCACACATGATTGAACATGCATGGAATAGTACACTAATATAGTGTATGTTCAATGTTCAACCCATGTCAACAGCCAATGTACACTGTCATTGACAACCCCCCACTTTTTTTGCGATCGCACTTCTATTTTAGTGAGTTTCTTCAACTGTCTCCTTCTGTGCACTTTTATCTTCACAAATTTCATCTTCATGCTTATGACTATCATTTTTGCTTTCGTTCACTTTAATTAGCATCGTTTTCATGTTATATTTCTCCTAACATGTGTTGTTTTCACCGTCGTTGACATATCACAAGTGTCATATTTTGGTGGGGAATCGTCACTTATCATGTAAACTAGATTATTGACTTGTTTCAAGGGGAAATGTTTGTGCTAATAATTTTTTCTTATCATTTATACATGTTTTGCACTCATTTACAAATTTTGAAGCATTTTCACACAAGTTTTTTTACTTTCATCGCAAAGTGTAGCTTTAGTGTTGCACTTGGGGAAATTCATCGCAATGTCGTCACATTGAGGGAAGTATGTTGTTCATTTTTTATGAGTGATTGATGTTGTGTATTCATTTGCTCTAAGTTTTTTATCATGATCAATTTTTTTCCTTTTTCGCTTTGGCTCATTGATTCCACACTTAGCCTCATCAGGAAAAATTCACTCTCTAGAAACTGTACCTCTCTAAACCTTCCTAAACTATGCATTGTGTAGTCTTAACCATCAATCCCTGATCTTGTTTCTTGTGATTTTGCATTGCGAAGTCACAATGCCCAGCTTTGACCCTTGAGCTCCAAAACTACGCAATTTATGCCTCCTAGTCATCCTAAATTGTCGATTATGCAGTAAAAAGCCTCACGCTAGCTTGAAACCTTGAATTGTGTAGTCTCCTACCATGTTCTCATGTTTGAACTGCGCACTGGGAAAATTCGAGCCTCAAGCTTGACCTTCTGAGTTCCCCAAATATGCATTCACTTAGCCCAGGCCCTCAAAACTATGCACTATGCAGTCTCAAGCCTCAATCATCCACCTTGATCGATTGATTCCCTCAACTGCGTATTCCCTCTGCTTAGGCCTCCTGAACTACACATTGCACAGTCTCAAGGATCAAGCCTCTAACTTGATTCCTTGAGTCCCTCAACTTTGCAATCCTTTGATTCTAGGCATCCTAAACTGTGCATTGTGAAATATCAAGCCTTAGTCCGAGACTTTATCCTTTATAACTATGCAATCCCTAAGTCAGTCACTCAATAAGTCATTAGTTGCAACCCTAACAAGAGATTTCATGAATCATCTTAGGCTATGATTTTATTGGATTGATTTTTTCTTGTCATGAGTGGTTTGCAGTCGCATCTATTATATTATGTCATGACAGGATGATGATGAAGGAGATGGAGAAGGAGATCATGCTAGAAAATACCCTTGTAGCTGAAAATACAATTTGGCCCATCAAGAGAAGACAAAGGGACATTGGTTTGCAACAGCAGTTGAAGACCAATACCGCATTAGAGACTCCTTATCTTCAAGTCATTAGGAGGAGGAGGAAGAAGAGCATGTTCTCTCTTTTAAGAAGATAGAAAGGAAGCATCAACAGAGAGTGACTTGACACTTCCATGTCATCATGTAGTCCATGTCACCAGCTTCATGTCATCTTATGTCATCAGTCATCATCTACCAAATCATTTCATGGAATATGTAATCCAAAATTGGAAAATGTATTGTAAAAGTGGAAGTCGAAGTTTCATCTATGTAATGTGAAAAGGCATGTAGGAATTAAAAGAGCCATAGAGAATTCAAACAGTCAAGAGGGTAGTCCAAGAGTCACAAGGGAGGTTATTGGTCACCTCATTTGTTATTTATACACCATCATTGTAAAATCAAAGGAATTTTCACCTTGGCTTCTCCCATAAGGAATCAGAGAGATAGAGTTAGTACTTTTGGGGATAAATTCATTGCTCCAATGCTCTACTATTGGAGCTACTGATGCTCACCATATTCATGTATCTTGGGAATTTTACTTAATACTTGAAGCCTGATGGTCGACACATTTTCATGCATGGATATTTAATATTTATGAGATTGTTCTGTGAACATTTATGATTCATGTTTTCTTTCACATGTACGGAATTATTTGAACTATTTTGGTTATTTTAGTGCTTATCTAATTGAAAATATGTTGTAAAGGTTTTAACAATCATTGCATCTATGTGGAAAATTCTTCTTTATGTTAGGTGGTTATATTTTCGCTTGTGTGTGCCTATACTAGGATGGTACTATTACCTCCTCTTAGAGGCTCGCCTTTCATCCCTCTGCAATAGAAGAACCTTGATACACCTACAACCAAAGATTCATCAGGCACACTTACTTTCTTTTCACAAAGGCACGTACACGCTTCTCTCTTTTATTGACAGCTAAACTAAGTCAAATATATAAGAATATATGGTAACTTGGTCTATACTCCAAATGGGGCTCCTATTCCAAACGATGTGAGGGCTAATTGAGACTTCACATTAGGGAGACCCCCTTGGTTGACGGATTTCCAGCACTCGTCAACAAATGGCGCTAGAAGGAGGGACATATGACAAATTGTGTTCATTGAGTCTGTTCTGAATCTCTTATCTTAGATGGATCATCCTGAAATCATACTCCCGGGGTGTTTTTATAACCTATCGCCTAGTAAAACTTTAATCCCCAATGAGTCTCTTTATCACTTGTCTCAGTTGAAGTTTGATGGCGAGGATGGAACATCCATAACTAAGAACATTTATAATTTTCTTAAATTTTGTGAATATTACTAAATCAATGATGAATATTTTTCTTGTGTGGCTTTCTTCCTCACCCTTGAAGGTTGCGTTAATCGATGGTTTCATACCTTACCATTTTATTCCATCCATTATTTTCATCATTTACTCAACGAACTTTATCATGCCTTTGGTAGGTATGATTACTGAGATGTTCATAAAAGAATCAATTAGCTAAGAATGAATCCTAATAAATTAGTTGAGGATTTATATGATATATTCCTTCACCTTTCTTATGAATTTTCTGAAGAAGACATGGATTTGGATTTCTTTAAGAAAAATTTTGAGCATTTGGTTCACATATCTTTTCATGGTAAATCTAAACCTCCTAATATTTCTACTTCCCCGACTCTTGTAAATCATGAGACACCTCTAATTTTAGAGGAGGAATCTACTATTAATTTTTTTTATTGTCCTCCTTTGTTTTCAGTTCCGATGTGGGTGCCTCCTTACGATGATTCCAGAGTTGGGAAGTTTGAAAATGAAATGGTTGATCTATCTTGTCATCCTCCTTTCACTTTTCATGGTTCAATTTCAATAGAGGAAATCCTGAAATGGTTCATGAAACCTATGGTGAAAACCAATTTTTCCATTCCTCAAGATGGTATTAACACTCATAACTCTAATCTTGAATATGATTTGTATTTTTGTTATCCTCTATCATCTACGTGCCATGACTCTTTTTAACATGATCCACTTCATCAATCTTCTCCACCAAATAATTTTTCACACTCTCTTTATTTTCAATTTGTTGGTCCAAATCGTGATCAGATTCAAGGTAGTCACATTACACATGTAGAGGAGCAGGAAGTGAAGATTCTTTCAGATTTTCTTCTCTTTTTCAAAATCCTTCGTGTGAAGATGGTGCTTCCTCATTCTTGGTGGATAGTGAATCTGGTAATCTTGGTAATCAACCAAATATGATCAGTTTTCATTATCAATATCAAGTCTTCTACAACAACCATTCCATCAAGGATGAATTTGGTGGTACATATGATGATGAATTCCGAGGTGCATCAATTGATCCTTCAGTTTCTTAAGAATATTTTGTTTCAAAATAATTAAATATTGAATCTGATCCAGTTAGATAATATGTTCTTATTGAAACTTCCTCTTCCTATCCCTATTATTTGTGCTCTATTGATTACAATGCACCATCTTATGACAAAGACACTCCATGCTCTTCAAGTTTTTCATCCGATGAGTTGAATCCTGAAATGAAACAAGGTAGTGAGAATATCCATGATAAAGAAGAAAGAGATGAAATTATAGATCATCCATTCCATCCCTTATCATATCTTATTTTTTAGGGGGGAAACTCCTCAAATAATCTTGCTCATGAAATTTCTGAAATTCATACATCTCTATATTTGCGATTAGAAGAATATTTCGACTTGATTAATCTGGTTTTCAAAGTTGTAAAATCCGATCAAATAGATGATATCAATGGTTTCCATATGGTCAATAGTGTTCTCATTAAAATAAATGAAAGCATATATCCCCACACCATGCATGATCTGATTTTCTCTTCGGAATGCGATTTTACAATCCTTAAAAGTTTCGGGACTTGCAAGCAAGTCGAGGCACTTCTACTTTCATTGATGAATATGTCAGGATCTCGTGACTCTCATAAGGTTCTCGAACTAAGTCATATTTTGTTTCTCTCGCGAAATATTTATCTTTGTGTGGTTTCATTGGATGTAAATTCCTTCTTGAAATATTTTTGGTATTGTGGATGGAGTCTTTCAAGATTTCAAGATTTATTTCTGATCAGATCCACGATTCTTCCTCAGTCGATTCACCTTCATGAAAATCTCTTATATCAAAATCGGGTCTAGAATGTGTATCTCTCATAGAATCATGGAACTGTGAAGTTGATCATTTCTAAAATCATATTTGGCTAAAGAAATCATTCCTATCAGATTCATTTTAGAATAATTAGCTCCTCGTTTTCCTTGTGAATTTTATATCACAAATATTATTCTTCATCACGCCGAAAATCCTCCTGATTGCTAATGAATGTGTGAGTTATTCTGCAAATAAAACCCCCCTTCGTTCACTAAATCTTGCCATGTCTCATGTGTTTATTGTACTTGCATTCCTTTTCACTTCTTTTTATGATTACCATAACAATACAGCATCCAACTAGTCACAAGGAAATTGTTTTTTGCATTTATCATGTGAGGAAGATGATTTATATTTTCAAGAAATTCATAAATATGTTGAAACTGATGCATATTTTTTACCTTATAACAGATAATCTCTTACCAAAAATGGTCCATCTTATCATAATATTAACTATCATTCGTTTTATCGTTTTCCCACTATCATATTGATGACAGTTGTTTCACATCAATTAATCTCTATGGTTCATCTTACTATTCGAATACTTGCCAAGCAGTTGAGGAACTTCATCCTTCGTTGATGGTTATGTAAAGCCCTCATTATCTTCACAAGCCTTCTGAATCTGATCAAAAATATTTTTCCTTACAAGATTAACATCCTGATCCCGCGCCCTTAATTAAAAATTCATCTTTTCAAATATTTCACGATTCTCAAGAGAACTGTTCCGAGTTTCATAATCCAATCGTTGAATGGTTGGAGCAATCTTACCTGGAAAACTCCATCGTGAATAAAAGTTTTCAATATTTCCTCATGCCTCTTAAGAAGTATAGTGCAGATGAAGATAAGTTCACAAGAAGCTTCCAAGGTTTGTTTAGCTCTTATCTTTGTCGAAAAGGTAAGAATTTGGACTGGTTAAAAGTAATGGTTGTGACACATCGTTCTGCCGATAGGAAAGACCTTATTTTTGTTGTGCAAGTTCTTCAAGATCTTATCTTTTCTGTTGCACATTTTTTTATCTCGGATTAATTTGATCATATCTTTGTTATTGCAAGTCGAGAAAAACTACGGTGGCTACATTGGAAATTTCATTATACCCAACCCCCACCTTCTAGTTAGTTTAGGAGTAGGTCTAGTTGCATATTAGTTACCTGCATTCATTTTCTGTAGTTATTCTTGTCTAATCTTGATTTTGGTTTTACATCATGTTTTGGTTTATCCCCCTTTTGTTTTGTCTTTAGGTTTTGTTTCCTTGTGTGTATTTTCTTTTCTTTCATTTTGTAAGGCTTTGCATGAAGATGCTTTGTTGGCTCAAAAGGAAATGTGGAAAAATAGAAAAGGACTTTGTGACATTGCAAAATTTGGCTAAATATTTATCCTTCTTCCTTGTCTTGGTTATGCCTTTTGGTCAATGATGTTTCAATGGAAAATAATATCCTTGCGTAAGGAAATCCTTGTGTCGAACCATGCTCTCCAAGTATATTATGGAAACTTGATGATTATGCTCAGGTATTTAAGTTTCGGTGTTTTCAGGTTGATCCAATCAAATATATAAGGACAAGGGGTAAATATAAATGAGTAAACCAATATCAGAGGTCTTATATATAATTCTTTGAAGGGACAACCTCTTCTTCACTCAATAGTTGGTATCCATCTTCTGCCCATGAAATAAATAAGTGTTGATGTACATTCCCATATAAAATAAATAAATAAAGGTGAAAGAAGAGAAAGGCTTCATGCACAAAGAGGTGAAGCAAGAAACTTCTTCGGGGTATTGTCTAGGCTTGTTGGCCATGGATAAATGTTTGTGTCTCATAAGTGACATTATCGGGGTACTCTCTACGCCCGCTGGCAGTGGATCAACACCAGAGATGAAAAACTATGCTATGAAAATTTAAAGCTAGTGAACTTCATTACCGTATCATTATTCGAAACATTGTGTGATTTTTGATCTTTTGTTTGTGTTAACTGAGTAAAGGAATGAAGGGGAATATGTTTATGAATAGGGTTAGTGATCAAGCCATGGTAATCTGAATGATGAATCAATACTCCTTGAATAAGTAGATCTTGCACGAAAGAATTGACCAAGGGAGAGAAGCCATAGTTATACCTGTGTGTCACCAAGTGTTGTCACTATGACAAACACCCTCCAAATTTTTTCCAATACTTGAATTTTGGAGCCTATTTTTTATTTTGAAATCATTCATTCCGTAGTCATTTATTGGTGAGTCGATTATTTGATAATTATTTGCACTTTCTTTTGGATCATAAGTGTCAAAGTCACATGCTCACACATTCTCAATCTCTAATGCATTCATGATATAATTCCTTCACAGAGGCTTGAAAATGCGTGGAAAATTCCACTAAGATAGTGCATGTGCAATGTTCAACTCATGTCAACAGCTAATGTGCATTTTCGTTGAGAGCCCCTCACTTTGTTTGTGATTATACTTCTATTTTAGTGAGTTTCTTCAACCATCTCCTTTTGTGCACTTTTATCTTCGCAAGTGTCATCTACATGCTTACCATTATCCTTTTAGTGTTGCACTTGGGGAAAGTCATCGCAATCTCATCGAATTGAGAGAAGTATGTTGTTCATTTTTTCTCAGTGATCATGTTCTGTCTTCATTTATTTTAAGTGTTTGATCATGATCAATTTTTTTCTTGTTCACTTTGGCTCACTAATTCCACACTTAGCCTCATCCGTAAAATTTCACTCTCTTGAAGCTTGACCTCACTTAGCCTTCCTAAACTGCACATTATGTAGTATTAACCCCTAATCCCTGAAATTTTCTCTTGGGACTGCACATTGCACAGTAATAGTGCCCATCTTTGACCCTTGAGCTCTAGAAATATGCAATTTCTACCCCCCAGTCATCTTCAACTGCGCACTCTGCAATATAAAGCCTCACGCTTCTAGCTTGACACTTTGAAATGTGCAACTATGAAACCCTTGACATTATTCTCCCTCTAGAAATATGCATTAGTTAACTTCAATCCTCAAGCCTCAACCTTGAGCCCTTGAACCCCTCAACTACACAATCTCCTAACATGTTCTCATGTTTGAACTACGCATTGGGAAAATTTGAGCCTCAAGCTTGACCTCCTGAGTTCCCCAACTGCGCATTCACTTAGACAAGGCCCTCATAACTATGAAATATGTAGTCTCAAGCCTTGAGCCTCCACCTTGATCCCTTGATTCCCTCAATTTCACAGTCTCTCTGCCCTTTCCTCATCAACTATGCATTGTGCAATCTCAAGGCTCAAGCCTCTAGCCTGAGTCCTTGAGTCCCTCAACTGTGTAATCCTTTGACCATGTCCATCTTGAACTATGCATTGCATAGTATGAAGCCTTAGTCCCAGACCTTAGCCTCTATAATTGCACAATCCCTAAGTTATTCACTGAATCAGTCACAATTTTCAGCCCTAACAGGAGATTTCATGAAGCATCTTAGGCTAGGGGTTTATCGAATTGATGTTGTCATGTCATGAGCAGTTTGCAGTCGCAGGTATTCTATTATGTCATGAAAGGATGATGATGAAGGAGATGGAGAAGGAGACCATGCTAGAAGATGCCCTTGTAGCTACAAAGACAAGTTGGCCCACCAAGAGAAAACAAAGGGACATCATTTTGCAACAGCAGCTGAAGACCAAGACCACATTAGAGACTCCTTATATTCAAGTCATGAGGAGGAGGAATAAGAAGAGCATGTTCTCTCTTTCAAGAAGATAGAAAGGAAGCAGTGATAGAGAGTGGCTTGACACACCCATGTCATCATGCAATCCATGTCACTAGTGTCATGTCATGTCATGTCTTTAGTCATCATCTACCAAATAATTTTATGGAATATGTAATTCAACATTGGAAAATGTATTGTAAAAGTGGAATTCCAAGGTGTAGGTTTTAACCCTGAACAGAAATTATCTACACACGAATCTTATAACAGAAAATAAACAATAGCGAGAGCATAAAAGATAAAATAGATAAACACAGAGATTTTCCCCTGGATCCCAAATTGGGATGACCAGCTTGATTTTTCATTATATTCCTTTTAGTTTTACAACACATATATATACATGCCGAAGCATACATAAACCCCAATCCATTAACCCTTGATTAGAACATAACCGTATTTCCCTTGACCGGATCTACAAAATACCAGGGGCCGAAAACCATCATACCCCAAAACCTTTTGCAAAATCATGAAAAAAACATGGGTGGGTCCGCCTATGAGTGGGTCCGCACACCAAAAAAAATTCACCGGGGCGCTGCCCCGAACCCCAACAGTGGGGGCTACCTCCCCCCTTGTGACCCCCCTGTTGCGCCTGGCGCAACGTACAGTGCATGGGGCTAGTCGTGGAAATAATATAACACATACCCAACATTCTCCCACTTCTTGTTTTCTTTCCACAAGGGGCCACAGGAGAGCTTAGTCATTGGGCCAATTCTTCAACACCCATTGTTTCTCTACACCAAGAGAACTTTTGAGTGCTCACAGACTTCGTCAATGCATCTGCAACATTCTTCAAAGTGTCCATATTTACCAGCAACACCCTTTTAGCCTCGACCATATCTCTAAAAAAGTGATATTGAACATCAATGTGCTTTGTCTTTGAATGGTAAGTAGGGTTCTTAGCCAAGAAAATTTCACTTTGGCTATCACAGTCTATCCTTATAGCTTGTTGTACCAACCCCATACTTGAACACAATCTCTGCAACCAAACTTCTTCCTTGCTTGCATGAGTGGCTGCTATGTATTCTGCCTCTGTAGTTGAAAGATCCACTACAGACTGTCTTTTACTCATCCAACTGACTGCGCCTCCAAATAGGTTAAACTCATACCCACTTGTAGATATTCTTTGGTCCAGATCTCCAGCCCTGTCTGCATCAACAAAACCACGAATTTCCAACATTCTTTCCAATCCTGGTCTTCCATGGTAGCACAAGCCATAATCACTGGTGCCACGTAAATATCTGAAAACCCGCTTCACTGTTGTCCAATGCTCCTTCCCTAGGTTTGACATAAACCTGCTCAATATTCCCACTGCATGTGCAGTGCCTGGTCTAGTACACACCATTCCATACATCACACTACCCACTGCACTTGCATATGGAACACGGGACATATCCTCCTCTTCTTCTTGTGTCTTGGGACACTGTTCAGCAGACAACTTTACACCTACAGGAATAGGAACATTCATCGATTTACTATCCTGCATATTGAACCTCTACAATATAGTCTCGACATACTTCCTCTGGTTTAACCAGAGCTTCCTCTTTGTCCGATCTCTCTTAATTTCCATGCCCAAAATATAGTTTGCAGCACCAAGATCCTTCATGTCGAATTTGGAGAACAGTTGGGTCTTCAAATCTTGAATAATTTCTTTGTCATTTCCAATCAACAACATATCATCCACATACAAGACCAAATAAATAACACGGTCACCAATTAATTTAAAATAAACACAGTAATCCTCTTTGCTTCTGGTGAAGCCAAGTCCCCGTGTATAGGTATCAAATTTCTGATATCACATCCTTGGTGACTGTTTTAACCCATACAGAGACTTCTTCAACCTACACACTAGTTCTTTCTTAACCTTCACCATAAATCCTTCAGGTTGCTTCATGTAGATCTCCTCTTCTAGATCCCCGTGAAGAAATGTTGTCTTCACATCCATCTGTTCTATCTCAAAATCAAATGCAGCAGCAACAGATAAAAGTAATATAATAGAAGTAACTTTGGCAACAGGAGAAAAAATATCACCAAAATCAATTCCCGGCACCTGGGAATAACCTTTCACTACCAAAAGAGCTTTGTATTTCTCCACCTTGCCTTCTACATTCATCTTCCTCTTAAACACCCATTTTCTCCCAGTGGGCTTCCTTCTAGCCGGAAACTCCACCAGATCCCATGCATCATTTTTGTGCAAGGATGCCATTTCATCAACCATGGCCTCCTTCCAGAGTTTTCCATCCTCTGAATCTACTGCCTCCCTGACAGTTCTGGGTTCATCATCAGTTATAGTTAAGGCAAAACCCGAACAGAAAGCAGATGGACTATACATTTCTGGTTGCCTTCTTTCCCGAACTGATCTTCTCAAAGCTGGAGTTTGTGGCTCTTCATCTTCTGAGTCTTCTTCTGTTGTAGAGTCTGATTCATCCTCCTTTAGCTCAAACTCTATCTTCTCAGGTTCCTTTGGTAGGACTTCATGTTTAACAACATCTTTCACTTCTCTAAACACCACATCTAGGCTGTACACAACCTTCCTTGTTTCTGGGTTCCAAAGCTTGTAACCCTTTAAACCATCCTTATACCCAATAAAGATGCACCTTTCAGATTTATTATCCAACTTGGTCCTTTTCTCCTTCGGAACATGTACATATGCATCACATCCAAATACCCTTATATGTGAAAGAGAGGGTTTCTTACCAGTCCATACCTCATGTGGGGTCTTATCCTCCAACGCTGATGAAGGTGATCTGTTAACTAAGTAACATGCAGTCTCCACTGCCTCTGCCCAGAATTCTTGTCCTAACCCGGTACCACTGAGCATGCTTCTTGCCTTTTCCATCAATGTTTTGTTCATTCTTTCTGCAACTCCATTTTTCTGAGGTGTGTATGGAGTAGTCTTCTGCCGTGCTATACCACACTTCTTACAGAACTCTTCAAATTCCTTCTTGCAGAACTCCCCACCATTATCTGTCCTCAACGCCTTTATCTTCTTCTTTGTCTGGTTCTCCACCAGAGCCTTAAATTCTTTAAATTTGTCAAAGACTTCAGATTTATTCCTCGAGAAATATATCCATGTATTCCTTGAGAAGTCATCCATGAATGAAACATAGTACACAGACTTTCCCAGTGTTGGAACTGACACAGGTCCAAACACATCACTGTGCACAAGTTCTAATATCTTGTTCGCCCTCTTAGCACCAGAAGGAAAACTCACCCGATTCTGCTTCCCATATACACAATGTTCACAGAAATCGAAATCCAGAGAGCAATTAGACATACCTTCTACCATACCATCTATATGTAGTATCTGAAGTCCCTTCTCTCCAATATGTCCAAGCCTTTGATTCAATAGCATGGTCTTTTCTCCAGAGATAGCTAGGCTTTCTGCTCCACTTTCAGGAACCACAAAACTATTACACCCAACAATAACAGTGCTACCTTGTAGCTTGTACAGAGTTCTAGTCTGAACTCCCCGCATTAATACCAGTGCTCCTCGAACCATCTTGCAGGCATCTTTCTCGAACACTGTTTTTACACCTGCATCATCCATCTTGCTTACAGAAATCAAATTTCTCGCCAATGCAGGAATATGCAGAACACCAGGAAGTGTTCTAATCCTTCCACCTTGCAGCTTCAGCTTGACCTTTCCACGTCCGACAATTCTGGCCTTCCTATCATCCCCTAGGAAGACATCACCACCATCATATTTCTCATACTCGCATAACCACTCCCGATGGGGAGTGAAGTGAAAGGATGCACCTGATTCAATCAACCATGACTCATGATCTACATGTGTATTTGAAGAAGAAGCCAAATACACATCCCCACCTTCATTCGAGGTGTTTTTTGCCTCTGCAGAAGGAGCATCATCAGATCCCTTTCCTTTCTCAGGAGCTTTGTATCTACAGTCCTTTTTGTAGTGCCCTTCCTTTCTGCATTTCTAGCATACCTTTACAAACTTTCCAGGAGATTTAGATCTCCCTCTAGATTTGGATCTCCCACTCGAAACCTTACTCTTGTTTATGTTTTGGGACCTTCCTCGTACAGATAAGGCATCTCCATTCTGGCCCTCCATATTTCTCCGTCTCATTTCCTCCGACAACAAGGCTGAGACAATGTCATCAAAATTCAACGTAGTTGTATTGCTACCTATTGCAATAACCAGAATATCCCACGAATCTAGTAGAGAACACAACAAACTGATGCACTTATCTTCATCTGAGATTTTAATATCAACAAATGACAACTGACTTACCACAGTATTGAAGGCGTTCAGATGCTCTGTCACCGAGTCTCCATCCTTCATCCTCAGGTTATACAACTTTTTCCGCCGGAACAGCTTATTCACCAGAGACTTAGATTGGTAAAAAGTCCCAATTTTTTCCCACAAATTCTTCATCGTAGCTTCCCCAGATACATTCAACAATACTGAATCTGAGACACACAACCGTATTGTGCTCTTAGCCTTCCGATCTAGTTTCTTCCAGTCTTCATCTAACATCATCGTTGGTTTAGTACCTGGATCTACCATGATCCACTGATCTTTATCCACCAGCAGATCCTCCATCTTGAGCTTCCACAACTCAAAACTCTGACCATTAAATTTCTCGATCTCTATCTTTCCGCCGCTCGCCATCTTCTTTCACCACAATAATTGATCCCGTAGATCTCCCACTGAACAGGGTCTACCTCAGGCCCGAGAAAAAAACCCTTAGCAGCAAAGGCATCCCCTTGAAGCCGAAATAGCTATGATACCAAATGTAGGTTTTAACCCTGAACAAGAATTATCTACACACGAATCTTATAACAGAAAATAAACAATAGCGAGAGCATAAAACATAAAACAAATAAACACAAATATTTTCCCCTGGATCCCAAATCGGGATGACCAACTTGATTTTTCATTTTATTCCTTTTATTGTTACAACACATATATATACATGCCAAAGAATACATAAAACCAAATCCATTAACCCTGGATTAGAACATAACCGTAGTTCCCTTGACCGGATCTACAAAATACCAGGGGCTGAAAACCATCGTACGCCAAAACCATGTGCAAACTCATGCACAAAACATGGGTGGGTCCGCACACCAAAAAAAATTTTGCTAGGGCGCTGCCTCAGACCCCAACAGTGGGGGCTTCCTCCCCCCTTGTGACCCCCCTATTGCACCCGGCGCAACGTACAACGCATGGGGCTAGTCTTGGAAAGAATATAACCCATAACCAACACAAGGGTCATCCATGTAATGTGAAAAGTCATGTAGGAATTCAAAGAGTCATGCAGAAGTCAAACAATCATGAGGGTAGTCCAAGAGTCACAAGGGAGGTGATTGGTCACCTCATTTTTTATATATACACACTCATTGTACAAGCAAAGTAATTTTCAACTTGGCTTCTCTCGTAAGGCATCAGAGAGATAGATTTAGTACTTTTGCGGATCAATTCATGGCTCCAATGTTCCACTATTGGAGCTAGTGATGCTCATTGTATTTATGTATCTTGGGAATTTTACTTAATAATTGAAGCCTGATGGTCGACACGTTTTCATGCATGGATTGTGAATATTTGTAAGATTGTTATGTGAATATTTATGATTCATGTTTTCTTTCACCTGTACCAAAGTATTTGAACTATTTTGGTTATTTTAGTGCTTATCTAATTGAAAATGTGTTGTATTGGTTTTAACAATTGTTACATCTATGTTGACTATTCTTCTTTACGTTAGGCAGTTATCTTTTCACTTGTGTGCGCCTTTACTAGGGTGGTACTATTACCTATCTCTTATATTCTCACATTTCCTCCCTTTACATTAGAAGAACCTTGTGACACATGTAACCGAACATTCACCAAGCACACTTACTTATTTTCACAAATGAAAATACATGCTTCTCTCTCTTGTTGATAGCAAAAATCGAGGAAAATATATAAGAAATATGGCAATTGAGTCATTATTACAAATGGAGCTCCTATTCCAAATGGTGTGAGGTCTAATTGGGACTTCACATCAGAGAGACCCCTTTGGTTGACAGATTAATAGCACCCGTCAACACATACATACCCTTAGAAGGTTTTAATGGTCGTGTGATTTTAACCCTAATAAATGTCCTTCTATAGTGAAGCAAAATTATAGAGTTGACCCATATAAATAATGTGCATTCATAACCAATATAACATCATTTTCCATGTGTTATCAGCATATTTTTATCCCTAGGATTAGTACCTATGAGATATTATGTTGTTGACCTTTTCTGGGCCTTGACCACTCTTTTTCCTAGTTTTATTCCCCAATTGCATGGATCCCAGCTTGTGTGTGCAGTTGGAACCTTCCAACTGCATGGAGGAAACCTTGTGATTGCAATTATAGCCTAAATCCCCATGTTTTGTGCATGTGGTTGGGGGACTTATTCTAGAGACTTATGGTTCCTAGGAGATCAGTTTGACTCATCACTTTATCCTATTTATTCAAGATGGATAGTACTCGTTATTGAGAATATTCTCTAACTTCTCTTTGTCCTAAGCATCTACATTCATCCTCCTAGGATTCCCCTTCTTCCTATTTATACTGGGCCATCTTAGCGGGTGAGGCTAGTTATAATTTTGGAGAGTGAGCTTCAAATAGTCTAATCCAGCCATTGTGACTCAGATTTTAGGGCTTCATGTTATTGATTCCTTCTTCATTATAGTGGGAAGACTCTTCTGGAATGAGGAGAGAAGAACCAAAGTTTGAGGTATATTTATGTACTTTCATTTATATGGTTGATAAAATATATGTTCCTACCCCTTATATCAGTATTTTTAGTAAATTATATGTGTAATTTTTGGATGTCTTTATTTGATTATCTTTTGCGGAAGATGACTTGTCATTTTTTTTTTGCGTTTTTGTGGAAGATTTGGATCATAAGCGGATGAAAGATATTTCTTGATAGGAGCGCAGGGATTCTGCATTAGGCCCAAAATCCTTCACTGACCTGCGAGGAGGAAAGGTACTCGCTCATCCATTATAGAATTAGAAATTGCATAGAAGTTTCATGCATGGCCATATGGATTGGGAATTTTTATTAGATTATTTTAGCCATTTTGTTTTGTTTTCTGGTAATCTCAATCAGGCATGTTATCACAGAGAAATAGCTTCTTGCCTGTAAAATTCACAACAACACCATGGAAAGATCATATTTATTCAAAATTCATGGGACATTCGATTCATTAAAAGACCAAAATGGACCAACCTCTCCTCTACTAATTTATTGGACAATGTCTCTTTTTAGTATTCGAAGAAATAAGAACTCTCCCAATAATCAATATATCACTTTTATTCAATTATATGTTCCTCCATAAAGAAAATGAAACATTTTTTAATATGTGTGTGGGATCTAGTAACCAGGAAATATTAATATGCTCCCAAAATGGAATCTTGTAAAGTACATATTTCCTTTTTATCCCAATGGGAATTTTCTCAACCTAGTTGTTAAAAAATTTAGGATCATTAAACATAGGTTCCTCATTTGAATCGAAAAATTTTGAAATTTCCTTATTTGTGTACTATATCCTAATCTAATTTGTCTTCCCCATTTGAATCAAACAATTTTGCAATTTCCTTCTCCATGTCATATACACAAATATAATGTGTGTGTAATTATTTTTAGTGTCTAGGTTCTCTCTAGTTTAACATTAAAAATAGATGTAACTCTTCTTTAAGGATGGTCTTCTAGGAGGAATTTCCTTGAGCAATCATGCACTGGCTTTCATAGGTGGTTGGACCACCTATCCTTTTTAGAAGGTCCATAACATTTACATCCATGATACCTTTTTGTTACAAGATTTGCAAAGTTATTCTATGTATCATGTGTTAGTGTCAAAAAATATAGTTGCACCAAATTATGTACTCCTTAACATTATATATGTAAACAAATCAATCAACATGCTTACCAAAGAAAACTCCTAGTCTTGGATAACCATGCATGGTGCACACATACATGCCATACAATGTAAAATACTTCTCCATTGGTATGGACCTTGATACAACATATACATGTACCCCTTCCCATAATTTCTTAAATTCATCAACCAATGGTTGGAGGTAGACATCCATTCTCTTAATTTCTCTTCTACCTGGGACTATAAGAGCCATCATAAGATGCAAATTCTTCACAAACAACCATGGGACGATATTGTTATTAATTTCTACCACTGGAAATGTAGAATAACCAGTGTTTTGGAGGGATTATAGGTTAAATCCATCCATGGACATGCTCAATCGAAGGCTCCTTACTTCATTCTTAAAATAATCGAGTCATATATCCTCTATATATTTCATTGTTATTAAATATGCTAGGATTCACATAAATCTTAGATCACTTCTATGTGAGGCATGCCACCCCTATAACATGGCTAATTTTTTGCAACAAAAGATCCTTTGAATCCTTGGAATTATATGCATGTTTATCAATATCCTATGAGGCGGATCATGCTACTAACCCTTACTTTTTTATTTCCAATACATCTCATGCCACATTTTGGACATATCTCTTTTTATACACATTTTTTCTCTATGTAGAATATAATCATTCAAACATGCATGGTATGATATAAACTTTATTCCCAACCTTTTAAACATTTTCTTTTCCTCTACGTAGCTATTAGGAAAGACATTATCATTAGGAGGTACTTTATCTTTGAGTAACTTGCAATCAATGGGAAATATAAGTGTACAATATCATCAAGCATGCTGAAATCAACCATTTTCAATGTTTTTGGTGTGACATTATTTCTTAAAATATTAGGGAACTTAATTGTTAGTTACCTCAAAAGTGTTGAGAAACACACGTCTAACATATCGTACATTTCTTTCAAGTGATAAAGTAACATTTTTGTCCCCAGATGGATAGAGCTTGACCCATGTCCAAAAATATCCAAAAATATTTACATTAATTCCATTGAATATCAAAAAATATAATAACTGAATCGTCTTTATCTTATGCCCCAAGGTGATGTCTAAAGGTAGACCTAATGCAAGGTGTTTTTGTTGAGCAATTGGTGGTCTACAAAAGTTATAGTTTTTAGCAACTCACACTAGGAGACAAACTATGTATTGCATGCATAACAACAAATTTGGATGTTTCATCAACCCTTTACATTTTGAACAACCACAACTACTAGGGTGGCATAAAAGAGATCAAATTCACAGTACAGTACCACTGACCCAAGTCGGTTGTTGGAAGATGGCATGTTACAATTAGCAAGTTAAATATGCTATCCATTTTCATCAAAAAATATCTACAATATCTTTCTCTTTATAAGTGACTGTTTCATTTTTGGTCTGGTGGAAGATATTAAGCATCCAAACTCAATCATTAATCATGATCATGCAAAACTCAATGAATAATTATTCAAATCCATATGAATAACTAACATTAATTCAATTAGATAAATGAATCATAAATAAAATTTAGACATACTACAAATTATGGGAGAGAACTTGAAAATTTTGAAATGATATGAAATGAGATGGAAAATGAAGAATTGAAAATTTGATATTATAAATTGTTTTCCCTACATTTTAGCCAAAACAATCATAACTACATGAATATATTTTTAAGATAAAGTTTGTGAAGCATAGAACAACTACATTCCAACATAATTTTGAAGATATTTTAAATATTATTGATGCGCTCTATTATTTTATGTTGCTTCAGTGCATGTGTATATATAAATTGCATTGATATGCTAAATAATGATACACCTTGAAGAATGAACTTTGTTATCCCCTTCGCAAAGCAAAACCTCTGTAAAATTTTAATTGCAAAGGGCTACATTTATAATTTTCCAATTAAATTGTATATAGTGTGTTTACACTAAAGAGTGTACCAAAAAATATAAGTAAGAAAAATATAACATTCACATTTATCATCAATGCACGAAAACATACAATGAAAAATTGAGCAGGTATTTTTATTTTTTCTTAAAACCATAATTCTTATTTCTTTATTTTGTTAAAATCAGAGGGGACATTTGTGCATGAGAGATTTACAAATAAATACTTTAGAATGGGTAGATTTTTTTTAATAGACAATTTTTTAAGGGATAATTGTAGGTCACATACAAATACTCAGAATTTCAAATATGCAACTTCATTTTATTCATCATTTCAATCTTTCTATTATTTGATTCAAACAATTTTCAGTGTATTTTAAAAAAATAGAATAAAAAATTGTTTCTTTAAATATATGTTTATCGAAGACAAATATAATTGTTATTTCATTATTTTGCCAAAATTTAAAAGGAAATGTCTACAAGAGAGATTTACCAACAAAGGCTTTGGAATAGAAAAATTTCATTTAAAGAGTCAAATTTCTAAGGAATCATTGTAAGTCACATACAAATCTACAAATGAAAATTTTTAGTTATGTGACTTAATTCATTTGGTTATCTCAATCTTTCTCCTACTTAATTCAAATCTTTTTTAGTGTGTTCTCAAACAAATAGAAGAGTTCTATAGTTACCTTCAATATTGGATGTCCTAGATTTCTTATTGTTTATTTTGGCTTCCCTCTCTATATTTCATAACAAAAAAAAATTATTTTAAGTAATGTATTTATATATGTTATTTTTATTGTATATGGCGTGTTTGGTATCCATTACAATTAGACTACTCATTAGATTGGATCCCAAACCATGTTGATGTCAGCTAAAAATAAAATGTTTACATGGTTAGTGGTGCACACCAAAAAATAATCATGCACTAATGCATATGTTCATGTCAGAAACATTGCTTACTTAAAAATGTGATGTAACATTGTTTTCAGTACCAAAAACGTTATGATTTAAATTTTTTCACGAGTTTGGAGGTAAATAGTAAGTGTTGATACATCTGTTAATTAATAAAGCACCAAATAAATATAATGTTGGAAAGATGATGCAGAGTGTTGTCCTTGATGGCAACCCACTGAATGGAGATGAAGACATAAGCGTGTTGGCATGTGTTGTCCTTGATGGCAATCCACCTGATGAAGTTATGCTTGACTTGATGGACTTAGTAAATGATGTAAATCTGATGTGATATAATGTTTGTTGACAATATGATGCTGAGTGTTGTCCTTGAAAGGCAACCCACTTGATGAAGATGATGACAACTTACTTGATGAAGTTGTACTTGAGAGAATATGTTCCTGATGAAGAAAATATGATGTTTCTACAGTGTGTACAGAAGGCAATGAAGAAAGGAATTCAGAATGTGCTCAAATATGATGAAAAGAGTATGTCTCTTTGTATACGCGGATTTTCCTAGGGGAAGTCGCGTATGCACGCAGAAAATAACGTGCCAAGTCGTGTATGGGCTAAAGCGCTCAAAAAGTGCAAAACCAGGGGTAACCACCATGGTATTGACCCATTGTATTGGGTAATGATCCGCCTAATTGACCCCGTCCAGGTAGTTTTGGGCTCATGGTATTGTTTTGGCCCATGGTATTGAAAAAGGGGCTCATGGTATTGAAAAAGGAAAACCTATATAAGGAGAAGAAATTCATTGTGCAAATCATGTGTGTGGGAGCAAGATGTCTGAGCTTGAATGAATACTTCTCTCTGAAGTATATCTGAATGGAAAGGGTTACACTTGAATGATAAATCTGAATGTATGATGCACCAATGATGAAGAAGGGGATCTAGATCTGAATTGCTCTTGTATTTGCTAGATATGATTATGGAAGGCTTAGATCTGTGATGAGGCGAGCATCTAGGCGAACATCTGTCTGAAGCAAAAGGGTAGATCTGAACTGAATATCTGATCTGATGAAGTATGCTGCTCTGTAATGATTGAAGATCTATACGCTACTACTTCGCCGCGGAGGAAGCGCGTATATACGCAGATTCGCCGAAGAGAAAGCGCGTATGCGCAATAAAATATACACTGAGGTATACGCTGGTTTGTATGGACGGAAGAGCGTATATACGCGACATCAGTGAAGGGAAAGCGCGTATGCAAACTAGGGCTTGCTGAAGCAAGGGGTATGAAATATCTGATCTGTTCTGCTGTGTTTCTGCTATCTGATCTATGTTGATATGTATCTGTTGATGATGTATGGTTGTGCTTAAAAGTTTGGAAAGGGTTCGGTCTGGAAATATGATGAATTGTGGCCTGCAAGTATTGTTCTATTGATGTGGTTGGATCCAGTGTGAAAATTGATGAAACGTGGTCCAAGGTGGTGCTGAGGGTTGTAGCCTTCAGTCAGGGGGTTGTAGCTCCCTTCCAGGTGAGGCTGGTAAACGAGATCGGGGGGTCGTAGCTCCCTTCCAGGTGAGGCTGGTAAACGAGTCAGGGGGTTGGAGCTCCCTTCCAGGAGAGGCTGGTAAACGAGCGCAGGTGGGTGCCTGCGTGCTGGTCAAGTCTGCGCCAGCACATATGTTGTAAGATGTTTTCTCTATAATAAAATATTGAAGGCTGAGCAACTGCAGCGGTGGTTTTCTCCCGATTTGGGTTTCCACCTAAAAATCCTGGTGTTCATGTGTGATGCTTTATGTGATGGTTTATTCTGTTCTTACTGCACCTGTTTACTGCTTATTGAATATCTGATGAATAAATGATGGAATGGTTTAAGTGAAGATTTAATGACATATCTAAATCTCTGTGTATACGCTAGTTTCATAAAGGGGATTCGCGTATATACGCTAGTTTACTGAAGTAAAGTAGCGTATGGGTTTTAAGGAATGAAAAAGTAAAAAGATTTGATTATGCAGTAAATACTGATTCACCCCCCCCTCTCAGTATTTTTCCCAACAATTGGTATCAGAGCAGGTCCTTGTGCAGAAGCTTGATCGCTTAAAGGAGATCCGTCGTAATGGGAAGTCAAGAAGGAGTAATGTCTATAAAGTCACCTCTATTCAATGGAAGCAATCTGATATTCTGGAAGGTACGTACAAAAGCATATCTGCAAAGTCTTGGTGCAGATGTATGGGCAATCGTGGAAGAAGGTTATCAATACCCGGTAAGTATTCCTACTGATGCAGCTGAAAGAAAGAAGTATGAAATCAATGCCAAAGCAGTGAATGTCTTATTGGGAAGCATGTCTGAATCAGAATTTGCTAAAGTGATGCAGCTACATTCGGCAAAAGACATATGGGACAAGATCATTCTAAGCTATGAAGGAGACACAAAGGTAAAAAGTGCAAAACTCCAAACTCTTAGAATTGAATATGAAAATTTGAAGATGCATAGTGATGAGAGTGTTGCCAGTTTCTTTCTTCGTCTGGATGATATTGTAAATCGAATGAGAAATTTGGGTGAAACCATAACTGATACTACTCTGGGGGAAAAGGTCTTAAGATCATTGACTTCAAAATTTGATTCTAAAGTTTCAGCTATTGAAGAAAGGCAAGATTTGCAAACTCTTACTATTGTTCAATTACATGGTACTCTGACTGCTTTTGAAATGAGACAAGGAGGCCCGTCTCAAGTAAGAGAAGCTGCTTTTAAGGCATCTACAAAAGGAAAGGAAAAGGAAGTTGTCAAAGAATCCAGCTATATATCCGATGAAGAAGAAGCGAATATCGTGAGAAAGCTCCAACTAGGTACTGGAAGATTCAAAGGTAAGCTTCCCTTCAAATGTTTTGAGTGTGGAAAAGTTGGTCACTATGCTGCTAAATGTCCTTATAGAGAAAAGCATGGGAAAGGGAAACAATTTGAAAAGAGAAAGAGTTATTATGCAAAAGAAGATGATGATGAAGTGTCCAGTGAAGATGAAGAAGATTCTGACCAAGATCTGAAAGTGCTCATGGCTAAGAAGAAAAAGAAGAAGGCTACTGAAAAAGAGATATCTCAGAAAACTTGTGCAGCAGAAAATGAAGAAGATGAAACAAGTATTGATTGTTGTTCTTGTGATGCACTTTCCTATGCATGCAATGGTGAAGATAGTAAAAGTAAAGTTTTGGATCTAAAGGAAGCTATCAAGAAAATTGAAGATCAACAAAGATCATTTAATAAAAGCAAAGCTATCTACAATGAGATGATCTCTCAAATGAAAGATCAAATAGAAATGCTAAATGGACAGGTGGAAAGTATCAAAGGTTTCATACTTATGCATCCAATCGAATTAAAGAACTAGAAGCAGAAATCAACGATCTAAATGCAGATCTCGAAAAGTCAAACAAGAAGAATGAAGGACTTGAAGCTGCAGTCATCTCTCTACAAACAGATCTTGAAGCATCAAGTAAGAAGATTGAGGAACCTCTACAAACATTTGAAAAGGAAGGCCTTGAAGCAGAAATCATCTCTCTCAAAGAATATCTAGAAAAATCAAATAAGAAGAATGAAGAGCTGGAACAAACATGTGAAGAAAACGAAAATTGGCTGAAAGAAGAGATTCTAAATCTGAAGGATCAAGTAGAAGATGGAAGAAGGAAAGAAGAAAGCATGACAAAGGAATGTCAAGCCTTGGAGGTTGAGGTAAACATTCTCAAAGGCAAATTAGAAGAAAAGGTAAAATTGTTGAGGTTTCATGATAGTACTAATATTTTGGACAATATTCTGAGTAATCAAAGGTCTCCTACTATCAAACATGGTCTTGGTTTCCATGAAACTGTTAAAGGAGAATCTAGCTCACAAAGAAGTGCCAAAAATTCAGAGGATGTCAATGCAAAACCTGATGTACCAACAATCATGAATTCTCAAAGGAATTCATTCAAGAACGTTGAATGTTTTAAATGTCATAATTATGGGCATGTTGCAGCAAATTGCAAAAGCAGATCGTTTCAGCCTCAATCAAACAGTTCCTACATAGAAAGGTACTCTGGTTTCTTCAAGGGATATTGTTTTTCATGTAACAAGAATGGACATAAAGCAGCTGATTGTAAAAGGAGGAAGAATAGAAATACTCATTATGATTCTTATGTTTATTTCTCTGGCCACATGAGATGTTATGCTTGTAACAAGTATGGACATGTAGAAAAAGAATGCAAGATGAACAGATCTGGGAAAGTGGACAATTTTCAGCACACAGTTGGAAAGCTCAAGCAAATTTGGAAAAAGAAGGAGGACCGATCAGAAATGTAGGGAATTCAGACCCTACTGCAGTCATCCGCTTCTGGAAGCTTACTTCTCTGATTGACTGCAGGAATGATGTGGGATACATTATGGGATTTAGTAATGTATCGTCACAAGGGGAGAAATGCATGATGACTCTCATGGTTGATTTGATTATTCTGGTTATATAACAGAACATATGATATGAAGAAGACAGGTACAGGAAGGACAAGTTCAGGAGGAGATGAAGGTGTGAAATTTTCTATATTTCACTTTTCATACGCGGGTTCTATGAAACAAAGTCGCGTATACACGTGAGTTTCAACAGACACAGTCACGTATGCATTGATGATAAGAGAATTTATCTGATAGCTGAAGATTTGGAGCAGAGGTCCAGGGGGAGCATCAGTCTGAATGCTGATGATTGCACTATTAGCATTATTCTGGTTATACTCATGATAATGAAATGATGCATGGGTTCTTGTGTTGAAGATTATGGATGAAGCCTGGTAGCTTTATGATGAAGAGCATTCGTTGTTGAGATGAAAGTCTTATAATTCAGAGATGAGGACAGATCATGCAGAGATTGTTGCTGATGACTTGCTGTTGAAGGTGTTTCAGATTGCACAAGTTAAGGAAGAGCACTGGTTTAGGGGGAGCAGCAGGTTGAATACTAATGATTGTATTGTTGGCAATATGACTTCTTATTCTTTGGTTATTGTGATACTCATGCTCAAATGATGATGGATTGGTACATGGTTTATGATGATGAGACGTTGAATGAGCTGTGTTTACTGCTTGCTGAAGTTTATCTATTGGATGAAATTGGAAGTCTAGTTCATGCAGAGCTTGTTACTATGGTTAAGATCTTTTGCCTACATATGGTACTTCATGTTCATGGTGATGTTGGACCACATGGATGATTGTTTGAAACTTATGTAAAGATGTTGTTCTGGTATGAAAAGAATGTATTGATGCTGCAAAGAATCTGAAGACTTGGATACTAATGTGCTTATGCTACAACCATTGGATGATGCTTGAAGATACAACTACATTGTTCTATCTATCTGTATTCCAGGAAACTATTCAAATATCTCAGAAAGTTGCTGAACATTGTCTCTGCCTCACAAAGGATCAGTTTTGGTTAAAATGTAGAAGATGGTATTGTATACGCGGGTTTCCTGAAACACAGTCGCGTATGTACGCGAGTTCATGCACAGAAAACCGCGTATGTATGATTGCTGACAATTTTTGCTTGGAGTCAGCTCTCTTCAGCACAGCTGCAGTGCTGTATGCTATCTCTGATACTGTTTGGTATCTCTGGTGGTGTTCCAGTTCTCATAATTCTGTTTCTAATGTTTTGATGAAGATGCCTTGATGATTTGTTGGTGGAAATTTTCAGGATGCAAACTAAGGGGGAGCCTTAGTCATTTGGAAAGATTGCTTGGTTGCACAGATTCAGGGGGAGCATTAGCTTTGCTGAGTATAATGCAGTGTTGGCATTATTATGGTTCTGAAATATGTTCTCTTTCTTGAGGACTTTCTGGTGTTGGTCATAAATGGTCATATTTATATTTTGGTGAAAAGGTCTTGTTGAGACCCATGATGTAAAAATTGTAATATTCAGTCATGTAAGGACTTGTCAAATTTTGTAAACCCACTTGGTTGGGTAGCTGAGTCAAATGTGTAAACCCACTTGGTTGGGTACTTGAGTCTCATATGTAAATCCACTGGGTTGGATAATTGATGTAAGTATGAGTCTTTGGTGATAGGAAGTTCATAGAGTCATGTACTTCATTGACAAATATGTTTGAAGATTCAGCATGAACTCAGGGGGAGCTTGGCCACTTCAGCACATATCAGATCTGTAGAATGTTTCTTCCACATGAGGAGGAGAGTGTTGGTTTTTGATCCGCCCTTTGCCCTTGATGTCAAAGGGGGAGAGTGACATGGTGTTTGAATAAAGAGAAGTTAATGATGTCAAATATTTGGGAGAGTGACATGGTACCTATCTGTTGTGGTAACCAAACACCATCGTGGTTGCCATCAAGTCCAAAGGGGGAGATTGTTGGAAATATGATGCAGAGTGTTGTCCTTGATGGCAACCCACTGAATGGAGATGATGACATAAGCGTGTTGGCATGTGTTGTCCTTGATGGCAATCCACCTGATGAAGTTATGCTTGACTTGATGGACTTAGTAAATGATGTAAATCTGATGTGATATAATGTTTGTTGACAATATGATGCTGAGTGTTGTCCTTGAAAGGCAACCCACTTGATGAAGATGATGACAACTTACTTGATGAAGTTGTACTTGAAAGAATATGTTCCTGATGAAGAAAATATGATGTTTCTACAGTGTGTACAGAAGGCAATGAAGAAAGGAATTCAGAATGTGCTCAAAATATGATGAAAAGAGTATGTCTCTTTGTATACGCGGATTGGCCTAGGGGAAGTCGCGTATGCATGCGGAAAAGAACGTTCCAAGTCGCGTATGGGCTAAAGCGCTCAAAAAGTGCAAAACCAAGGGTAACCACCATGGTATTGACCCATGGTATTGGGTAATGATCCGCCTAATTGACCCTGTCCAGGTAGTTTTGGGCTCATGGTATTGTTTTGGCCCATGGTATTGAAAAAAGGGGCTCATGGTATTGAAAAAGGATAAACCTATATAAGGAGAAAAAATTCATTGTGCATAACATGAGTGTGGGTGAAAGATGTCTGAGCTTGAATGAATACTTCTCTCTGAAGTATATCTGAATGGAAAGGGTTACACTTGAATGATAAATCTAAATGTATGATGCACCAATGATGAAGAAGGGGATCTAGATCTGAATTGCTCTTGTATTTGCTAGATCTGATTGTGGAAGGCTTAGATCTGTGATGAGGCGAGCATCTAGGCGAACATCTGTCTGAAGCAAAAGGGTAGATCTGAACTGAATATCTGATCTGATGAAGTATGTTGCTCTGTAATGATTAAAGATCTATACGCTACTTCGCCGCGGAGGAAGCGCGTATATACGCGGCTTCAGCGAAGAGAAAGCGCGTATGCGCAATAAAATATACACTGAGGTATACGCTGGTTTGTGTGGACGGAAGCGCGTATATACGCGACATCGGTGAAGTAAAAGCGCGTATGTAAACTAGGGTTTGCTGAAGCAAGGGGTATGAAATATCTGATCTGTTCTGCTGTGTTTCTGCTATCTGATCTGTGTTGATAAGTATCTGTTGGTGATATATGTTTGTGCTTAAAAGTATGGAAAGGGTCCAGTATGAAAATATGATGAAATGTGGCCTGCAAGTGGTGTTCTATTGAAGTTGTTGGATCCAGTGTGAAAATTGATGAAACGTGGTCCAAGGTGGTGCTGAAGGTTGTAGCCTTCGGTCAGGGGGTTGTAGCTCCCTTCCAGGTGAGGCTGGTAAACGAGATCAGGGGGTCGTAGCTCCCTTCCAGGAGAGGCTGGTAAACGAGTCCGGGGGTTGGAGCTCCCTTCCAGGAGAGGCTGGTAAACGAGCGCAGGTGGGTGCCTGCGTGCTGGTCAAGTCTGCGCCAGCACATATGTTGTAAGATGTTTTCTCTATAATAAAATATTGAAGGCTGAGCAGCTGCAGCGGTGGTTTTCTCCCGATTTGGGTTTCCACCTAAAAATCCTGGTGTTCATGTGTGATGCTTTGTGTGATGGTTTATTCTGTTCTTACTGCACATGTTTACTGTTGATTGAACATCTGATGGATGAATGATGGAATAATATAAGTGAAGATTTAATGACAGATCTAAATCTCTGTGTATACGCTAGTTTCATAAAGGGGATCCGCGTATATACGCTAGTTTACTGAAGGAAAGTAGCGTATGGGTTTTAAGGAATGAAAAAGTAAAAAGTTTTGATTATGCAGTAAATACTGATTCACCCCCCCCTCTCAGTATTTTTCCCAACATATAACAACTTGAAAAGAAAAAAAAATTGTTTTCGAATTTGTAACAACATGGTGATTGTATACCAGTGCATTTGTGTGTGTAACACTTTGGTGCATGTGTTTTTATTATGCACATTGATATCTATATGTGATGATTCTCATTTTTTTAATATTTATCAAGAGAAATTAAAGGAAAACAACTTATTGCAAAGTGTGATGGTATATCATCTCAATCTATAGGTTTAAATTAATGATATGTGTTGGTTAATGCATGTTATGCAGATAAAAATATTGGAGAAAATCGATAAGATTTTTCGCAATTTTAGTGCAAAAGAGCATAAAATATTTAAGGAAATGTTGGAAAGAGAGGAATTAGGCAGTCAAAAGGTAATCTATATGATTTTTTTTCTTTGACATATTATTAAAATTGGATGTATTAACAATAATCATTGACATGTAAACACTCAATTTCACATTTTTTTTTTGTTAATTTTATATAGATACCAATCGCAATGAAATGGAATGCAACCCTAAGAAGATAAAAAATATGAAGGATATAAACAAAAAGGACTTGGTGTTGAGTTCATTTGGAGTGGTGCTAGAAGTTAACAAGAAGGGCGATTTTTTTACAAAACTATGAGGGGTATAGTGAAAGGACCGTAAAAACATACTTTTCACTTACAATACAAATAATGATCCAATAACTCCAAGGACCAGGTTATACATAAACTATAAGAAGTGTTTCCAAAGTGATGATCAATGAGACACATGATATTTGCAATAGCAAAAACTTATAATAACATAAAATAATCATATAAAATGGATTTTTTTTTGTAAGTTAATAGTGGCATTACCTCAGAAAATCAAATAGCAAGTTACATATGTCATATATTCCATGCATATAGTAAGTAAAATATAGGTGGTCTAAATCTACCACAAGGGAAACTAGATTTATTGATTGCCTACATAAGAGAAAATATATCAAATATATAATAAGTTGTTATATAAAAATCATCTTAATAGATATTGCACAAAAAATGAGAGTACTACTGTAATACATAAAAAAAAATCATGAATTTGAAGTAGCCACAAGATTTGGATCTTGGACGTTGGAACTAGGAGGAGTAGGAGGCTTAACATCGCACTAGATATGACTCTCCAAGTGGGTATTCCTATAATCCATGTTCTCCAAGCACGAACATTGATACCGTTGGGCCCATATGATATCATTCAAATTATAAATAATGTCATTATGTTCCTCATGTTTCTCCTTTTGGACCCTACCCAAGAGTATTTTCATCTACCAATATAAGGGAATGGAATCCACATATGATTTTTTTCTTCCCGTGGTGTGGCCAAGGTTAGAAATCTAGTGGGATACTGTTAGGTCCCTATATCACTAGTATAGCCCCTTATTATTGTTAGTGTAAACCCCTTATTTTTATTATTGTACCCTTGTAACCCCCATTTTGTTATTATTGTGCCCTTAAATTATTATTGTTAGGTCGGCTAGGATTACATTGTGGCCCACTAGGATTACATTATGGCCCCATGGACTCCTATATATAGAAAGGAGGTTTTGTGAATTGTATCATCCAAGAATTGTTCATTTATTTAATGTATTGGAGGTTGCCCCCTCGAAGTGGCTCATTTCTAAGGCGTTTATATCTCTTTTCTTCTCTTTTTGAGTTGGTTACACAACATTTGGTATCAGAGCTTTTGGATTCTAGGGTTTCGCTGCTCCAAACAGGTCATCGTGGAATTTTCGCTATAACTTTCTTTCTACGAAGCTTCAGAAGCTGAAATTTTTAGGGTGCGAAGCTGAAATCTTGAGGAAGGTTGTCTAAAAATTGCAGATCTTGGTTCGCAATATTTGAGGAGATATCATCTGTGGAAGTTAGGTATTTTTTCAGGCTCATAAACAGGTCATCGTGGCATTTGCGCTATAAATGTTTTTTTACGAAGGGTCAGAGTCTGAAATTCATATGGTGCGAAGCTGAAATCCTGAGGAAATTCTTCAAAAAATTTCAGAACTTGGTTCGCAATATTTTTGGAGATATGATCTGTGGAAGGTAGTGCTTTTTCAGGCTCCTGAATTTCATCTCAAAGAGGTAATCGTGGGAAAAGTTCAATAACTCTCTCTCTGAAGATTTGATTGGAGTGCCTTCAAAAGTGGTCACAAGTACACAGTCTGTAGTTTCTTCGCTATCAATTTCAGAGACAAAGGACAAAACAGTGACACGTGGCAAGTCGTACAAGTTCGCTCTACTGAACCAGTCCAGAATTAGGTCATTGTGGGAGATTGGACACAACTTTGTCTTGGAGAATCAAAATCAGGTCAGACCTGTGGCATTTGAAAGAAGCTTGAGAGGGCTACTACAGGGCTGAATTTCAGATATCAAAGATTTTCAATCACAGAGATAATACAATTTCAATATCGATCTCCTCAAAGCTAGTAAAAGGTGTGTATTTTTTTTCCGAATTGCATAAGTCTTGTTTGAAGAATCAAGTTGAATTGATTGCAAGGACCTATTGTAGAATAGATATCAATATTGGAGTCTGAAATGGCCCCTAAAAATAATTCAACACCCATTAAGCCTTTAGAAGGCTCTACTATTACTCATGAATATGAAGAATGGCAACATGACATGTCAAAATTACAAGAGCAAATGCAACAAATTTCGCTCTCGCAAAGAACAACAAAAAATGAAATGGAAGTTTTGAAGAAAGGCGTGGAAACTAAGATGAATGGTTTGGAAGCTAAGATGGATGGCATGGAAGTCGGCATGGAAGCTGAGATGGATGACATGAAGAATGATCTAAAAGCATACATGGAAGGCTTGATGACAAGCTTAAAACCAGAAATGATTCCTAATGGCGGAAATATAGGAGAAGAACCTCATGATGAGAACAAAATAGCTGTTAATCGTGATTTCATAAACTCGAATGTTGGGAAGAACCACCATATTCCAAAAATGGATATGAGGAAGTTTGATGGAAAGGATCCTGTAACATGGATACTACAGATGGAGCAATATTTTGATCTCCATAACGTGCAAAACACACAAAAGGTACGCATTGCAACTTTACATTTAGAACAAAATACATTTGTATGGTATCGATGTCTTTGCTCCCGTAAAAAAATTTTCACTTGGTCAATTTTTATGGAAGAAATGATAGCACATTATGAGGATACAAAGAGCAACACCTTCTTTAGCCAATTGATAAATCTCAAACGAAAGGGTTCAGTGGGGCGACACATTGAGGAATTCCAAAAATTGAATATAAGGGTAACGGACATTCCAGAGGAACACAGGATCGATCTCTTCATAGGCACTTTAAAGGATAATATCCAAAATGAAGTTCGTGTTTTGGAACCAGATTCATTGGAGAAGGCATTCAGGTTGGCAAGAAAAGTTGAATGTAAAATAATGGCGACAAGGAAGCCTACCACTCAATTCTATAAAGAAGGAAGTGTTGCTACGCCTAGATTTCCACAACCTACAAGGTTGACACCACAACAATTGGAAGAAAAAAGAGCAAAAGGGCTTTGCTACAGTTGTGATAGCAAATACACTAAGGTCATAAGTGTGCTGAGAATAAATTATTTTACATAGATTGTGAAGAAGAAGAAGAAAATGAACAAGAAGAGGATATACACCAGGAACCACCCCTAGAAGAGGAAGAAATGAATCCGACCATATCGTGTAATGCACTGGCAGGAATTACCACTCCTCAAACTCTCAAGATAGAAGGACATATAAAGAAAAAAAGGGTAATAGTGTTGATTGATTCAGGTAGCACCCATAATTTTATTCATTATAAGGTAGCCAAGGAATTAAATTGTTTCCTATACCCAGCACCAGAATGTCAAGTGATGGTTGCGAATGGAGGAACTATAAATTGCTCTGGAAAATGCCATAATATCAAGCTAACCATGGGGGAATATGTATTGACTAGTCCAATGCTTGCCATTCCTATGGGAGGTGCTGATGTTGTACTGGGAGTACAATGGTTACAATCTTTGGGGACGGTAGCTTTTAATTTTCAAGAACTTTTCTTGAAATTTTTTTCAGAAGGAAAGGAAGTTGAATTACGGGGTATTGCGGGGAAGCCAGGAAGGATAATAAGCTCTAATGTCATGACAAAGCTTCTAAAGAAAGAACAGCGAGGCGTAATTGCACAATTATGCTCACTAGAAGTTAAAACATCAAAATCATCTATTTCTGCAGATCTCCAACAAGTCTTGGACAATCATTCCAAGGTGTTTGAAACTCCCAAAGGACTCCCACCTAATCGTGATCATGATCATGCTATTCATTTGATTCCAGGAAGTGTTCCTCCAAACATCAGGCCTTATAGATATCCTTACTTCCAAAAGAGGGAAATTGAACGTATGATTGCAGAAATGTTAGAGGCGGGTATAATTCAACCTAGTCAAAGTTCTTTCTCTGCTCCTGTAGTATTGGTACACAAGAAGGATGGATCATGGCGCATGTGTCCGGATTATAGGGAGCTAAATAAGCTCACCATTAAAGATAAATTTCCCATTCTTGTGATTGATGAATTATTGGATGAATTACATGGAGCAATTTATTTTACCAAGTTGGATCTTCGTTGAGGATATCATCAAATTAGAATGAAGACTGAAGATATTCCAAAAACAGCGTTTCGAACTCATGAGGGTCATTATGAATTTTTGGTCATGCCTTTTGGCCTTACCAATGCAACTTCTACATTTCAAGGGTTGATGAATTCCATTTTCAAACCCTTCCTTAGAAAATTTGTGCTAGTATTTTTTGATGATATACTAATCTATAGCAGGTCTTGGAAGGATCATGTTGGACATGTTGACAGGGTGCTCAAACTATTGCAGGAGAAACAATTATATGCAAAAATATCCAAATGTTTCTTTGGAGTACAAGAGGTGGAATATCTGGGTCATATTGTATCTCACGGGGGTGTTAAAGTAGACCCTAACAAAATTAAAGCCATTAAGGAATGGAAAGTCCCCACAACCATAAAGCAGTTGCGAGGATTTCTCAGGTTAACGGGGTATTATCGCAAGTTTGTTAAGAATTATGGGAGAATAGCAGCACCTCTAACAACATTATTGAAGAAAGATGCATTTTCATGGACTCCTGAAGCAGCTAAGGCCTTTGAACGTCTTAAAGAGGCAATGTGCCTAGCACCGGTCTTAGCTACACCAGACTTTACAAAAACCTTTATTGTGGAATGTGATGCCTCAGGAAATGGAATTGGTGCAGTTTTAATGCAGGAAGGAATACCCATTGCTTTTGAAAGTCGTCCAATCAAAGGAAAGTATTTACAGAAACCTATTTATGAGAAATAAATGTTAGCAATACTGCATGCACTAAAGAAATGGCGAACTTACCTAATGGGAAGACACTTCAAGGTAAAAACTGATCATGATAGTCTTAAACACTTTTTGGAACAAAGACTATCGTCAGAAGAACGACAAAAATGGGTCACAAAGATGTTGGGTTATGACTTTGAAATAATCTACAAAAAAGGAAAGCTGAATGTTGTTGCAGATGCACTCTCAAAAAAGAATGAAGAGGTGGAAGCATTGCTTTGTGCCATTTCTATTATCCAACCAGATTGGATAACTGAAGCAAGAGATGAATGGAAGAAGGACAAAGATGTATGGATACTCATTCAAAAGTTGCGGCAAGATCCTAGTACATCTGATACATTTAGTTGGAAAAATGATTCCTTATGGTACAAAGATCGCTTATATCTTTGTAAGAATTCCCAACTAAAACAAAAGATTCTTCTTGAATTGCACACTTCTCCTTTAGGAGGACACTCAGGATTTTTAAAAACTTACCACAGGGTGAAGAAAGAATTTTTTTGGGATGGCCTTAAATCTGATATTCGAAATTTTGTGGCGGAATGTTTGGTTTGCCAGCAGAATAAAGTGGAATCAATTAAGACCCCAGGACTTCTACAACCTTTATCCATTCCAAGTCAACGTTGGGAGAGATTTCAATGGATTTTATCACAGGTTTACCTAAGTCCGAAGGAAAGAGTGTCATCATGGTGGTAGTTGATAGACTTACCAAGTATGCACACTTTTGTGCATTATCTCATCCATTTTAAGCAAGTACAGTTGCTACTACATTTATGGACAGAATTCAAAAGCTACATGGAAGCCCAAGGGTTATTGTGAGCGACAGAGATCCCATTTTTACTGGAAATTTTTGGACGGAGTTATTTTCTTGTTTGGGTACTCAATTAGCTCATCGCTCATCTTATCATCCTCAATCTGATGGTCAAACTGAGATAGTAAATAAATGTTTGGAAGGATATCTTCGTTGTTTTGTATCTGATAAACAAACACAATGGGTCAAGTGGTTACCTCTTCCTGAATGGTGGTATAACACTTCCTTCCATACTGCAGCAAAAATGACCCCATTTATGGCACTTTATGGATATCATCCACCATCCATCACATCATCTTTAAGGGAAAATTCGAAGGTTCAAGCGGTGGAAGATCACATCGAGCATCAGCAAGAAGTTCTCCAACTCTTAAAGGATAACCTGAATTTGGCACAAAATCGAATGAAACAACAGGCAGATCAACATCGTAGCGAGAGAAGTTTTGATGTAGGAGATTGGGTATATTTACGGCTACAACCATACAAACAAATGTCCCTCAAGCAAGCAAAGAAGGATAATAAATTATCGCCAAAGTACTATGGTCCTTACAAGGTGTTGCAAAAGATTGGTACTATGGCATACAGATTGGAGCTTCCTGCTTCTTCGCGAGTACATCCAGTTTTCCATGTTTCATGCTTAAAGAAGGTTATAGGTGAAAATATTCCAGTTCAAACAATATTGCCAGAACTTGATGAGGAAGGAAAAATCATATTGGAACGAGAAGCGGTCATGGAAACAAGAACTCGAAAACTACGGAATCGATCAATTTGAGAGTATCTCATCAAGTGGAAGAACTTACCCACTGAAGATTCTACATGGGAGGATGAGAATTTTATACAGAAGCACCCAGAGCTACTCAAGCGTTGAGGACAACACTTTTTTGAAGGAGAGGGGCATGTTAGGTCCCTATATCACTAGTATAGTTCCTTATTATTGTTAGTGTAACCCCCTTATTGTTATTATTGAACCCTTGTAACCCCCATTTTGTTATTATTGTGCCCTTAAATTATTATTGTTAGGTCGGCTAGGATTACATTGTGGCCCACTAGGATTACATTATGGCCCCATGGACTCCTATATATAGAAAGGAGGCATGTGCATTATCTCATCCATTTAAAGCAAGTACAGTTGCTACTACATTTATGGACAGAATTCAAAAGCTACATGGAAGCCCAAGGGTTATTGTGAGCGACAGAGATCCCATTTTTATCGGAAATTTTTGGACGGAGTTATTTTCTTGTTTGGGTACTCAATTAGCTCATAGCTCATCTTATCATCCTCAATCTGATGGTCAAACTGAGATAGTAAATAAATGTTTGGAAGGATATCTTCGTTGTTTTGTATCCGATAAACAAACACAATGGGTCAAGTGGTTACCTCTCGCTGAATGGTGGTATAACACTTCCTTCCATACCGCAGCAAAAATGACCCCATTTATGGCACTTTATGGATATCATCCACCATCCATCACATCATATTTAAGAGAAAATTCGAAGGTTCAAGCAGTGGAAGATCACATCGAGCATCAGCAAGAAGTTCTCCAACTCTTAAAGGATAACCTGAATTCGGCACAAAATCGAATGAAACAACAGGCAGATCAACATCGTAGCGAGAGAAGTTTTGATGTAGGAGATTGGGTATTTTTACGGCTACAACCATACAAACAAATGTCCCTCAAGCAAGCAAAGAAGGACAATAAATTATCGCCAAAGTACTATGGTCCTTACAAGGTGTTGCAAAAGATTGGTACTATGGCATACAAATTGGAGCTTCCTGCTTCTTCGCGAGTACATCCAGCTTTCCATGTTTCATGCTTAAAGAAGGTTATAGGTGAAAATCTTCCAGTTCAAACAGTATTGCCAGAACTTGATGGGGAAGGGAAAATCATATTGGAACCTGAAGCAGTCATGGAAAAAAGAACTCGAAAACTACGGAATCGATCAATTTCAGAGTATCTCATCAAGTGGAAGAACTTACCCACTGAAGATTCTACATGGGAGGATGAGAATTTTATACAGAAGCACCCGGAGCTACTCAAGCGTTGAGGACAACACTTTTTTGAAGGAGAGGGGCATGTTAGGTCCCTATATCACTAGTATATTCCCTTATTATTGTTAGTGTAACCCCCTTATTGTTATTATTGTACCCTTGTAACCCCCATTTTATTATTATTGTGCCCTTAAATTATTATTGTTAGGTCGGCTAGGATTACATTGTGGCCCTCTAGGATTACATTATGGCCCCATGGACTCCTATATATAGAAAGGAGCTTTTGTGAATTGTATCATCCAAGAATTGTTCATTTATGTAATGTATTGGAGGTTGCCCCCTCGAAGTGGCTCATTTCTAAGGCGTTTATATCTCTTTTCTTCTCTTTTTGGAGCTGGTTACACAACACAATCCTTGTGGAAAATGTGTAGAAAAATATTACCTTCCTGGTATTGGAGAAAAAATTCAAATGTTTGGTATGTACCAACTTTCAAGAAGAATTTGTTTCCATTAGTCATGATTCCACAAGAAGGACATCATATTGTTATGCAGGATGGTTTACTAAAAAAAACTCCATCAAATAGAATATTAATACATTCATGATATGATATGAAGACGGGAAACTTTTAAGGATGAAAGGAACATTCATTCGACATAGATATGATTTTGCAAGAGAAAAAAGTACATATATTTCACTAATAAGGTTGTTGCATGTTAGATATGGGCATGTAAGGCTTTGAAAGTATATCTAAACTTGAAAAGAAAGGAATAGATAAAGGACTTCCAAATTTTAAGAAAGAAAATGAAATATGTGAAGCTTTCATTTATAAGAAACAAATTCGAGAGAATTTTCCAAAAAGCTCATTGAGTGCAAACAAGAGTTTAAAATTGGATCAAAGTGACATTTGTGGACCTCTACAAACTTCTCTAGGAGGATGTAGATACATTTTACTCTTCATTGATGAGTTTAGTAGAATGAATTGGGTTTATTTTTTGAAAAAAAAATTAAAAACATTTGAAAATTTTAAGACTTTTCGCCAATTGGTTGAGAATAAAGTTAAAGAAAAAATTTACACTCCGGGGACAAACACTAGAGGGTAATTCACTTCCAATAAATTCAAAACTTATCGCAGGGACAATGGTATCAAAAGAAAAATTACATATGTATACACTCCATAAAAGAATGGAGTAGTAGAGAGAATGAATCACAACTTGTTAGGAATGGTAAAATCCATGCTAACTTTCAAAAAATTAAGTCCTTTATATTAGGCAGAAGAAATACATACAACAATATACTTAAGGAACAAGTCTCTTTTTATTTCTTTGGATGGAATTACGCCATATGATGTATGGTTTGGTTTCAAATCTCGATTCAAACATATTAGAGTTTCTAGTTCAGTGTGTTATGCCCTAGTTACAAAAGAAAAGAGAACTAAGCTTGATTCACTAAGTTTGAAGTGTACATTTATTGGGTATTCCAGTGAAAAGAAGAGATATCATCTTCTTTCCAATGGAAATTTCATTGTTAGCAGGGTTGTTATATTTGATGAAACATAAATCAATAGTGCCAAAGATATAGAATTTCTTCTACAAAAATTGGAAACTATGGGAGATAAAAAGAAAAGCATAATGCAAAATCAACCAAGTACACAACATTGGTATGATATTGAATTACCTTCATCAGAAACCTGTTCATCCAACTCACCTACTTCATCTAGACCATATGGATCTTCTAGAAGTTCATCTGAATCTCCTCTCAGTAGTTCATCTGAAATTATATTGATCTAGATTGATCTGAAGGTTCAGGGGGTTGAGAGTCATTGTCAGATGAACTGCTGATAGGAGATTCAGATGAACTTCTAGAAGATCCATATGGTCTAGATGAAGTAGGTGAGTTGGATGAACGAGTTTCTGATGAAGGTAATTCAATATCATACCAATGTTGTGTACTTGGTTGATTTTGCATTATGCTTTTCTTTTTATCTCCCATAGTTTCCAATTTTTGTAGAAGAAATTCAGATCAATATAATTTATAATGATGGTGATTATTCAGATCCAAAAACAAGTGAACATCAACTGGAAAAATAGGCCATTCAACTTTTTAAGGATGTTAGGCTAGATTGAAAAATAAATAGGAACATAATGTATGCAAACTGATGAAGGCTTTATACAGATTGAAACAAGTTCCACGAGTTTGTTATGAAAAAATGGATGAATACCTTTGCAAGGTTCGATTTAAGTGAAGTGAATATAATGATACTTTATATGTGCACCAACAGGGTAAAAATATAGTGATTCTAGTTATGTATGTGGATGACTTGATCAGTACTGAGAATAATAATGATCATATTTTGTAGGTAAAGAAGGAGTTGCAGGATGGATTTAAGATGAAGTATGCAATTGAACTTCTTCAAAGATTTGAAAAGCAATATTTCAAGCCCGTTCTCATCTCATTGGAACATGTTAGCCCCCTATAAATTCCTTGACAAGCAAGCAAGGGGCTAATTTGTTTTATGAGCCTTCAAGGAATGCATTTCTCTTGAAAACACATCATCCTTGAAGCCTCTCCATGTTACCTGCACTTTGAATGTTTCCCTCTGCTGATCTTGAGTCAATAAGCCTCACTAATGATAAAAAAATTGTGCTCCAAAAGGCCTTTGTTTGCCCCTTGAATCCCTGCAGAATGTCTTTTTTTGCCCTTTTTTTCCCCTTGTTTGGTCTGATTCCCCTTTCTTCCCTCTGTCATTACCCCTCTTTGGCCTTTAAATACACTTAAATGGGGCAAAAAACCCACTTTACACCTTATAATAAGGCCTAAGCCCTTTCCCGCCAGCCCCTTTAAAACCACTTCCCCATATGCCCTATGCCCAAGATCGAGCGCTTATGGCCTGGGCGCTTATCGTAATAGGAGTTATTGTGCGGGCATTTTCCTTTGTAAATCATAAAAAATCCGATGGGATATTTTTATCGCTCCATCGGTCCCGCCGCAATCTCCATCGTTTATCTACTGTTTTGATCGAACAGCCCTGTGCCGATCGCACTCCCTGCCCCATCGCAATTGGAACTTTGTAATGCATCACACTTGTTCCCCCCGATTGTGATTTCCAAACTAAATCACAGCCATCCATCCATTCGGAAATCAAGGGCCCGGATCTTATTGCATCGCATCCCATCGCTCTTTCCCTTTTGCCCCTCCAATCAGATCTCCACCATCGATCTCCTTGTTAATCCAACGACCATTGCATAATCGCATCGTTGCTCCAATCGCAATCGTGATTTCCAATCGTTACCACTCTTTGACTTTGTGATTGTGATTCCCCAATCCAATCTCATCCGTCCATTGATCCAAGATCGATGGTCCATATTGCACCGCATCTCCCTCCATGTTCTTCCATCAGACCTTCCCAAATAGTTCATCATTCGATCTTCGCCGTCGATCTCCTCCTGAGATCCAATGGTCCAAAACTAATCGCCCTCCACCCACGCCAGGTCCCACCACATACGATTGTTTTCATTAAATTTTCACTCATTTTAATGCATTCTGCTTATTTTCATAAACCATTCCACTATTTAATCTCCGCCATCGATCTTCGCCACCGAACCATGATCTAACGGTCCACACTCGTTTCTCCGCCAAAACCCTATTTGTCGTTGTTTACGCCATATCAATTCATTTTTCACCATTGTTTCATCTAAAAAAATCGTTTGACCACAGTCGCACTATCATTCTACCCGCCCTCCATAGACATCCGCATGGATTTCATAACTGAGTTTCATGTTTTGCAGGGTTATCAGGTGGTGAAAGCCACCATGATTTCACAGTCTTTAACACAGTGGTCAAACAATAGGAATTGCATTCAAAGAATAGGGTTTGAACTCTGTAAGTCCTCCCCAGCGCCATTAAATCTTGGATTGCACAAACAAAGACAGTACGGGAGCAACAGAGAGCTCGAGGCAGGAAATAGAATATTTTGAGCTTTTTCAGGGATTTTAGAAGGCAAAGGTACCAGTTCAAAGACATCATGCACATAGAAAACAATGCTACCAGGGTTTCAAATCAGCAGAATGTTTCTTCCTGAGAAAGGACACGGTACACATTATTGTATCAGTCTACATTGTGTCCAAGTGAATTTTTCCCCCCCTACAACAGTCCTATGCTATCAGAAGCATTTGTTGCACAGTATGGCAGATCTTAGCATCTTGATTCTACGTTTTTGTTTAATTCACCAGAAGTACTACAGAGTACTACATCCAAAGTACATCAGAGACATACTAGAGTAAATGGAAGCCTGGAGAATACCACTCTTTCACCCAAATATTGCCATGAATAAATGCACAAAATTTAAATAGAATGGGCCTCGGCCCTCTTCCTTTCTGATTTTTAATGCTGCATTTAGTTTTCACCTACCTTCTCCGCTCCACTGGAGCTATAAATTTATGAAGAAACTCATTGTAATGGTTGTTGATCAGTTATCATAGAATTGCAAGTTGTTTCTTTTGAGACACAGTCTCTGTGTAAAGTTTTAAGATAGGTTGAGGACAATGTTTTCAGACTGAGTATCTAGCTATTGGCAATGTTGTACTTGACTGGTGTTGCTTTTTAATATGACAAGCACATTTCTTTGGATCTTGATCTAAAGCAGCGGTGATGTTTTCCTATCTCCGTGTTTTAATTGATTTCATTCCGTTTATACTGGCTTGCATCAGAATATTGGCATAGGATTTACCCTTGTTAGGTACCCTATGTTTTTTCTCTCCTCGCCTTCAATGTTTTCTTCTAATGTGTTATCTGAGAAATGATTTCAGTTAATTTAACTAGTGTAGTGGATTTTATTGCCTGCTCTCTAATGTATGAATTAAATGGATTTATTCTTAGATGTTCTTGCTAGGATTTAGCTGGAATATTTGGGAACACTGGGGATAAGAGTTAGCCCTGTCCACTAGGATCCTTGTACGACTGGCTGGCATTTCTAAGATCCCTCAAGCTGGAGGTTGAAGCATTGAGAGTTCAAAGTCTCTCTCTGATCTCAGGCCTTTAACTTTGTGTTCTAATCAGTTTTGTTTCCCCCTTTCCTATCATTCCATGTCACACTATCATCTTTAAGATCCAATGTTTTAGATGACTAACCCAATTGAAAGCCTGCATATTGATTAGCAAGAAAATCCTTTCCTGACTCCATTGCCCAATGGTCTTGAATGTTCCCTGGAATATTTCACCTCTGCCTAAATCCTCTTTTCTCATCCTTGTCTTACATTGAACCCTTCTTTCCTGATAACCAACAACCAACAAACAATCAAACAGAAAAACCCTGTGCCTATAACTAGCCTAATATCTTAAACCTCGACCTTCAAAGACATTACCTTTAACAATCATAGAGAGATCCCTCTCTGGACCCAGGAGGGCTAGATCCTAAGGTTTGAAAGTGGTTTGATGTTGTCTCATCTTTGGTCTTGCCAATCGGGCCAAAACATGGGAACCCCAACATAATGGCGACTCCACTGGGGAAAAATCTGAGTATTTATCACCTCACTACATCATAAGAGCCTCAGAAACCTACAATATCTGGTTAGGTTGGTAGTTAAACACTCCTATTCACAGATCAACCTCTATACCATTTGTTGTTTCCCCCAACACTCTTAGACAGAGTCTAGAAAGGGCCAGGTAGCCTCTAGATCTCACACTCTTTCAGAGGTGACATATCTAGTAAATGCCCTCCCAGTCAATCTCTGGTTAGATTTTGTTTTTTTTTGAAGATATCCTTGAAAAGGGAAATCTCATAAGCACTATGGTGGACAATGTACCCTCCAAAAACATCCTTAACCTTCCACCTGGCGACTCCATAATTCCTAAACGATTAAAAGACTCCACTAGTGATCAGTAGGCCTGCTGATTATCTTGGTTTCACATAAGACTCCACTGGGAGACCAAAGCCCAATACAACATGAACCACAATAGAAGGAACAAGTAGGGTTAAGTTGCTTGGTTGGAAACAACATTCTGGCTTTCAGAACCATTCACACAAGAGCTTATCCCAACCCAAACCCACCTGAAATAGTTGATAACCCTGAGAGCATCCTCAGAAGATCTCCTGCACCTAAAAGACCAATTATTTCTATCCATATCCATAGAGCTAACTCTGCACTAGAAGACTTTACAGCTCTATCTGACCCATTTTTTGACCTAGGCACTCAAAACAGCTTACCAAGAACTAGGTCACTCAGTGTTCTAGACCAGCCAGACCTTGAGCTTCCTGGTTCACCACCTCAAAGAGGTGAGCACCCTTGGGATAGACAGACCCCTCCATCTACACCTCCTGACATTCACTTCATTCAAAATTTGGGGCTCAGTCACCCTAAATCTGCTCATCAGTCTTCTGTTGGTCATAATATCCCTGTCATCTGTATAACAACTGCCCAAGTCAACCCTTTACCTCATCAAAACATCATCATGGCAGCTTGGTATGCACCTCTGGTTTTACCTTAGCCTCTAGTACCCTTACCCAATGATTATCAATCAAAGATCCCACACTTCATTGCAAAAGAGTCTACCACAGCCCAACACCATGTAGATATGATGGAAGATTATTTTGACTACATGGAAATAGATGATGATACATTCAAAATGAGAATCTTTTCCCAGAGCTTAGGAGGTGATGTGAAGAAGTGGTTCAAAGGCCTACCTCCTAATATTATCCAAGATCTTCCTGCTTTATATCAGACCTTCATAAAAAAATGGGAAGTTAAGGCCAATCCTCTCCAAATCCTAGCAGAATACAAGAACCTGAAAAGAAATATAGGAGAGAGTGTCCAGGCCTACTCTACAAGGTTTAACGTTGTTTATAATGCTCTTCCTCCACACATGAAACCTCCCCTGGGTATGGTTTTAGTAAAGTACCCTGAAGGCCTTGATGCTGACATGGCCTACCAGCTTAGGGAGTGGGAGTAAAACACATTGGAAGACATGCAAAAGGGAGCAGTGAGTGTAGAGGAAAATCTGATTGAGAAAAAAGCAAGATTGAGAGCTGAGAAAAGGGTAACATATAGAGATGACAATGTAGCTTCCACATCTGATCCAAATTATGACTGTTTATCCAAAAACGTGGAAAAGTTACAACAAATGGTGGAAAAAATGGTTGTCACAGTTAGTAGCCAAAAACAGAAATCAAAACCATAACTAGAACCAGAACTTTAGAAGAAACAACACCACTCCCAACAGACAAAGAGAATCAGATCAACAAGTTATTCCCCCATTCCAAGAGAAATTTCTCGATGAAGAAGAGGGAATCATAGAAGAGTTTGAGGGAGACACAATAAACATGTTTGAAACAGAAGATTCAATCCATAATTGTTACACAGAAGAATATCAGTCCCCACCCTCTTATTGGGACTAGAAATGGTTAGAATCTGAGGATTACAGGTTAGGATTTGAAAATTCCATGATGCAGGTCAGAGAACAATATGAAATTAGAAGCAAAAAGAGCCAAGAAATTGCCAAACCAAAATCTTCTAAGGTCACCATCAAGAAAATACTTGAGAAAACTTCTAAAGTGACTGCTGAGAGTAACAAATCAGCAGCTGAGAGTTCTGGAAATAACAAAGAAAAAAACAACCAAAACACTGATACACAAGGTAAACCAACTAGTAGCACTATCACTGCAGTTATTTCTCTTGATAAAACTGTCACAAACATTGTACATAATGATAATCAGCACACTGATTCAGCCACTAAGGAAGTGGCTAACAAAACAGAGTCGAACATTCCAAAGAGTTAGTCTGCTTTCAATTTGGAGAGTGAGATTGCAAAAATTAAAATATTTGTCCCACTCTCTGAGCTGGCCACTCAGGATGTATATAAAGGCCAAATTTTGAAAGCATTAAACTTAGGAGATAACAGTGACACTGTAAATCTGAGTGATGATCAACCTGCCCTTTTGTTTGGTCCAAAGATAGAAGGAAAGTTTCAGGAAGGGGTAGTGCCACCTTTCTATATCAGTCTCAACATCCATGATAATATTCTCCACAATGCAATGCATGATTCTGGGGCATCACACAAACTGATGCCTAAAGTAGTGATGGAAAGATTAGGCCTAGAGATAACCCGTCCCTATAAAGACTTATATTCGTTTGATTCCAGTAGCGTAAAATGTCTTGGACTAATCAAAGATTTATGTGTGAGCCTTACCCAGATTCCATCAAAATGTATGGTCATGGATGTTGCGGTAGCAGATGTTCCACCCAAGTATGGCATGTTATTATCAAGATCATGGGGAGCCAAGCTGCAAGGAACAATGCAGATGGATGGGGCTTATGCCACAATCCCAATCTTTGGCCAACTTAGAAGACTATACAGAGAGGCACAAATGAAATTCCTGGTCAGTAGCCCTGAAAAGCCTGAAAATTCACCTTTATACTCTGTACATACAGACCTTGAATCCTTCATCCTCTATAATGATGAATCCTCAAAAGGGTCAGAGTCCAGAAATAGAGATAAAAATGAGGAAACAGAGACCATGCACTTTAACATAATGGCTACTCTAGACTCAGAGGAGGAAGACGTAGAAAAATTTGAACAGTGCACTGAAAAAAAAATGTAAAGTGAACCAGAAACATAACGCAATCAGCCAACTAGTCACCTCTCTGACTTCCACACCCATGACGAAAAAAAACAACCCACAGCCTAGTGCAGCTCCTATAATGCAACATAATGGTGAACCCAGCTGTAGGGAAGGAAGTGATGACAAAACGAAAAATGAACCCTTGTGGGAGATGAATTTCAATGGGTCATGCACCAAGAGAACTGTTGGGGCAAGAGTGTGGATGCATAATACAGAGGGTGATCACGCAGAGAGCCATGCCTGCAACCTGCACTTCAAATGTACAAACAATATCACATAGTATGAGGCTCTTATCCTAGGCTTAAACCTGTTGAGAAAATTAGGAGCTCGTAGGATAATTGTGTGGGGGGAATCTGAGCTGATTATTAAACAGGTGAATGGTGAAGACACAGCGAAACATCCTAGACTGAGAGCATATAAGAATGACACTATGATTCTACTGAAAAATTTCGGTGAATACGAATTAGTGTTTGTTCCTAGGAGTCAAAATGTGATTGCAAACAGATTAGCCTACCTAGCTAGTTCATACCCTAAGACTCCAAGCGACCAGCAAATCATAATACAGACCAAATTCATACCTGCAGTGCCGGACAATGAAAAATATTGGCAGGTTTTTGAAGGAGATAAATAGATTGAAGATTTCCTGGTAGGCAGAAATGAGTTTGAATTTTCCGATTCAGACTCCAAATATGACAGTAGTTGCCTAAGTGAGGAGTCCTCAAACGAGGAAGAAACACCTTGTAATATAGAAATAAACACTTTAAATGAACAGATTAGAAATCCAAATGAAAAATGTGAAAATGCAGAGAGTGAAGAAGTAGAGGTGTTGCAGACCAAAGATAAGAACATACCTCGAGGTCTAGCACCCTTAGAGGATCTTTTTGACTTTGATGACATAGCTAAAAAGCCCACTATAGAACATGCAGACTCTGATGTGGAGGAATGCAACATAGGCACTGAAGATAAACCCAAGATGATCAAATTGGCTAAGTCCCTGCCTGCAAACACGAAAAAGAAATACATTGACCTATTCAAGGAATTCATTGATGTGTTTTCTTGGAGTTATCAGGACTTAAGGGCCTATGACACAAACATCATACAGCATAAAATACCCTTGAAAGAAAGTCATAAGCCCTTCAGACAAAAACTTCGCAGAATAAACCCAAAACAATTGCTTGTGGTGGAAAAAGAGATTAAAAATATGTACGAGGCAGGTATAATTGTGCCTGTTAGGTTCTCTGATTGGGTATCAAACCTAGTGGCTGTGAGAAAGAAAATAGGGGATATCATGTTGTGTATTGATTTCAGGAATCTTAATAGAGCCTCACTCAAAGATAATTACCCTTTGCCTAAAATGAAACATATTCTTTAGAGGGTAGTAGGCTCTAAAAGGATATCCCTGCTAGATGGTTTTTCATGTTACAACTAAGTCTTATTAATCCCATAAGACCAACTCAATACAGCCTTTACCACTCCGTGGGGCACTTTCATGTATGTAAAAATGCCTTTTGGACTGATGAACATTGGCGCAACCTTCCAAAGAGAAATGGACATAGCTTTTTCAGATGAAATAGGACACTTCATTGTCATCTACGTAGATGACATAACAGTTTACTCCAAGATTGAAGAAGAACACCTAAAAAATCTGAGGAAAGTGTTTGAAAAATGTAGAAGGTTTGGTCTGTCATTGAATCCTAAAAAAATGTATTTGGGCTACAGAAATGGAAACTTCTTGGCCACATTATATTTGAGATGGGGATTAGGATAGACCCACAAAGAGCTGAGGGAATACTACAAATCACACACCGAAGAAACATCAAGGAGTTACAGTCCTTTATTGGGAAAATCAACTTCCTCAGGAGGTTTATTCACAACTTAGCTGAACACCTTAGGAATATGACTAACATGTTAAAGAAAGGTGCAGGAGTTAAGTGGACTGTCGAAGCCAAGAAATATTTTGAATCAGTTAAACTTGCACTCACCCAGGCTCCTGTCCTAATCAGCCCAGATTTCTCAAAAGATTTCCTAATTTTTTCATTTGCCTCCAAGCATACGATAGTTGCAGTTCTACTGCAGAAAAATCCAGAGGGAATGGAACAACCCATTTCTTTCTTCAGCAAAGCACTCAGGGATGCACCCTTGAAATAAAACATAATGGAAAAACAGGCCTATGCTCTGGTTAAGGCCTTGAAAGACTTTAGGGTGTACATACTGCATTCCCACACCATAGCCTATGTACCAAATATAGTGGTTAAAGACATCTTGTCCCAAGACCCAGATGGGAAGAGCGGAAAATGGATTGTTGTGATCTTAGAAGATGACCTTGAGATAAAACCCACCAAACTGATTAAAGGTTAGGGATTAGCTCAATTAAAGGCTGAATCAAATCTACAAGCCCTTGATATTAACATGGTAAATAACTTGGATGAGCAACCAGGATTTCCTGATCCCACTGTTGAGGAGAAGTTTCAGAGCTCTCCATGGTATTCTGACATTCTGTATGTTCTTACACACCTCAATGCCCCTCCTGAACTATCAAAGACCAAGGCCATATTCTTAAAGCTAAAGGCCAGAAGCTATTGCATAATGAATGAAGGCTTATATTAGAAAAATCCCAATGGCATATTGCTTAAATGTTTTCCTGAGTCTGAAGCCGAGAAGATTAAACAAGAATTCCATGCAGGAGAGTGTGGAGGTCACCTGAACTGGAAAGCCACTGCAAACAAAATACTCAGAGCTGGCTACTATTGGCCTACACTCTTCAAGGATACCCATAAGATGATAATTGCCTGCCAAAAACGCTAGATTTTTGAAGGCAAAAGAAAACTTCTCCCCTTACCTCTACAACCCATCACTGTTGAAGGTCCCTTTGTGCAATGGGGCCTAGATTTCATAGGAGAAATTCACCCTACTTCTTCTGCACAACAAAAATGGATCTTAATAGTCACAAACTATTTCACTAAGTGGATAGAGGCAATACCTACCAGGAATGCCACAGATTCCGTCATCATTAGGTTCCTAGAAGGTCATATCCTCTCTCTATTTGGCTACCCAAGGAAAATAATCACTGATAATGCTTCTGCTTTCTGATCCAAGAAAATGGTTGATTTTTGTCACAGGTATCAAATAGCACTCATTCATTCAATTGCCTATTACCCTCAAGGTAATGGATTACCTGAATCATCAAACAAGAGCCTGGTGACCATCATCAAAAAGCTGTTGGAAGAGAACAAAAAGTCACGGCATAACAAGTTAGTGCATGCTCTATGGGCTGACAGGCTTACAACGAAGAAATCCATTGGCATGTCACCATAACAACTTGTCTATGGAACAGAAGCAGTGTTTCCTACCAGCCTTGGGATACCAGTGATCAAACTTGCTCAAGAGATCCAGTTAGAAGAAAACAACATGGTGAGGAGAATGAACCAGATAATTCATCTCTAGCAAACAAGGGAAGAGGTCTACAACAGAGATATGAAAGTTCAGGAGAACATAAATAAGTTGTTTGACAAAAGAACTAAGGCCTTTGATTTCAAAATTGGAGACAAAGTTCTGAAGTGGGACTCAAGGAGAGAGGACAAAGGAAAGCATGACAAGTTTGACAGTTTGTGGCAAGGTCCATACATCATCCAGGCCACTGTGGGTCCAAATGCCTTTTTTCTACAAGAGTTAGATGGTACAGATATGTTTGGGGGTCCTATCAATGGCAGGATGCTCAAGCACTACTTCAGATGATTTTCAATTTCCAGTTTCCATTTCCATTGTACATACCATTGCAGTGTTTGTTTACAAAAACAAAAAAAGAGAGAGAAAATGTTTCAAAAAAAAAAAACAGAGGAAAAGGAGAGGTTCAGACATGCTCAAAACATGAACCTCTGGAGTGAAAAATATTGGCTCTAATATGATCAAAACCTGAGCCAAAGAAAGTAAAGACAGCTGGTTCAAACATGCCCAAAACCTGGACCAGCAAAGAATAAAAAGAGTCAGCTCTAATAAGCCCAAAACCAGAGCTGAAATTTAAAAAAAGGAAAGTGACTCTAACAAGCTCAAAACTTGAGTCACAAAAGAAAGAAGGATGCTTCAAACTTCAGATTTCAAGCCTTCAAGATTTTGCTTTCAATCTTCTGCAAAATTCTGTCCATGTGCAATTTTCCTTATGCCTTGGATCCACAGCAAACTAGACTATCTAATCCTAGTTTCACTGTTTTTAAATTTCTGTTGTAGAAAGTAGAGAAGAAATCTGTTGGACAGTTTAATCCCAGCAGATATTAGATTAGGTAGAGAAACATGTGAGAACAACAATTTAATCTGGTCTCATGGAGTAATAAGGGTAGAAATATAATAGGCTTATTTTCTTGTATGTAAAAAAAATAAAATGATGTAAAGGGTCTACTAGTCCAAATGCACCCTAGAAGAAGAAAAAATGATAGGATTGTAGGATGGGTAGGTAGATTGTTTGGGAATGTTTCTGCTAAATCGATGTCTTCATAATTGTGGAAGCTGAAAATCGAAGAATAAAGATGGCTCAAGAAGCAGGCATCTGGCCTACTCCAAAGATCATTTCTGAATTCTTGACTCCTTCAAGAAGAAGCCATCCCCATGTGGAGCTACTGTTATCCCCCTATAAATTCCTTGACAAGAAAGCAAGGGGCTAATTTGTTTTATAAGCCTTCAAGGAATGCTTTTCTCTTGAAAACACATCATCCTTGAAGCCTCTCCATGTTCCCTTCCCTTTGAATGTTTCCCTCTGCTGATCTTGAGTCAATAAGCCTCACTGATGATAAAAAAATTGTGCTCCAAAAGGCCTTTGTTTTCCCCTTGAATCCCTGCAGAATGTCTTTTTTTACCCTTTTTTCCCCCTTTTTTGGTCTGATTCCCCTTTATTCCCTCTATCGTTACCCCTCTTTGGCCTTGAAATACACTTAAATGGGGAAAAAAACCCACTTTACACCTTATAATAAGGCCTAAGCCCTTTCCCGCCAGCCCCTTTAAAACCACTTCCCCATATGCCCTATGCCCAAGACCGAGCGCTTATGGCCTAGGCGCTTATCACAATCAGAGCTGTCGTGTGGGAAATTTCCTTTGTAAATCATAAAAACTCCGATGTGATAGTTTTATCGCTCTGTCAGTCCCGCCGCAATCTCCACCGTTGATCTATTGTTTTAATCGGACGGCCCTGTGCTGATCGTACTCCTCGCCCCATCGCTATCGGAACTTTGTAATGTGTCACACTTGTTCCCCCCGATTGCGATTTCCAGACTAAATAACAGCCATCCATCCATTCGGAAATCAAGGGCCCAGAACTTATCACACCGTTTCCCATCGCTCTTTCCCTTTTTCCCCTACAATCAGATCTCCACCGTTGATCTCCTTGTTAATCCAATGGCCATCGCATAATCGCATCGTCGCTCCAATTGCAATCGCAATTTCCAATCGTTACCAATCTTTGCCCTTTGCGATTGTGATTCCCCGAGACAATCTCATCTGTCCATTGATCCAAGACTGACAGTCCATATTGCATCACATATCCCTCCATGTTCTTCCATCGGACCTTCCCAAACAGTTCATCATTCGATCTCTGCCGTCGATCTCCTCCTGAGATCCGACGGTCCAAAACTAATCACCCTCCACCCACGCCGGGTCCCACCACATACGATCGTTTTCATTACATTTTCACTCATTTTAATGCATTCCTCTTATTTTCATAACCCATTCCATTGTTTAATCTCCGTTGTCGATCTTCACCACCGAACCATGATCTAACGGTCCACGATCGTTTCTCTGCCAAAACCCTATTTGTCGTTGTTTATGCCATATCAATGCATTTTTCACCATTGTTTCATCTAAAACCATCATTTGACCACCGTCACGCTATCATTCTACTCGTCCTCCATAGACATCCGCATGGATTTCATAACTGAGTTTCGTGTTTTGTAGGGTTATCTGGTGGTGAAAATTGCCATGATTACACACTCTTTAACACAGTGGCCAAACGACAAGACTTGCATTCAAAGAATAGGGTTTGAACTCTGTAAGTCCTCCCCAGCACCATTAAAGCTCGAATTGCACAAAAAAAGATAGTACGGGAGCAGCAGAGAGCTCGAGGCAGGAAATAGAAGATTTTGAGCTTTTTCAGGGATTTTAGAAGGCAAAGGTACCAGTTCAAAGACATCATGCATGCAAAAAAAAATGCTATCAAGGTTTCAAATCAGCAAAAATTTTCTTCCTAAGAAAGGACACAGTACACATTATTGTATCAGTCTACATTGTGTCCAAGTGAATTCCCCCCCCCCCCTACATCAGTCCTATGCTATCAGAAGAATTCATTGGACAGTATGGCAGATCTTAGCGTCTTGATTCTACGTTTTTGTTTAATTCACCAGAAGTTCTATAGAGTACTGTAGCCAAAGTACATCAGAGACATACCAGAGTAAATGGAAGCCTAGAGAAGACCACTCTTTCACCCAAAGAGTTCCATGAATAAATGCACATAATTTAAATAGAATGGGCCTCAACCCTCTTCCTTTCTGAGTTTTAATGCTGCATTTAGTTTTCACCTACCTTCTCCGCTCCACTGGAGCTATAAATTTATGAAGAAACTCATTGTAATGGTTTTTTATCAGTTATCAGAGAATTTCAAGCTATTTCTTTTGAGACACAGTCTCTGTGTAAAGTTTTAAGATAGGCTGACGAAAATGTTTTCAGACCGAGTATCCAGCTATTGGCAATGTTGTACTTGAATGGTGTTGCTTTTTAATATGACAAGCACATTTCTTTGGATCTTGATCTAAAGCAGCGGTGATGTTTTCCTATCTCCGTGTTTTAATTCATTTCATTCCGTTTCTATTGGCTTGCATCAGAATATTGGCATAGGATTTAGCCTTGTTAGGTACCCTATGTTTCTGCTTTCCTCGCCTTCAATGTTTTCTTCTAATGTGTTATCTGAGAAATGATTTCAGTTAATTTAACCAGTGTAGTGGATGTTATTGCCTGCTCTCTGATGTATGAATTAAATGAATTTATTCTTAGATGTTCTTGCTAGGATTTAGCTGGAAGATTTAGGAACATTGGGGATAAGAGTTAGCCCTGTCCACTAGGATCCTTGTACAACCGGCTGGCCTTTCTAAGATCCCTCAAGCTAGAGGCCGAAGCATTGAGAGTTCAAAGTCTCTCTCTGATCTTAGGTATTTAACTTTGTGTTCTAATCTGTTTTGTTTCTCCCTTTCCTATCATTCCATGTCACACTATCATCTTTAAGATCCAATGTTTTAGATGACTAGCCCAATTGAAAGCCTGCATATTGATTAGCAAGCAAATCCTTTCCTAACTCCATTGCCCAATGGTCTTGAATGCTCCCTGGAATATTTCACCTCTGCCTAAATTCTCTTTGATCATCCTTGTCTTACATTGAACCCTTCTTTCCTGATGACCAGCAACCAACAAACAATCAAACAAACAAACCCTGTGCCTATAACTAGCCTAATATCTTAAACCTCGACCTTCAAAGACATTACCTTTAACAATCATAGAGAGATCCCTATATGGACCTAGGAGGGCTAGATCCTGAGGTCTGAAAGTGGTTTTATGTTGTCTCATCTTTGGTCTTGCCAATCGGGCCAAAACATGGGAACCCCAACAGAACAAAACTTAAAACTTTCAAAATTTGAAGGAAGGGAATTGGTAAATAGTACTACTTATAGGCAGTTGATTGGAAACTTGATCTATCTGACAACCACTCATTCAAACTTATCTTATGCAGTCAATATTATATCGCGCCTTATGCATGAACCATGGGAAATCCATTAGAATGCAACAAAAATGGTCTTTAGATATATCCAAGGGACGGAATATTTTTCTCTTCTTTACAAAATGATTAAGAACTTTGTACGTGGTGGATATGCAGATTAATATTTTGCTGGAAGTATTCACTACAAGGAAAATACCCTCTAGCAGAGGTTATAAAGGAGGTTTTTAGTGTTATAAAATTTTCCAAATTCAAAAAAACATTTTCGACAACATCCGTTTATGGTTACAGAGGTTTTGGCAAAGCTTTTAACGTAAATTCAAGACAACTAAAAGAACTGGGTGGCCAAAGGTTATTATAGATGTTTTTTTCATCGGTGCTATACTAAGGTTTCAACGCACCGATGTGTGTCATCTAGATGGTGGCCCCGGGGTGGTTAAAGGTTCCTCCATCGGGCCGTCAAGGTATAAAACCACACCGGGCATAGTGTTCGTGATACAACACACGGGGCCATACCAATTAGTCTTGGGATTTGTGCAGTGCCCATAGGTCGTCTCAACGCACAAGTACGTAGACTTATAGAAACTCATAAATGCTCCATATCAGACAAATGCACCGATATTTATAATTGGTATTGGTATTTGTGTGGTGCCCATACGTCATACAAATGCACCGGTGTGTAGTCTCACATAAAAGCACCGGAGCGTAGTATCGCACAAACGAACTGAGATTTTTAATTGGTTTTGGTATTTTTACAGTGCCCATAGGTTGTAGAAATGCATCGGTGAGCTACAACATACAAACACACCTGTATTCATTTTTTATTTTTTAGAAACATCGAAATGTGACAGTGCAATTATTATGATTTTTCTAAATTCATTATTCATCAAAAGTCGACACATCTTATAACAATAGTCATATTAATTAATTTTTTATTAATGCATTTGAATGTGATGTTTGGATTAATTTGTTATATCATATCATAATTATTGTAATTTTTTAAAATTCATTATTCATCAAAAGTCGACACATATATATCTTATAACAATAATGAATTAAATTTTTATTAGTGCATTTGAGAACGATAATGGAGAACACAATAGCGACAATGGAGAATGTAATAGAATAAATTAAAACATCTTTTATTAGATATATATATATATAAAGGCATGTTTTCATACAAAATGGGATAGTTATTGGTATCCCTTTTGTCTTTCAATTGGGACACTATGTCCATTACATTAAACAAAATGTATGATTTCACAGACAAATATTTCAAAAAATACAACACCTTGCTTTGATATCCAAACATAATGATCATCATTCTTTGCTTGAGCTGTTGTCCTTGCTAGAGCTATCATTACAGGTCAAAATACCTCCTCATCAACTCAGAGGGGAAGAAAAATATGGAAGAAGTACAAAGACCTGAATTAAACCTATTT